>VZRF01012770.1:283237-458237 GCA_013396875.1 Vireo altiloquus
CACCGCCCGCGGCCCCGGCCGGGCCCGCCGCACCCTGCCCCGCAACGCCGCGCTGCCCCGAGGCAAACCCCGCCCCGGCTCCCCGCGCCCGGAATCCCCTCCCGCTGGGGCCGCTCGGCTCGGAGCGGGGCCCCATCGCGGGTCCGGCCCAGGCGTTTGCAGCCTCGGGCCTCGAGATAGGCACTGCCGATTCCTGCACGAACCGGCCTGGGCGGGTTTGGCTCCAAAACGTATCCGGCGTTTGGGATAGAAAATCTCCAATCCGCAAATTAAGACATGTATGAATAGTCGACATAAATTGAATTGAACGTGAAATTCAACAGGCTTTTTTTTACAAATGAACACGAACCTGAAAGTATACTTGGCGATAAACACAAAGCAAAGGAGCGAGGCTCAGCAATGGGGACCGAGGCAGTTGCTCCTATTTTGTCAACTGCTCTGCCAAACTTGTGTGGAGATGTTTGCTGGTACGACTGGAAACTCCCAGCGCTGGCACAGCACAGTCTAACACCAGCGAACCCTGGAGCAGCTCACAAATGAAACACTCTGTGCCAGCAAAGCACCTCTGCCACTATGACCATTTCCATGCAGCCCTTCGCTAGTTAAAATACCACTTTAAAACGCTTTTTCTTTTTAATCAGTCCTGTAAGGTAGAGGAGTTGAAGTGCCCTAGCAGTGAGCATGGAGCCAGCCCCAGCAGGAACGGGGAAGGTCAGCCCAGTCCAGTCGGACTAAGGCCGGGCACCCGCGATGGAGCCGCGCTGGTCCTCCGGGACAGGACTGTGCTTTCCCCCCGCTGTCCCATGCCTTGGCCTCGCCGGTTCCCAGCCCCTTCGGGTGCGCTGCAGCTGTCTGGAGAAGACAGTCGTGCACAGGGCCGGCCTGCCCCGCAGCACCGGGGATTTGTTGTGCGTGTTCCCCGGGAGCAGCGGGAAAGGCCCCGCTCTGCACTCCCTGCCCGATGTTCCCGAACACGCAGCTTCCAAGGAAATGCCTGCAGCCCTCGTGGCGTGTCGCTGCTGTGTCCCTCTCTCTCGGCTGATTGCATCACCTACACCTACACCAGAGCTGTGGGGGAACCTGCCCAAGACATTTCGGTTAAAATAAGTCACTTTTTCCAGCAGACTCCACTTACATAGTTCAAAATAATTCTGTGTTTTACAGAACCTGAAACATGATGGCAGATCTTTGCTCAAATGGCTTTTATCCATAGAAACTCCTACTTTGAGGAAAACCTTCTTGCTAAAGCAGTGCCACCTCCAGCATCCAGAGAGACCAGAAACTGCCATGGTGGTTTGGGAAGATTTTAACTGTTTCTTGTGGAAATGTCGCTCGGTTTTGGTTTTGTTACAAAGCTGTTTACACCTAGCTAATAGAAATTCACTGTGTTCAGTTTGGGTGAATAGAAACAAGATCCAGGGACTTGAGTTTCTGATACATTTAAGAGACGGTGTAAGTAGATTCTCTCTCCCAGAGCATTTCTGATGGCGCAGAGTTTCTCTCCGGGGTGCAGATGCCTGCACAGCTCTGCAATGCTTCTCACTAGAGACAGAGCAATAGACACAACAGATGGAAACTAAGAGGCCACCTGGTTTTAAAGCAAATCATATCATCAATCTATCAGTACAAAATCTGAAACATGGGAAAGTGCTTAGAGAAACAAAATTAATTCAATTTTTTTTCTCCAAACTCAATTTTTCCAAAGTCTGTTGATGTACCATTTGCAAAAATGCATTTCTTTCTCTTAAAATGAGAATGTCAGTGGATTGAGGTGGAAGAACTTAAGTGCTTTTCATCAAAACAACAACCAAAAAATATCTATTGTTAGGCTGCCATAAGTTACCGTCTTTCTATTCAGAAAAGTCGTTTTTAAAAATCTGCTACATTCTTGTGCGCAGCTCCAAGATCCAGGTTTTTTGTGGCTAAATTAGACAGACCAGACAGAATTCATTTAAATTATCAACAGCAATTCAGTTAGGAAAGAAAATTAAATTTCCTCAATTAAGTCTTGACAGAAATAGACTTTCTTTCTTATCTGTGCTACAGTTCTGTGTGAACTTCTCTTTCAAACAACCCCTGAAGTGAGAACTTTCAGATGTTTACTTTACTTCTTCTGTGTTTCAGGGTCTGTAAGAACAGCCACAAATCAAGTCTCCTAAAGCGTAAAAAAATGTATTTTATACACACACATCTAAATGAGGGTTGCATCATGCACAGATCCTAGCTAAACATTCCATTTAATCAGTTAATTATTTTATACAGTTCAAGGATGGGTTGATATACATCTTAATCTACAATACTTAAAATCCCACTGACTCAACTGTCCAAAGGAATTCTTAGTATTTACTGTAAGTCTGTAAGGAATGGAGAGCTACCTAAATAGAAGTATTTTAAATAACTTATTTTTTAACCTAAAACACAGAGAAATACTTTTTTATCCCTCTAAAGGATTTATAGCCAATACTCACATGGTTGTAGAGCACCCACGGCCTCCTCACTATTTCCAGCCCAATGTTGCAGCACTGACCCACTGGGAGTGAGGCCACTTCATGTTAATTGTTCCAACAGAGCCAAGCACAGCAAGGGAGCACTGTAATATCAGTGGGAGCTGAGAACATGAAACCACAAACATTCCTGTATTACTTGTGGGTATCGAGATTCACAAGTCCGTTTTGGGAAAACTAGAATGATCTTGACCCAAATCTTTAAGGATTTTAAATCAACATACAGTCAATTCGATTGATTTACTTTATTCTGAGAGCTAAATGCAACTGTCACTGTATCCTTCATCCTCAGTCCATTATCGATAAATTCCTGGCCTTACTGACTTAATGTATGCCTATTGACTTATTTATTTTCCATTCCTAATAGCACACACTGAGCGGGCTGCTAGAAGTCATTTTTCAGGGGGGAAAAAGCAACACAAAAAAAACCCCAAAAAACAAAACAACCTTTTTCTTCAAATGCAGATTGTTCAGTTTAAGGAGAGTCAGTTTTCCAGCAGTAGCTGGAGAAGCCAGGCTGTGGATTCCTCTTTCCACAGGCAGGGCTGCAGCTCCTTCCACACAGGCCGAGTTCCACAGAGCGGCTGCAGCCTGTGTGCTCCGGCTCACATTTCCATAAGGTTGGGTCCCAGAGGAAGCATTAATGCTGAAGGAATGCATACCAGCGTGGAACGAGGCGAAAAGGCAGCACAAAATCTCTCCAACAGATTGCTCACAGAAACACCTCTTTTGTACCATATTTAAGATCTGTAGATTGATCTCATGAGCATTTGCGCAGCAGTTTAGTCTCAAACTGATAAGCGTGCTCTGAAAGGAGAGAAACAGAATCAAGGGAGATTAAAAAGCGCTGGTCTTGGGGAAGATAAGGAACCGAGAGCCACCACGTGACCCAGAAAGCGCTCCAGCCCGGCCGCCTGCGGATCTCATCAGGGAACCAGATGTGACCAGTGGCAGAATATCCTTCTCAGCATGAGATCTGGAGGATGTGATTGCCATCCAGGAAAGGGGAGATGGGAAAGTATGATGGGGAAAATGGCCTTTTTTATAGAGTTTGATTGCTTAGAAGAAAGACGCGTTTTCTTTTAAAGAAGGGATGCTCAAAAACAGGATCAGGAAAGTGTCTGGAGGAAGGAGCAGAAGGATTTTTCACATGGACAGAAAACTGAACATTGCTTCCTCATTTCTGGTGGTTGTGTGTTTGAAATGATGAAGTGGCAGCAAACAGTTCTCATTCACTTCTTTGGTCAGTTGAAACCAGGGTGGGGAAGTACAGAAAAAGTGGAAGAGGCCTGTTGTGCTCTTCTCAGGCAGCAGGAAATTGTGAGTTTTCATTCATGAATTTGCTCATTGTCCTGCTGGGAGAGGGGTTCCATCCCAGTGGAGAGAACACCTCGGCCTCAGCACACTCTCCTTGTCACATCCAGGCCATCTGCAGGGCTGTCTCTCCAAGCTGCTGGGTGGTACCTCCCACCACCCCAACTGCAGAGAGCTCACGGCATGAGCTCCCCCTTGCCTCACAGCGGCTGGGGGGGCTGTTACTGTTGCTTTTGTGGAAGGCCAAGCAGAAGATGGAGTTTTTCAAGCACCCAGTTTTGTGGTTGCTGCTCATTTTGGGGCAATGAGGAGGAGGAAATTTGCTGTACAGAGCTGAGTTGGGACATGGAGTAAGCTATATGTCATGAACACACAGGTAGCATTCATTGTGCTCTTGAGAGAGAAAGAGCTGTGGATGCCTTGTCTCAGCCCCAGCAAAGGGTTTGGAGATGAAACCTGTGTCCTCAAATCTGTATTCCAAGAAAGCAGAGAAGTAGTGCAGGAAGCAGAGTGCTGGGGTGAGGCCCCCAGCAGCCTGTGTTGCCAAGCAGATGGGCTGCCGTGTTCTCAATCAAGTGCAGTTTTTAAGGTCATGCCTAGATAATGAGCATCACAGCACCCAAGCCTACAGATCATGAATATATGGATGAATATTGACTCATGCATTTTCCTTTCTGCAGCTCCGTTCCTGGAGCTGTCCCTCTGCACCAGCTGTATGAGCCTGGAGCTGCCACAGCACTGGTGTTAGAGCTCACCCTGCCCCTGGTGCTTTGGAGCACCTTCATTCAGGCTCGGTGCCTCCCTCTCGCTTCTCCAGGCAGGGTGTGAATGTGGCTCACTGGGCTGGAGCCACAGAGCAGCAGGGTAACTGCAGAGCCTGGGCTCAGGTGTGAACTCAAACCACATGTTAAGCTGATAGTAAAGATAAATCCTTCTAACTACTTCATTATTGTGTAAGCAAGACACAAGCTTTACTGCTCTGTCTCCCTATTTTCTTAATGAACTGCCTTAAGCTGATCCCTGTTTATGTCATTTATATAGTGTCCCTGGTCACCAGTGAGGCTCAAATGCCTCCCCTCACACAGCCAGAGAAGAGGAGAGAAGAAAGAAATAGAGAAAAGAGAAGGAGAAAAGCAATTGAAGCCAGATTGAGCAGCTCTGGCTTTAACAGTCCTAGGCCCTTCCCCTGTTTTCCCTGACATTCCTCCTGGTGACCCTTTCCAAGTGTTCCGGGCGAGTTTCACAGGAATGCACAGCTATGCTCTGTCTTCATGAGCTCAGCTTGTTATTCCAAAGGAGCTGGCAGAGCTCCCTGGCTTTCACAGCCAGATGTTACGAGGGTGACCCTGCCAGACACTGCAGGCATGCACCTTCCCATTCCCAGCCCCTTGCATGGGGAATCGTTTCTGAGGAATCTATTCTGGGTAATACTTTTCTTTTGTGATTTGTTCTCTTCTTTCACTCTCAAGATTGGTTCATAGCACCAGTACCGTATCATTTCACAGCTAGAGAAAGTGGGATGAATAAACTTTAATGGCAGCAGGACAGATTGCTAACTGAAGGATTTTTGGGTCCTGCTCATGAGTCAGGACCCAAGCTGTGCTTGGTATTGTGCAAAAAACACAGGACAAAAGGAGACTCCTGCCCAGAGAAAGCCGTGGGTAGCTTTACATTTCAGACTAATCATATGGATCCACAGAGACAAAAGAATGCAAATGGAAAATGAGGCACTACTGGTAGCAGAACACACAGGGATCATACAACATCAACAGCTCTTCTTCCATCTTTTCTTTGCCTGTTCTAGGTATTCCTCTAGCTCGTGGGCAGTTCTGGGGATGCACACAGCCAGGGCCCATCCTTTGGCAGAGCAGCAATACATCACTGCACTCTGACTGACAGCACAACGATTTTATGATCATAACCTCATGTCCCGTGTGCTGTGGGACAGGCCACAACTGTTTCAACCTCCAACCTTCTTTTTCTTTTACTCCTGTTTGTAGTTTTGAACTAAACTATAAATTCTGTGGGACAAAAACTGTCCATTGTAGGAGCACATTGGATTCCTGACCACTGTTATGCTTTCCAAGAGCTACTTCACTGCAAATACTTAAAGTGTCTCTCAGAACTAATGACTTGTCACTTCACTTAATTCATCAAGATGTCAAATGGAGATTGCACTTTATCTCAAAATGAGCTGGGGTGGAGGTGGAAATAATGTCATTTAAATTTAATACCATCTTATGATGGTAACATTCAAACATTCAAACAAATGACAAATCTAACCTCGAAATTTTGAAAGGAAGTTAAAATAATTGCAGAGCATAATTCTTAAAGTTGAAGTGCTTTCTGTTCCTGCGCTGAAAGGTGCTGCAGAAATGCAGAGCATTATGTTTATTTATTAATAATCCCACAAAGAAATTTTCATGATCGCCACTGGGGACTGCCTGACAGGTGACACAGGCAACCTTCTGCCAGGAGTGACATCTCTCCCCTACGATTTACATTCTTTAAATGATTTGCGATCAAATTACTTACACCACAAATTACTTTCTCCCCGCACTGCTCACTCTCACAGCACCACAACTGTTTGTTCCACAGGGCCATAAAAATAATAATATGGAAAGTCAGTGCCTCTGCTTCCAACATGGAAACAGTGCATTGGCCAAGAGATCGATTCCTGCACTCATTTTCTCAGGCACTGGGATTTGCATCTGGGGGAGATGCAGGTCATTGGCTGGAAAAGAGCATCCTGGGTTCACATTTTGATTGCACAACCAGATAAACAAACCAAGTGTCCCAATTAGAGGGAAGAAAATAATCAGCATTCAGTGGTACAGGAACTGAGCAGACTAAGGAACAGGTCTGGAACAGTCAAAGAACAAACCACAGACATTTACTGGGTGTTAGGGAGACCATAACAATCAGTGGCAGGGAAACGGTTAAGAGAATATATTGAAGGTGCAAAGGGTCTCCCGACCTCTGCCACTGTCAGTTCTGTCAATGGGCCAACAGACGCCAGCAGAATAATTATGGCCTATATTTAGATTATGGATGCATCGGACAGGGTGAAGGTTGAACATGGGGAACATGGCTGTTTGCAGTTCATTAGTGATAGGAGCAGCCAAGGGTGGGAGGAGGGCACTGAACTGGATTCATCCCACCTGGAGTGCTCATGCTGAGCTGCATAATGTCAGGGAAAGAGATCTGATTAGATGGGGAAACAAAAGCAATAAACAACTGTGTTCAGCCTGTCACACCCAGCAAGCCCAAGGAAGGAAGGAAGGAAGGAAGGAAGGAAGGGAGGAAGGAAGGAAGGAAGGAGTGGAGAAAGCAAGAGCAGGCTCTGGCTCTCAACCATGCTGTTCCTGCAGCAAGGAATGCAGCTGAGCCACGGGTGGAAAGGCAGAGCTGGGAGCCCTGTGTGTGTGATTGTGGGGTGTGTTTGCACACGCGTGTGTCACACAGGAGAACACAAGGAGTGGGCTCCAGCTGTACCCTGTGCCTGCACATCCTGTACCCGGTCCCAGCCCGTGGCCCTGGGAGTGCAGAGGGTGCTGTGGGCTGGCGTGGGCTGTTCTCCAAGGTGCCCAGGCAGATGCAGAGCAATAAGATGTGGAAGGACTGTGATGACCCTGCTGACAAAGGCCTTGGGGGTGCTGCTGCACAGGTCTCCAGCTGCTGATCGGCCGACACAACTATTAGTAAATGGCAAGTCAGGTAAAGAAGAGGTTGAAGGGAATGCAAAATGGAAACCAGATGCCACAGCATCACATTAATTCTTCAATGCAGACTACAAATGACTGACAGTTTCCCATCATACTGACTACACAGGGCCCCAGTCAAGTGGCTGGCAAAGTTTCTTTACTCCAAGACACTGGGGATAATGAATTCAGAAGTTTCTGAACAGCTGCCTTTCATGGATCATTTAGAATTTGCGATGCAAATATGAAAAATCCATGTTAAATGCCCTCAACTAATTGAGTGGAGAACAGCAAACACAAAAGAATAGATTGCTGACCTTAATAAAAACAGCACAAAAGCTGTAATCTGCCCAGAGAGACCAAGAAGGGAACTGAGGAGCAGGAGAAAGCAGAAGCCTGTACACTCTCCCTCAAGTTCCTAATTCTGCTTGCCAAGAGATAAATACAGACTTTCCTTTTGGGACTACACAACAGCACCTACCTCCCTTCCTTACAACCCACGGCACTGGAGAAGGAGTGGGTGGGAACTGGGCTTCTTACAAACTGCCAGTGTCAAACTTGATAATTCAAGGCAGAATCTGACACCAGGGAAGAAGAGACAACTGTTGAGGGGTAGCTGTAAGGAAAGGTGGGGAGGTGGATTTTAACAGTTGAGAAGGCAGAAGATAAAGGGAGAAGAAAGGCAGGGCCGGGTGGAAGTGGGGCGGGTGAGAAGCAGGACAGCTCAGACCACTGTTGGGGTTACAACACTGCTGCTCACAGGCAAGGGTGACATGGAAAATGCAGCACTGGCAAAACTGAAAACACAGGACAGCTGTGGCTTTCTAGGATAATGTGGCAGAGCTGTTCACCTTGGAAAAACAAGGAGTTCATGTTGCCTGGCTGTATATTGCAAACCCTTAACACTTTTCCCTAGCTAGGTGTATGCTCCAAAGGTATTAATTGTTGACCATCAGCTGCAGAGATGAGGAGCTGTTTCTGCTGAGCAGACTGGACAGATAAGACATTGCTCTCCCAAAGCTCCCTGTATGGAAAACAGCAGCAAGGTCCAGCAAGCAAGCAGGTCTCCCCAGTTGTAGTTTTCCAAAACTGAGACGTCCCGTCCCCTGGGCTGCACATACCAGCTCTGGTCCTGTCAGCTGTTTCTCACTTTATCATCGTGCTCCTTCGAGGGAGACCAGATAACTGCTCTCGTGTTGCTGCAGGCACCGCCACACCTTTCCCAGGTTGTGTCTGTGAGGAGCAGCAGAACAGAAACACTGGAGACAGAAGAGGCCAATCTATTATTTATACCCAGCTACTCCCCTTGGGCCTGAACAAGCAAAAAGCTCTCTTTAAAGGCTTATAGTTCTTGGTCAGGTTCCAAGAGAGACAAAGGGATGTTGTAAAAAGAGTTTCATATGAGCTTGGTAAAACACTCTCCTAGGGAAGAGGCAGCAGGTTTCCTTTGTGTGGGAAGGCAGGAGGTAGACGATTTTGTTTAAATTTACATTCACAATGAAGGATTTTCCTGTGTGTTTCAATGGCTCGCATTCAAATTTACATTTCTTTGAGCAGTTTTCTGCATTTGTAGGGTTTCTGTGCCATTTCTAAAGCAGCAGCCCTGTTTCATGCCCTCTTAAATCTGTACCACTCAGGAAGTTGAAAGTGCTGACTCAGCTCTCTGGAGAGCCCGTGAAGCATCGCTGTCCTTGCTATTTGCAGTTCTCAGATGTGAATAACCACAGAAAAAAAATGTTTTGGTGCCCCTGGTTCAAATGCTGGGCAGATGTGAGGCTTTCTTTTAAACCGGAAGGAAACAGGGAGGTACCACAAGGGTGCCACTGCTGCTGAACGAAGAGCAAAGACAACTGAAGCAATGGAGTATCGGGAAGAAAGCAGCGGCGCAGTCAGGTGTTGTGCTAGAGGCCTGGGAAAACACTTGGAACGTGCTTTTGCTCCACTAGCTTCAGCCAAATTTTAAATGCCCAGAAAGGATCTGGAAGGTTGCCAAGACAACAGCATTTTTGAAAACCGCAATGTTCAGGTTTGGGTGGGGATGAAGAACATGTTCAAGTCATTCCGCAGTATCTGGAGCCACGAGCCAGCAAGAGAGCACATGCGGTCGGTAATGCCCAGCAGGAACCGATGCAGCCGGCACAAAGTTCTATTATTCCTTTTACTCAGCGCAAACCACATGTTTTCCATTAGGTCCAAATTGTAAAAGAAAATATATACATATTAAACCAAATACCAGAGTTGTGTGAACGTGTGTTTGGCAGTTTGTGTTCGGGTTACAAATGCTCACGGTGTATTTTACAAAAATGCTGTTTTACAAGGTTACGATCTGCAGTCAATAATGTGAGACGTGCCATATCCTCAACCATCATTTTGGCCCACATTTCCTCAAAAAGCAAATAAACAAAGTAAACTAAATCATCCTGCACTTCAACAGCTTGGTTGGTTGGGTAGATTAGTGCCTCGGAACAAAAGGGTTCATGGATCAGAGACCTCATCAGTTTCCTGAATGTTTTAAGCCTGGCTTCCTAAGGACGCAAGACTCCTGCATTCACACCATCCATCTGTCATCTCCCCCCACCCTCTCCACCCCCATCTTTTTAGCTCACTGGCCAATTTTAAATAATTTTCTGTAATTTGACAGGCAGTTGAAGAAGGCTCCAACACCGAATTCAGTTTGCCAAAGTTTGTAAAAGATCAGTGGGCTAGAAAGCGATGAGATGAGTGTCCGTGCTGAGCCCTGCGGCCGGCCACGCACACGGCCGGGAGGGCACGGCCCGGAGCCTGGGCCCCAGGGAACAGGGGGCCCGTTGTGCCCAGCAGGGCGGTGTCACAGCACACATCAAGGCACTTGTCACCAGAACAGCAGCTCACGCCACTGGGTTTGGATGTGGGATGCTGCCGGCCCTTCCTCCGAGCATGCTGTTCCCTGGCATTGTGCACGGCCTGGATTTCACCGTTGAGAAATCGCTGAGAACAAGCAGTAACTGTTGAGCAGCAATATAAGTGAAGGTGGTGTTTATGTCATAAAAGTATGCTGTGCTGGTGAGACATGTATAGAAGGAAGCAGGATCTGGGAAGCGATTGTTTTATGAGGGACTGACTTTAAAATGACTCATTTAGCAATGAGCAGCAATTGTGACTTTATTAAAAATCACCATGTTCCAAAGTGAGCTCCTTGGCTTGGTTACATGTGCTGCCAACTTCAGCTTCATCAGAAAATAGGTCTTGCTAATTCCCATGGAAAAGTCCTGGAGTGAGTCCCAACTCTGTCTCCCTCTGTGAGGATGCTGCTGGCACCCCTACTGTGGTGCGGCAGGGCTGGAGCCTGATCCTGCCCTGGTGCAATCACATCTCCTGCTGCTTTTGTAACAGCTTCCTGTTGTTATTTCTGTTCCTCCGCATTCTTTAGGTACATTTTGTGCAGTGCTCAGACACTTCAAAGTCCTGGTATTAAATTAAGCAAAAATGCTCACTTGAGATAGAAATCAGACTTCTCAGAGTTGCAAGATTTCAAGCTGCAGCCCCTTCCCCACCACTGCCAGCGGCTGTGGCACACGCCGGGGCAGGATGTTCAGAGAACATAGGGAAAGCAAGTGTGGGAGAAACAGGACTTTTTGTAGTTAAGTTTCCACAGCCTTTAAGAGGATCCAGCAAATTCCAATATAAAACAGACTGCTTCACATTTTAAGTGCATGGACTTTACATGGCCAATTTAAAACCCTGCATCAAACTGCTTTCTTCTCTCAATTCCCCCAAAACAGGTTTTGGGGATGGAAATACTGATCTAAACTAAATCCCAGGAGCCTGACAATCCTTTTGCAGAACTTCCCTGAGACCCTGGGACGTTGCCAACTTCAAGGGATGGAAAGGATGATTGCCAGGTCACAGGGCATGCCACAGATGGGATTTGACTTCTAAGCAGTCATTTAATTTAGGCCTGGAACAAGATTTATGAGACTATCTGAAATCACAGAGAAAGAAAAAGATACAGGGCTGGGGGAACGAGGCAGGTAGATGTGAATTCAGATGAGACAAACTCCATCTGAAGTATGTAGAATATTCCTGCCAGGCTTCTAGTTTCCATCTCTGTTTTACAGATTGGGAAACTAATGCTTCGAGTAAAAAATCCATGCTAGCAGAGAGAATAACAGCAGAGGGAAGAATAAGGACATGCAAGTCCTACCACTCAGCTTTATGGTCTGGGGTTCCTCCTCCTCTACACAGTCCCCGTGCAGGGAGGATGGGGCAAAAAGGAAGAAATTTTGTGTTATTTTCTGCTTGTACCAAACAAGGCGTCCACTACTGGAGATGTACCATGGGGTTGGCCTTGCACTCACATTAGGCAGGAGAGATCCAACCAGCATCCACAGAGAAGCTTCCCCAGCACAATCCCTTCTTGCAAATGAGGCCTCAGCTCAGTGAGAGGGATGGGTATGTCAGTCCTGTTCCCTGAACAGTTTCACCAGCTACCTCTAAGGCGTTGCACATACTGAGCAGCACCTCACCCAGAACAAGCTGGTCTTCCCAGGTGCTTGTCCTTTTCTCTCTTCGCTCTCCTCCCTTCTCAAACAAAACCAAACCAAACCAAACCAAAATGAAGCAAAGTAAGAAACAAAACTCTTTCCCCACAGACTGCAGACATAAGTGAGATATAGGTGCAGGCTGCACAAAGCTAATGAGTTCAAATCCCAACTCCACACAAACCCTCCTAGGAGATGCCCAGCCCTTTGAAGAGTGAAAATGAAAAGAGAAGGAGCACAAGTGGGTGCAGCTGCAGGAGCCAGTGGCTGCTCCTGCTCCAGTGGTGCTGGTGGCAGGACCCTGCTCCAGGATGCCACACTCACTTCACAGTAATGTCATTCCCTGAAGCACTTATAAGTTAAACGTCAGCCTTGGTAGCACTGCAGTGCACTGGTCATTGCTGTCCCCATTTTATAGCTGTACAAACCAGGCTGCTGGGTAGAGCTGGGAACTTGTCTGTGCAGATCATGAGGTTTGTCAGGGCAAAGACATGGGGTGGCTGTGCCCACCCTGCTGTGCTGCTCCTTTCCCTGTCAGCGGTGGCCCCTGAAGTTCCGAAGCTCAGCCGAGGAACTCAGTTTCCTCCTTCTGTTAGTGGCAGTGACCAGTCACCATGGCAAATTTAATGTAGAGGGAGGAAATTAAAATGGCTCCTTTCCATTTTGGAATAGCAGGAGCCAGGTGAGACTCAAATTAGGCCAGGGGTAGTAACGTGCCACCACCTGCCCTGTGAAGAGCACAGCTCACGGGTGCTTTCCGCACCAGGACCCACAGAGCTCCCCACGAGACAGACGTCTGAGCCAGGACCAGCTGTGGATGGGGCCAGGAACTTCGTCTCCTATCTCACTTCAGATCCCTGTGAAGTCCTGTACCTCACCCTGTCCCACAGGGAAACCACCTAACAGCAGCTTTACAGAGGAGTCCTGGCACTGATGTGTCTTAATCACTGCAAAGCTCTGAAAGTCAGTGGGAGGAGAAACATGTTCCTACAGCTTTAGATGCTGCTTTCCAGAAGCGTCTCTCACTTTGCTGCTGGCAGCTTAGATTCTTATTATTTTGCCTCTTTGGCACATCTGGAGAGGAGGGGAAGCTGCCTCCTTCCCCTGCCCTTGACCGGCTGTGCTGCTGCCAAGCCCTGCATGCTGCTGCAGTGACCAGAGGAACCAGGGGCTCACACTGCCCTTGCAGAGACCCAGCTCCACATCCGGGCTGTTCAGTCACCCTCCCTGCCCTCCCAAGGGTGTCCTTTCCCCACTCCCCAGCCACCAGCCTGACACGTGGCATACTGCAACTTGGTAGACTGGAGCACCTCTCCCACACCCCAGACTGACAGGGACGTGTTTTTCCGCTCCACAACATTCCCAGTCATGTCCCATTAACTCTGCTGTTGTGATGCTTCGTATGCAGAGACTGTAAATCTGCAGACCCCAGGAACAAGGACACAAACCCACACCTACGTGCCAGTGCCTGGATTAAGACAGAATCCATTAGATCCTGCAGCCCAGAGTGGATGGGTGCTGAGATTTCCCAGAGTCCCACACATGAACCATTTAACAGGAGCAGAGCAGCCCCCAGCGCCCTTGAGACATGGCGTTGGGAGATCCAGTTACCCACGGGATAGATTCTTTTTGGCTGGTCTGCCCAGAGGGCAGATACTGCTCCTTGCTTCTAGCTGGGAGCAGCTGGTACTGGTGGAAATTAACCCTTCCCTCCACGTGCCACCAGCGTAGCCTCTGCAGCTGGTGGAGCACCGCAGGCTGGGGCTCTCCAGGTGCTGCTGGGGCTCTCCGGGTGCCACAGGCTGGGACTCTCCGTGGCTGCAGGCTGGGGAAGCTCCTGTGCCGTGCCAGCCAGGCTGTGCCTCTCCGCAGCGTTCCTGCCCGGGCAGCGTTCCCCACCTTGGCTGCTCTGCATTTACTCACCAGGAAATGTTTGAGCTTCACGGAGCCGTGAAACTCCTTCTGCCGCTGGTTGTTAACCAGGGCATGGCTGCAGGGGGGGCAGAAGACAAGCTGGGAGCTGGGGGTGTTCACCCAGGCCCTGTGCCTGTCCAGTCCCAGCGTCACAGCTGGTGACAAGGGACTAAAAAATTCTCAATGCAAACAAGTGAGACTCACAGCCCAGCCCCAAAAGCCAGCACAAAGCCTGGCTGGAGCTGGACCCCATGGGGTGGCAGGATGCAGAGCCCAGAGCTCAGACCAGCTGCCTGTTTCCTCAGGGAGCTGAGCCGGAGCTCTGGCCAATGTACCTGATTTCCCCCTCATTTATTTTAGATTTTCAGCAAAGCAATTCCACAGCTACTCCCGATTTACACCAGTGGGAATAAGCGATGATCCAGGCCCCTCCTCCCAGAAGCCTGGCCGGGGTTCCTCAGATTTCTTCTTCACAGAAAGCATTGAGGGTCCATTTTTTCCCTGTTAAATCATCTGATTTTTTTGGCTCCCCTTTCAAGAGGAATTCTTTCTTTCTTTTGAATTAATTTTGCTCAGTTCCAGCACTGACCCATGTTTATGAAAAGGACTTATGAGTAATGTTAACTAGCCTGAGTTTGCTGATTCAGCAGCAGTGTAAATAGGTAATTACACTCTGCCATATGTGTCTCTAATTCCAAATAGGTGGTGTCCAAAAGGCACTGTGCATTACCAGTGGATGACTGGAGTTGGGACTGTAAAAATGAGTAAATTGGTCCCCAAGGCCAGAAAAAGCTCTGTCAAATCCCACTGTTTATATCATACTGAGTGGCTGACTTGTGGTTATTTTGTAATTTAATACTGCTAAATGTCAACGGGAAATCCTTTCAACTGCAGTTTGATACCTAGTGACAGAAAATCATTCAAGACTTAGACAAAGCAGCAAGCTCAGAGAGGAGCATTTTTTTCTTTTAATCTTTGCATAAAGAGTGATCCTGCAGCAGCTGCCCTGCCCCGGGGGGACAGGGCAAACACACTGCTGCCCCCAAAGGTGCCCCCGTCCTCTGCTGTGCCCGTGGCAGTGACTGCCAGGCTCTGGGCAGGGCTGCCTGTGCAGCAGTCACTGGGCTCTGTGTTCCCTGTGCCTCCCCAGTCAAGCCCAGATAGATAAGTTTCTTTAGTCCTCATCTTGCAAAGCTCAGCGTATGACCCCAACTCTGCTGCCCGCATGCCTGTTTTTAAAAATAACAAAATCCCAGAATTGCTGCATTGTCCAAATACTTTCTGTAAACAAATTCAAAGACTCAAGCGAGGGCTGCTCAAGCTCTGTTGGTGAAGGAGCTGCAGAGAAGATTGCAAATGACTTGCAACTCCTTTGAATGCTGAACTGAGTCTCATAGGCTGTGTTATACAAATGTCCAAACTCTCCCAAAGCCTCCTGCAGTCGTTCAGGGTGCTGTCCTGCCCCAGTGAGCTCTCTGAGCTGAGACAGCAAACTGGAGTCCCCTATTCTGGTGTTCCAGCTGCTGGTCATATCCTCAGTCAGGTACAGGCATCTCCTTTTCCCTGGGATCAGAGCATCACACTGGCACACTGGCAAGGAGGAAGGGACCCGGCTCAGAGCTGGCTGGGCACAGCCCAGGGGCCTGCCATCAGCTCTGCACTTTGGCAGGACTTTGTGCCATGGGCGAGCACCAGCTTGTGGCACACATGGCCAGGGGGATTCTGACACAGCCCAGATATGCAAGTAAAGAGTTTTCTTCTTCCCAACGGGCAAGCACAGGGCTCTGCTCGGCCCAGGCTCAGGCTGTGTCCCCGCAGCTCTTTGTGCTGGGCAGCAGCACCATGTTTCCCAGGGCTGCTGTCCAAGCAGGGTCTGTCGCACCTGATCTGCTCTGCTCAGTCTGTCTCCTGCAGATCCCTCATCTCTGGGGGCTGAGCAGAGTAATTAGAGGGCTGAGAGCTGGACAAAGCCTGTCTGGTGGATGGCTAATTTACAAATGCTCAGACTGTCCACAGTCCTAAGCCAAAGAGGAAGCTTAATTAGAGGCACAGGAGAAATTCATCTGGGAGAAAATTAAGGCAGAGACAAGCCCCACCCCATCAGAGGCAGAAGGACACCCTCAGTGCAGCCTGCTCCTTCAGGGAATTCTGCTGGCACGGGGCAGGGACCAGGGCTTTGCTTGGAAATAAAGGGCAAGTGGTGGCCCTGTGCCTAAAAGCAAAAAGGGCACAGTCGTTGCTCATCAGGTCTCACTGCCTCCTGCTTAGGGAAGCTCTGACAGGATGCACTGTACAGCTCAAGCGTCTCTCCAGGGCTGCAGGGCCTGGCCTTATGTTGGCCAGGCTAATGGGGTCTGTGGGGAAGCTGTTCCACACTCAATTCTGCTGTTCGACACTGTTGGCTGCAGTGGGGGGAGCTGGACAAGCTGCTCTGGCAATATGTTTGCAAAGATCTCACAGGATCCTCAGTGATCCCTTAGGATCCAGTCTGCTTCCTCAGCTCTAGAAAACAGTGAGTGAATAGCTCAAACCCTTCTGTGCCAGGCTGGGCTACAGCAGCGTCACACAGCAGGAACCGCCTGGCTCTGCGTCGCATCAGGGCAACAGGCACAGTTCAGCTGGGGCTAGAGCCTGCCACAGCACCAGGAGTGCCAGCAGCTTGTGTCACAGCATTTGGGGCTGTGCCAGTAGTTCCCCAAAAACCTGGAGAAGCCCTGTGATCTAGGAGATCATATTCTTCTCCCACTGCCTCCTGTCCCAGTTGTGGGGATGGAGCTGTTCTGTGGCTGAGGCAGCCAAAGGCTGGGGCACAGTCTGTGGTCTGCTCCAACCATTTGCTCTGGGGCTTTCAGCAAATACATTTTGGCCCAGCTTCTCACGTGCACCTGACAGAGACAGAAGCCAGTGTTTAATGCATCCCTGCTCTCTACTTCCCCCTTTGTGAGCAGGGCTAATGCTATCTCAGCCCTTCCCCTGACAGTGTGTCTGCAACAGTGCACGCTGAGATCGGCAGGTGAAAGAAAAAGTTTAATGCAACAAAACAGTCTCTGTGCCAGCCCAGCATGCAGAAGCTGGTGTCATCTTTAACGATGATTTGAGTGCTATAACATAATTTCTGTGTGCTAAGTACTGCCTCTCCCACTGAAAACCAGCTCTTTGTGAGGCTTTGGGCACTTCCCAGGTAGATCAGGTGCTCAGGGCAGGACTGGCTCCAGTACAACCCACCACCACCTTCTGCTGCTGCTTCCTGAAGCCAGAGAGGCATAGGAGAAGCAGGGGATGTCTCTAGCCACTAGGAATTACAATTCATGAGAGTCTTCTTTCCCCATGGCCTCATTTGGCCCCAACCCCAAATTCCACAGCACCCACACTGTGCTGCATTTTCACACTTTGTGCTGCCCGAGGCTGTTGTGCATTGCATGCCCACAGCCTCTGCGAGCGGAGATAAGGCTGCGGGGGGCTGAGATAGGATGTGCAGGGGATTTCCCAGTTTGTTCTATATCACAGATTTCTGCTTTTGAGATGAACATGGAGGGGAAATCTGGTGTGCACACCAGTCCCTGTAAAGCAAGGCAGCCGCTCTGAACAGTGGGAACAGCTTCACCCTGATGCTCCCAAAGCCAAGGTAACTCCTGAGCTGCTCATCCCTAAGGCTTCCTACAGCCAGTTCCAGCCCTCTGGGGTGCTGAGGGGACCTGTGACACTGGGGTGTGTGGCTCCCCTCTGTTCTAAAAGACACCCAGTTCTGGTTTGTTTGATGAGGGCTTTGGGATGGCCCTATCTCCTATGTGAGGTCCATTTTTCCTTGCACCCTTGGACCTTTCACAAGGGACTGCTGACTCGTGCATTTGGGGAGCAAATGCCATGAAGAGGTTGCATGGGGACACAGAGTGGCACTGCTTCCTTGACACTGAGCATGGCTACAGAAGGGGCCATTGCATTCAGGGGAAGAAGAACACCTTTGCCAGAGTGTGACTGACCAAGATGGTCATTTGAGAAAAACTGGGATACCTGCCCTGGCCAGGGAAGTAGCAGCTCCTAGCTCCAGGCACAAGGAGAGATGAACTCCTCAAGAGCTGCAGGGCCCATGGAAACAGGGATGTTCTCTCTGCCCTGGGGTAAACGGTGTCTTGGGGAGGAGGCCCTGGTGAGGGGACAGGGGACATGTGGCTGTGCTTGGCAGGCCAGATCTGCCCTGTCACCCCAGCCTGAAGTGACACCTGCCAAGCCCTTCCACTCGGCTGGGAGAGATTAAAGGATGGAGTGGCTGGCAGTTAAGGCTCAGTTCATTAGAAAGAGTCCTGTTAATTGGGTATTAACTGGCCTCTGCTGGGGATCAGGGACACATGGGCTGGGAATACAGGAGCTGCAGTGTGATGCTTGTCAGACATTTGAACTTTGGCAGGCTGGTGTAGCTGGCATGGGGAGGGCAGCGCAGCCCTCAGCTGGCATGTCAGGCCATGCCCCTCGGAGATTCACGGCTTCCATTGTCTTGGCCAGACTAATCCCTGTTACTGGGATGCTGGTCTGGTGTTTCCTCCCCATCCCAGATTGTCTATCACACCTCTTGGGCTTTTCTCAGTATAAAAATACATGTTTAGGGCTTAATCTGTGCTGCTTTAGGGCACAAAGACCAGGCTGGCCCTGAGATCACCTGACATTAAGTCCTGAAACAAAGCCCTTAGGGCAGAGTCTTCATACTCTGGCACTAAAGTCTCAATTCCTGTCGCCTGGAAACATAACAGGATTGTCTCCGTTTAGTGGGATTATGTCTGAAAAAGCCTTTTGTTACTGCCACTCTCTGCTCCAGGGTTGACAGCTGAATCAAACCAGATGGGAGTCCCACGGTCAGAAGGAGGAAATGGTGCAGGGCTCCTGGCTCTGACATGGGTTGACCTTGGACAAGCCTCTCCATTGCCCTACACTCGGCCTCTCCTCCTCGGGGCAGGGGCGAGGAAAGGCCTTCAGGGATGGAAAGCCTTTTGCTGCAGCCATGCCAGGAAGCTGTGAGCAGCTCGAGTAGGGCAGGGGCTCCCGTCAGTTGTGTCCCTCCTTGACCCCAGAAGTGAGTCTCGTGTGCCAGAACACATCCTGCAGTGAGTGCCCTCGGGGGACAAGCAGGAGACTTCTGGCAATGCAGTAGCTCATGGTCACAGGGGGCTAAGGAAACCTGGGGAGTGCCGAGGGAAATGGGAAACACGAGGCCTCCCAGCTATGATTCTTGTCTCCCCGTTGTGCCAAACGCCAGCAGTGCTCCTCCCAACAGCACCCTGTGCTACGGGCCAGGCCTCTGTGTTCTCAGGGCTGGTGGCACGGAACTGCCCAGGCCGAGCTCACCCTGAGCAGTTCCCAGGGAGGAGGAGGAGGGTGCTGAGGGGCCTCTCAACACCAAGCTGCACCCAGCCCGCTCCCCCTGACACTTCCAGAGCTGCAGCATTGACGGAAGCCTCTCTACCTCTAAGGCATGAGATATGCTATACACAGCAAGAAGGTTTGCCTAATTAACTCCGATTGTATATGACATTGTCATGTTGATTTACTAAATATACGCGGGAAATCTCTTTATTTCACCAGCTGATTGGTGACATAATCTGGGTCTGTAAGGAGCAGCCTTGACACCAATTCCCTCTGGTTATGTTACCTGTCTTTTCCACCTGCAATCGCATCAATGAAGCCCACAAGGAACTTCAATAACTAATTTATTCATTTTGCTTCTGATTTATAGTAAAAAGGAAAGGATGTCAGGATACACTTGTCTAGAATGACAATCAAGCCCAGAACCCTTCCAAGCTCCTGCCTTCTCAAGAAGTAGAAGGCTTCACCTTAGCAGCATGTGCACCGTGCATATCGCAATTACCAACACTTCTGTGTTACTGCAGATTCTCACCAGCTGGGAGAAAGTTTCCAGGTAACACAAGCCTGGAAAAGTCAATTACCTTGTTCCCTTATCTGCTAAAGGTATGGCATCCCTGACTGCCACATGGCATGTTCAACCATGCTCCTCAAGTCCCCATTTGCCCCAGAACAATTCTTCAGGTTTACCAGGCTGTGTTGAGATCCTGCTTTTGTACAGTGTTGTGGTGTCCACAGAGTCCTGGGACAACTTGTATGAGCAGCAGGCACAGGGAGAAGACTCAGGTTGATGCAAAAGCATCCACAACTGTCTGCGGATGAGTCCCAGTAAACTGCAGTATGGCTCAAGGACCTCCTCTTTGTTCGACCTTATTTACACCAAACTACAGATATTCAATCTGTATTTGCTGTCTAAAGAAAACGGACTCCAAAGCAGCTCAGCAATCTCATACTAAAGCTTCTCCCCTCTCATGCGACATGGGAAAGTTTTAGAAGTTTGTATTGGCAGGAAACTGTTTCCAGTATCTGACCATGTGCCAGGAGGTCAAGGCTTTCCTCCCCAGATGGAGAGCAAAGGAATAATTACTGCTCTCCTCTTTGGAGGCCCCAGTGAAATCTCTTTCCAAAAGAGAATACAGTGCCTGGTGATGTCCTGAGAAGCAGCAGTTGTTAGTGAGTGGTGCCTCCAGAGCACTTCCCAAAGATTCTGAGACTGCCAAATGCCCAGGTTTGCACTACCAGGGCTGGTCTGCACCCTGTGCAGCTCCTGCAGAACCTGATGGGAACTTTTCAGGGTTAAGAGAGACCAGGAGCTACGTTCCCCGCTCTCAGCAGAGCGGTGTAAGGGGCACTTCTGTGCACCATTCATCCCACCCCGGCTCAGCACATCTCAGGCCACTACAGCAGCCTTTCCCATTTCCCACAGCTCTGCTTTGATGTTGTTTCCCACATTTGGAGGGTTTTTAAGGCTCAGTCCACACTGAAGCAGTAGTTCTCAGGGGCTGGCAATGTCAGTGGCCTTACACTGGCAGAGGTACCCTGGGAGACCAAGAATGCCTCTTTCAGCAGTTCTCTGAGCTGCTCCAATTTCTGCCTGGAACAACTAAAGTTACAGACCAAACCCACTTCCTCCCGCACACAGACTGTCCTCATCAATGCAGCACTCCTGATCACAGTGAAACCAGAGCCTCATTTGGCAGAGCAATCAGGGGAGCAGGGTTAGCTGCTCAAGGGGATGTGCAGATACTCTGTGTCAGGCATGGAGCCCAGCTCAGCAGCAGAGAAAGCGGGGGGACAGGGGAACACGCAACTCCATTGGAGGAGAGCCTAGTTAAGCCCTGTCTGTGTCAGCCCAAAGCTTAATCTGGATTGATGCAAACTGCAGAAAGTATCATTAGAGACTCTCTGGGGAAGTCACGGAGCTTCTCTGCTCCCTTCTTGTCTTCCGCAATAATAGAGATATTTCTGTTTACAAAGGTGGACTTGATCCTCAGAATTTCCTCTGTAGATCTCTAGTATTTGCATGTGTCACCCTGTTTTCCCTGGCTCATTAATCACTCCCTGTGCTTGTCAAAGTGGAGCAGCGCATGCTGTGCTCCCACAACCTGCTAGAGGGGCCCCAGGCTGGGTGTTTGTGCTGCTGCAGTAGAGCTGTGTTCTGGCACTTGGGCACGCAGTCCCCGGGGTGCCCGACATGCCCCCGCAGCCCCTCGGCAGCCCGGGGTACAGCCCTGGCACAGCACATGGCTCGTGGATGCTTTCCTGGTTGTGGAACAAAAAGCTTTCCCTAAACTCAAAAAAACCTCTTCCCCCATGGCAGGGGCAGGTCTGCTGTCCGACCTTCCCTGTGCCTCCGCTGAGCCTGGGACGGGGCAGCCACCCCGGGGAGGGGCAGATCTGTGGGCAGAGAAGGAGAAGGTGTCAGCAACATGTCAGGAGTGCTCCTGAGCCAAGACACAGACAGGTCCAGGTCCAGTCTCAGCAAGGCCTGTGGCTCAGGCCTGCCTCGAGCACAGTGAGCTTTGTCTCTGTGTTTGTGCAGCGTCTCTGGCTGATTAGGAGCAAAGCCCATCTCCTCCTTCCTGCCCTTCCCATCAGCTGAAGCACACAGCTTACAGGAACAGCTCCTTGTTTTCTTGTCTCCCATTTTTAATGACCAATCTCTGTGATTGGCATGAGGAGCTGAGTCCTGGTAGGGCTGGGGAAATTCAATATTGCTAAGACCAGGACAGGAAACAGCAACATGCTCCTGCAGTCACAACTCCACATTAAGTAATTTGTGTATTAAACTGAGGATGACACTATGAAATGCTGAAATTATCTGTGTCCATTCCAGTTTATAGGGTAAAATAAACTTAAAGGGGTTCAGTTTGGTAATTCTGACACCTATTGTTATCAACCTTTTGTTATTCACCTTGTTATCAAGCTTTGAAGAATGTATTTAAGCATTTTTGAGAGCTTATCTATTAGGGTGGGGGCAGAGCCAAGGGAGATTCAGTCACAAAACCTTGTGCAGAATGAGGAACCTGCGAGGAACCCCTTTGGTGAGCCGCAGGGATTTGGGACAGTGGGATCCCTGATCCACAGCACAGTTGGATCCCTGGACCAACACTCATATGCTATCCTCAGTCTTAACTAATGAAGCTGCAAGAGCTGCTACGTGGTTTCAGATAAGGAAGCTCTGCAAGATCCCTATTTTACTGAGCAAGGCAGGGATGACTGGGGCAGGAGATGTTTCCCTGGGCATTGAACGGGAAAATCCCACAGGCCAAGGTAGTTCTTTCCATTTGAAGATTTTAAACAAAAATGTCCCTGCGCTTGCTGCTCTGCAGAGCTCAGTGAGAGACTTCTGCAAAGCCAGGTCTCTCAGGAGGTTGCCAGATTGCCTATTTTTAGTCAAGTCAGAAGCACTCCAAGGTAGTGCCAGTCAGGGCTGAGTGACACCCAGGAGGGCAGCTGGGCTCTGATCCAGGCATGGAAAAAGTGAACTCTGCCTCATCTCCAGTGTCAGAGCCATGGAGCTGAGGGCTCCCATAGCCAGGACCAGCTGCCTTTCCTCACTCTGCTCTGCACCACAGACTGAGCCCGGGGTGGGACCTGGGCACTTGCTCTGAGTGTGCCCTTGTCCATGTAGGGCTGTGAGAGCCACTGAGGCTTCTGTTATACCTCCCCCTGTTTAAACTACTGTTCAGTGAAAATCAGAGTTTGAAGGACAGTCTGAAATTTAAGAGTAATGTAAAGGTACTTTTAAAGTTCTATGGAAAGTTACAATGAAACCCTGCAAAACTCTTGTTGAGTCCCATTAATAGCTATTAAATTTACCAAAGGAGTCAATAACAAGTTACTGATTTGTATGCTCAGCAGCAGAACATCGTAAAGAAAAAACCAAGACCACAGAAATCTGGGAGGCATTGCCAGAATCACACTTTAACACAATCACTGAAAAAGATTTCATTTAAGCTTTTCCAAATATAAAAAGTCTGTTGTCTTCAGAAATGCAACTGGACTGCCATGATCTGTTGGATTGTTTCAGGTAGAACACCTTTTGCACAGCATGTGATAACTTCTTTCCCACTGTTCATTAGGAAACTGCAACAGAAGCCTTGCAAACACACACTCATACACATCTGTGAAAGGGAGGAGCAGGCTGGTGGAGCAACTCTGCCCTCCTCACCAACTCACTTAACGATGTGCTTAAATCTAAGTTGCTCCTTAGTCACGTACCCACAGATACACACACACTTCCATTCATATTTGATTCATCCAAGCTAAGTATTTCTGTTAAAAACCTTTGCAAATGCAGAAAGCCACGACGTACCCCCAGTATTGAACGGCAATTAAGCAATTTGCTTTCCTCTAAAACTCGTCTTCTGTAATATTCATCAAGAAAATCGAGCAAACCCAAAGCAAATTAATATAGATATGCCTGCTCAAAGTAAATAATTGTTAGAGCCATCTCCCTACTGGGGAGGGTTTAATTCTCTTCTTTTCTTACTGTTTACAGAGCCACGGCCAAAGAAAGGACATGTTTCATTTTCTCCAGTTCAGTGGGGTGATCTAATGGACCGGAGTGGACTCACTAAAGCTCCAGAGCATGGTATAAATGGGCAAAAGCCATTAGACAATGCAAGAACAAGACAAATCAACCCTTTTTAGCTTCAGGTCCTCTACATGGCCCATGGGATTGAGCTAATGCAAGAACTAGGCAAAGAGAAAACCAAGGATTCAGTCCCTTAATGACAGGAGCTGCCTTCCCTCAGGGACAGAATGCTTCCCTGCAAGCAAGACAGAGGGACACTGGGAGGGGACATGGTGGCAAGGAGCCACAATTAGGGGGCTCTGTGGTGAAGGTAGCAGAGAAAGGGGATTTTCCACATCACATCTTATAGGGAGGGAGTTTCAGGAGCCTGTGGCACAGTTTCCCTGGGACAGGGAAGGGACAGGACTGTTTCCAGCGGAGGCTGTGGGTGCTCAGGACAGAGACAGCCCCACAGCCCAGCTCCAGGTTGCTCTGTGCTGTCCTCCATAGTACAGTCACCAGTCAGGGCAGTCCAAATTCCCTTTGACTTGTCCCTCTGGGGCAGCTCTGCATTTATTTGACTGGCTTTGGGGAGCAGTCCTTGGCATAAGTGATCAGGAAAATAAATTTTCAAAGTCACCTGAGTCAGCATCACTCACTCACCAGCCCAACCTGTCCCTCCCATACAAGGCACTCAGACTGGCACTACTTACAGGCTCTTCCAGTCTAGGCACCAGGAACGAGCCCATGGCTGCTGTCACTCTCAGCCCAAAAGGGCAGAGATGCAGTCTGGAATATCTGTGATCAATCTATGGAATCAGAGAGGCTGAAATAGTTGCTGCAGAACAGAAGTGAAAGTCCTGCTCTGACACTGCACCATGTTCTGGGAACAGGCACAGAGCAAGAGGAGATCAGTCACTGCTGTGGCCTCGTGCTCAGGCCAGCGTGGAGTCACAGGGCTGAAGCAATGCCACTTCCTGTGAAAAATGATTCAGATCCTAGTGCACACCCCACTTCCCAGCCCAGTACAGTTTCTCCCAATTCCACTCTATTTCTACTACTGCTCCAGCACTATGTCCCTTTGAAACCCTGTGAGCACACCTGTCCTGACTTGCCAGAAGGTTCTGTTCATGCTTTCCTCCCACATCTCTTTCCAGAGCCTTGCTTGGTTTCTCTGCTGTGAAAATGACCATACCAGCCTTGCTGCAAGGTACATGAAGAGGAGTTGCTCCACTAAATAAGAGAAAAAATGCTGGATGAAGATGCAAGGAGAAGGCAGGCAGCACATCCAGCATTCCCAGGGTGTGTTGGAAGATGAGTGTGACGACGTGCAGTGCACTTGTCGCTGCTGGGGGTGTGTGTCTGTGCCTCTGTGTGTGCTGACATTCAGACAGGACAAGAGAGCTTTGCTGTTCCCACTGTTTGCTCCATCTGGTCTCAGCACTGTGAGTGCACTCAGGTCCGTGCTGGGTGCCTATCTCCTACTTTCCTCCCTGCTGTTCACTGTCCCAGTGCAGCACCGTGCAGATTTGGAAAGACAAGTGCACTTGAGAGTGTGACCCACTGAAAGGCATTTACAGCTACTGGGGAAGGCAGAGAGAGAATAAGTAATGTATTTTTCAAAAGTCAGTGTAAAAAAAGGTGTAGAGTTAAGCTAGTGAAACAGAAATTACAGCTGGAGCCCATGATCCAGGTGGAATAACTGAACAGCTGGAGGCCTTGTCCTTGAGGTGCTGGGGTAGTTTGTTCTTCAGACAGGTATTTATCGCTTGCACTTTTCCAGATCTATTTCAACATCTTGTTACAGTCTTGTTTCAAAACAATGTTCCCCTCTCCTTACACCAACATAAAATTTTAAAAAAGAGAGTGATAAAATACAGAGTAGCCACACCAGCAATTGGAGGTATGGCAGCTCCTACCCACTGGGTATAATTTTTAACAACCCAAAACAGCTCCAGAAAAAAGCACAGAAAATGTCAGCCCTTTGTATGAAAGGGCTTTTGAAAAAGCCAAGCTGATTCCAATTTGCCAGAGGCATTAAGACAGCATATGTCACAGTGCCTGGGAACTGAGAGGAGCAGAGCTGGCTCCAATGTGCCAGATAACAGAGCTGCTACTGCAGGTCCAGAGAGCTCCGGCTGCCACCCTGCTCCTGGTAGCAGTTTCCAGCATGCTGGCACTCGGTGCAGGCCACCTGCAAGCCAGATCTGCTCTGTCGGAGCAAACTGGGACCTCTTTTGGTTGCCCAGCTGCAGCTCAGCTCATTTGCACGAGGCAGGCTGCCACATGAGAGCTGCTCGAGGAAGAACCAGGAGGGAAACCAATCTGCTGCCTCCACACACAAGATGGGGAGGAGGGGGTGGCCCTGCCCCTGCTTCAGGAGGGAGCACAGGGGTTGCTGTGGCGAGCAGGAGAAGGCAGGGGCTGTCTCGTCACCAAACACCCTCTCTATTGCCATCCCTTCCCACGCCTGGCCTTTTATCAGATACAACTTCCTTCTCTTTAGTCATACATTCCTGCTCTCCTGCCAGAAGGCAATCTCAGAGCTAATGGCAGAGCTGTCCATGCTCACACATACCCCTGTATCCTCTCTCCTGCTCCAGCTGCAAGGTGTCTGACCTGCGGAGAAACAATAAAACTGCCCTTCCACAGTCAGTCGTCAGCCTCCAGGAGAGCAGAGTCATTCAAGGCTGTTTATGTTTCAATAAAAAGCAATGAAAATACAACCCCAGAAAAGAATGAGAGACCTCTCTTCTCTGGAGAGAAAAATCGGCCATCCCCATGTCTATCAGCCTGTTTTCTTCCCAGAAAGCAGTGGCCAGGTGGGATGGACAGGAATGAGTCAGACCCAGGACTGGTCATAGAGTGAGTAGGAAATGAGAAGTACTGTCTGTGCAAAATGTGCTTATCAGAGGGCTGGAATGAAAATGTTCATTTTCTTAGAGAATGTTTTTAGTGGAAATGCTCCAAGTATTTTTGTCAAGAAAAAGGCCTAATGCTTCCATTTTTTCACTGTTACTTTTTCATTATAGACAAAAGTTTTTAAACCATGTAGAGGCTGTTATTAGAGGGATAAAAAGTTCTGACATTAGCCTGCAGCGAACATCCCAGGAATGCTGGTTTACTGGTCAGAATGATCACAGCCCAGCAAGTCCTAAACCACCCTGAAAGAATGTTCCATAAAGGGAATTATGGGCTCATAAACCAGCTTTTGCACCTGATGCCATGAGTTATGCTCCCTGGTTTGGGGAGGGAAATGCAACCACGTGCACTGCATGTCAAACCAGAGCAATGCAAACTTCAATTGTACAGGCTGGCAGCTTCCTGTCAGCAACAAACTGCAGACCAAGAGCTCCTCATTACTACCTCAGTCATTTCAAAGCGTAAATGTAATTATCATGATCTGATCAGGGACAACAGAGAAAGAGGCATAATTTGCTGACAACAATATCTGCAATAATTAATCTCCCAGATCTTGTCTTACAGGGTCATGGACATCTTGAAATGGGAAATGGGATATTTAAATAATCTGTGTCCCTTTAATCATCTCCACCAGCCAGGGTGACTCAGGGACTCCTGCCCCAAGCCTGCTGTGTGCAGAGGGGACAGGCAGGCCTCGGCCACTCCCAGGGCTCATCAGGGTCCCCTTTCCTTCCCTTACCCTTTCCTTCCAGGGACCAGGACTCAGCAAATCAGGAGGAAAAGCCCTGCTTTCAGTTAAGAATGAGCTGTAAAGCCTTTACAGTCATCAGTCCAACCAGCATTTATCATCTGGAGTAGTTCAGCACAAGGCTGTAGCCCAGAACTGAAATGCCATCCAATTCAGTCCCAGCTCTGGGTTTCCAGTAGGTGGACATTAGGGAAGTTTCAGCTCTACTGAGGACTAAGGAGACACCCAGATAAGGTGTAAGTTCAGTAACCAGACAGCATGTCTCGAGCAGGCTTGTGGGCAGGGAGGAGTCAGGCACAACAGGGCACCAGCAGGGTTTAGAGAAGCCAAGCCAGGCATTAACCCTGCCCTGTGATGTGCTGGAGGAGCTCAGCCCAAAGCCTCACTAGTCCACAGACTTGCTGACACTGCCCACAACAAAGCAGTGACAGTCTGTGGGAATAGCTGGATGCTGTGCTGAAGACGCCTTCACTCCCTCAGAAAAATTAAGGATGTGTCTCACATCCTTCCTGTGTTCTGTCTGACAGCAAAGGGCTTCATTTTAGCCACCCTGCTTGCCTCAGGAGGGAAGGGATGGCATGAACAGGGACACGTGTGTTCCGAGGCCTGCCCACGTGCTGCGGGTCCTCACAGCATCCAGGCAGGTGGGTGGTGCAGCAGGACATGGGAATCGGCTGGTGCTGCTCTAGCAGCAACACACTGTAAAAGTGAGCCGCAGAGAGTAATATTTCTTTCATGGGGGAAAAAAACCCTGCTCACTTGAAAGGCAGCTGAAACAGAGATTAAAAAGGGAGCCTGAAAAAGGCAAACGGAGCCAGAACGCAGCTGTATTTGGAGGCACCATTTCTAGTGCTGAGCTCTGGCCCCTGGGCTGAGATTGCCTCACTTTGCTCCCTGGAATGAGGCCTGTCAAAACTCTCCTACCTTTGATCACCTTTTGGAGGAAAATTATGTACACATTAGATGCTCATTAACATTTATGTAAGTCATCTGCTGCAGTAGCAGCTTATCTTGTCTGCTACTTTCCTGTGGGGAAAAAAAAGAAAACCCACAAAAGGCCTGCACAGAAAAGCCCCAGGAGCACAGCACTGGAATGCTGGTGCTGCAGGGTCCATCTGATCCCTCAGCAGCAGCCTTACCCCATGCTCCCACAGTAATTCCCACAGAGGCAGCTCCCAGGGAGCTCCCCAGCCCAAGCCTCAGCACTGCTGTACCAGGTGAAGTGGTTAACTGGATGCACTCTGCTTTTAGAAAATGGTTCAGTGAGCACAGCTGTCACCAAACAACTGCAGCAGAGCCTGAACAAATGCATTCAGGGGAAATCAGATAATAGAGGTGGAAAGTGTCCTGTGATCCATTTAACTGTGCCTGCTCCCATGAGAACACCACAGAGACTGCTGGATTTGGTTAACCAGCATGACCGTGCACACGAGCAGGGTGGAACATGCTCACACCAACAGCCCTGGGCAGGACAGGACGTGGGACCCCAGGCAGGACAGGACGTGTGGCCCTGCCAGCAGGCTGTGGGGACCAGCATGGATGGCACTAATGGGCTCTGGGAGCAGGTCTGCAGGGAGGGATGGGCACTGTGCTCTGGCCAGGACTCATCTTGCTGAGCTCGTTGCTTCACTGAGCCTGTTGAGCAGATGAAATCTCATCAAAGCACTGCGTGGCATTCACACTGAGCCAGGTGAGTCTCACAGGCTCCCTTGCTCACCTGGCTCAGACAGACTTAGACTATTCTTCCCACTGCTGGCTTAATAATTAAGGAGTTGTTCTTACCAGGTTAAGGACACATCTTTCTTTACAGAGCAGCCGACTCAGTTTACCCCTAATTGCACTCTAGGTAAGAGGTTAAGAGGAGAAAGGATCTTATTATCTGGGTAAGCTGAAAAAAAAATCCCCAACCAGGAGGGCCAGTGCAGCTGTTCCTGCTTCTCCAAGGGCAGAACTCTGCGCCTGGAGCCTCCCCAGAGTCTCATCTCTACCCCAGAGAATTAATTATCTGTTCTTTGTGCCCGGACAGAGAGTGGAGAGAGATGATTCCCTTGTGCTAGGAGAGGAATGGTAAGACAGAGGAATTAGGGCTCGCTCAGTGTTCAAAGTCAATCCCGGCCCAGCCCGGCACGGCTCAGGTCTGCACAAGGTGTGCGGAGTCCAGCGCGTGTCCACACCCCCGAGCTGTGCTGAAACGAGGAAGGGTTGATCCTGCAAGGGCCTCACACCTCTCAGACCAATCCTATCGAGCAGCTGAGTCCGCAGACAGCCCCTGGGCCCGCGGCCCTGCTCTGCAGCCCCAACCCCGGCAGCGAGTGCCCGAGGTGCCGTCGGCCCCGCGGTGAAGGCGCTGCTCCCCCAGCTCCCTGCAAGGACAGGCCGCGGGAAGCAGGCAGCTGTGGCCGAGTTCTGCTCAGCCCCGTCCCAACCAAAAAGGAGCAAGGAGGCTGCAATGCAGCCGGCGACCTCTGCAGCCCCGCAGCTGGTACAAGGTGGACTGTGCGTGCCCCGTTCAGGGATGATGGGGCATGATGGGATCCCTGCAGGACCCGCTCAGGCAGAATTGACTGAAAGACACACAGAGGACTTGATAAAAACCACCAGGACAATTCACCTGCCTGGCAGAAAGAGGACTTAAGCACAGGGTTTCAGAAAAAGCAGGTTCAGGAATGCTGAATTTCTGCAGTTGTATTTGATTGGAAATGGACAGCACGAGACACCTCATCGCTCAGCGGTGATTCTGCCAAAGGAATGTGGACTCCGTTTGGGAGAGCACATTGTCTGGGTTCATTTCCTTGCAGATGTACTTTTATTTCCCATGCCACTCAGAAAACACGCTTATCTTTCCCAGGTAGGGTTGCTTCTGGACACAGCAAAGAGATGCTGGAATACACTCTCTGTGGGAAGCACAGTGGGTTCACGGCAGGAATTGCTTTCCCATTTCCTGAGTGCACCACTCAGTTCTGCAGCAATTTCTCCTTCTCTGTTAACAATGTAAAGCTTTGGCAGATTACCCAACTTAAAAAGTAATTTAAACTGCACTTATAAAATATTTCATGAAACATTTCTAAAAACATTGCCACTTTCACTCCCCAGCCATGACAGCAGCAGTTGAAAGGAGGAGAGTGCAGTGAAACCTCTCTCTTAAACTCAGATCTCTTGAAATTTCTGCTGCTTCAAGCTGCTATTTCTATTCTGTATTCACTTAAAAGGTGTGGAAAATAGGCATATTCAATATCAGATTTTGTTGTTTTAAACTCATGGAAGTAAATACTTTGATCTAATCACATGTAAATTATGTGTCACTGTTAAAATATGGGACTGCATGTAAATCTCAGATACAAAAGAAGTCATCACCGTCTCCACGTAGAATGAAAAGAAATATAGAATATTAAAATCAGGAGGTTCAACTTTATTAGCATAACAGCTACAGTTGATATTCATGTGCGCCAAAAATGCATTCACAGCAAAATAACTCAGAAAGAAGAAAAGCCCTGATTCAGCACAGTAATTTAACTCATATTAAGCTTTGAGCATGTGCTTAAGTCCAGCTGGGCTTAAGTCCAGATGAAAAAAACTTCCTCTGATAGACAAGACAAAGTCACTAAAAGTTGAGCAAATGATTGCAGGCTGAGCAAAAACCCCAGAATAGTTTTAATCTGAGTTCAGTCTTTGTTTCAAGTTCTGTTGTTACAAACCTCTTTGGGCCTAAACAAAGGCTGATAAATTCATAACGCTATCCTTGAAGGATGTGGGACAAAAGCTTTTGGGCTACATCAACCTTCTATTGACAGCCAAAGAGAGAGAGGGAGCAGCTCCAAGTAACACCAGCAGAAGCCAAGTGCAGCAAACTCGTGTCCATGGAGAGCTGAACGGGAGCTGTTCCTCCTCTGGTTTGTATGAAAAAATGCAGGAGGCCATGAGTTCCCACCTGCTCCCTTCTCCCTCCTGAGCTGGGCAGCAGTCCAGAGCTCCATGGGATCCTACTCCCTGCCCATCCTCCTAGCTGGGGCCACGCTTGCACTGCTGAGAGGTGCAGGGAAAGGCCTCCAGCTCTCCCATGGGAGGGAGGGCAGCAGCTCGCTGTGTGCCTCTCCTCCTCACCAGGGCAAGGCGCTCCCTGGGCAGTAGGGCATGCCCAAGGCAGATGCTGGTGCAGAGGTGGCTGTGGGCACCACACACAGGGATCCCTGACCTGCCAGGCTGCAGAGACTCCTTGGAGAGCCAGCAGTGCCTTGTCAGGCTGCTCCCAGATTTCCCAGCTCACTGATCAGTGACAGCATGTTACAGACCATCAGGGCAGTGAATCCATGGCTCGGGAGGGGGAGAGCCGAGAGGGCTCCTCTCGGCCTGTCCATCACTCTGAATAATCTGTGCAATGGACTGTGCCTCTTGTGAGCACAGGTGTCAGCAGCAGGGTAAAACATATTGTCCTGTCTCAAAAGACTTGATGCCCTAAAAGCTCTTAGCTCCAAAAAGCCCTCTTTGGTGACATGAATTCAGTGATTTCCCAGCAATCTTCTTTTGCAGAGCAGCAGCCAGACACCCTCTTTCAAGGCACTGCGGAGCGTCGCTGGCCCCATGCACGCAGGAGATCACTGCTTCCTCTCGCTGCACATTAGGTGACTTCACTCTGTTTGCTGTGAGCTTTTGCAAAAGGTTCCTTTCATCAGCTGCCTTTGAGGTTCTTTGAAAAATGGAAATAATTAGGCATGTGTATTTTCATTGGCACAGAGAGGCTGAAGCCTGATCTGAAAGGCTTTGCCTCTGCAAGAAAATAATAGGTCCAATTAAATGTACTTTATTCTGTGAAGTTCAAACGCCATAGCTTTGGGGGCAAGAATTACGTGCAGAACATGGATATAGGTATATATAGGACTGGGGTTAAAGATGCTCTGCCTGGGTTTACAAAGTAACAATGCTGGTGATTAACCAAGATGCAAAGGGTGCAAGATTGACACTCCTGTCCAGAGGGATGAGGAAAAGTCCTGTGTCCACTGGCGCCAAGTCCACCGAGACCTGCGTGACTCTGTCCACATCTGCAATATCCAGCAGCCTGCTACAGTGATGGATGTAGCTGTGATAAAACACACTGGCCCTGAAGGGAGCTGGATCAGACCCCTAATTATCACTCATGATTCCTTTTTCAGTTAATACTTACAAGAAGTTTCTGAAGTTTCAAAGGAATATAAATCTTATCAAAGTATTTCTAATTGCACATAAATGACAGGTACCGTGTCATTTAGCTTGGGCTGCAGGGAAGGGGCAGCAGAGCTCTGCAGAACCAGTGCAAAGGTCTAATACTGCATTCAAAACTCACAGAGAAATCAAACCGTCATATAAATGTTAACTGAGAGCAAAATTGCTGTTAAAAAACAGATAGAATGCTCTAAAAGTAATTAAAAACCAGTGAGACAAATCAACATGCTCCTCTACTTATGGGTCTGGGCTCTCTGGGGGCTAACGCCTGTCTCTACTGCCTGCAATGGCTTTCTGTCTGTATGCTTGGACAAAAGACACTTTATTACAGTAATTTATCACCCCATAAAAGTGGCTTTCTTGTATTGCTGAATAATTTTGAAAGAAATATGTTTTAAAAATTAAAAATGCAGTCGGTGTACACACACTCAGGTCTGCTGGGAGACATTTCTGCAACTACTGTAACTGCCTGGGTAGTTTTAATACCTCTACCTTCTATTATTTAAAGTATGATGATATTTTTTCCTTCTCTGAGCTTTGTCAGCTATAAATAAAAGATAAGGGTTGAATTGTACAGGGTATCTGTAAGCACTTCCATTATTGATACTTAATGTTACTTGAAGGGGGTGGTAAGACCCTGGTGCTTCTAATTTGCACCTAAACCCTGAGGCCCAACTGAGAACAGTGGTGGGTACATGTTTGAGAGGTCATTTTCTCTGTGTGTGCTTCCGTGTTTTGTCCTCCATGTGGCACCTTCCAGCATGAAAATGAGACCTATCTACAGATATTGAACGAAACATTAAACAAAGATGTTTGGGGAAACGGTGAGCACTGCCTGATGGGACCCAGGATCAACAGGAAAGGCTTCCTAGGATAATTTCAGGACTCAGTAGATGTCAGACAAAGTATAGAACTGGGTCCATGATCCTGAAAGAACAAAAACTTGTTTTGCATTTTATTCTCCTAGATCTAAAGTGTTCTTTGCCTGCTGAACGGGAGCTGCTTTCTCTCCAGCTCCAGAAAAAAAGGAAATCCTTTTCTTGGCACACTCTTGTCATCCAAGCCTTGCCCCTGTTTTTAGCACCACATCAGTCTGTGGTTTCTCAAAAGCAGTAAACTGCAGGATGACATAAGGAGAAAGAACACACTGAGATGGGATTAGTACCAAACACACTCATCAAACTGCTGCAGAAGCAGAAGGGTTGTGTGACCTGGGGTCAGTCTGAAGGAAAAGGAAGGTGTTAGTAATGCTGTTCTTAAGGCAGAGCTGTAATTTGGTTTTGCAGGTTCCACTCTTTGTTCCTCACTCTGCTGTCCCAGCTCAGCATCCTTAGGCAGGACATTTGCTCCAAGGTGAGCGTCCCTATAAATACTTTAGAGCTGACACACATCCTTGTTCCTCAGGAAAGCTGTGGCAAACCAAACCTCTTGTACATTTTTCTGCCCACTGATGTTGCTATTTCAAGAGAATTTTTGCTGTTGAAACAGACACTTCAACAGGGCAAGGACTACCCACTCCATAGGAATCTTCATCTCCACAACCTCATGGGATCTGCAAAGTGGCAGAATCTGGGCTCGGAACAAACACATGGAAGTAATTCTGATGGATAAACTGGAATGAATCCTGCCCTTTGTGTCATTTCTTCAATGCTTTTAAGGATCATGTGGCAAATTCCAGCCCATCCAGCCAGGTACATACCAAAGCTGGAGAATAACTGGGAAGGGGAGTCAGTGTGAGACAGCTGTCCACATATCCACAGAGTCACACAGGGAAAGGGACCACTCTGAGCAGCACTGCTCTGAAAACAGGGGGTTTTGCTAAGAGCTAACGACCACTTTGGCTTTCATTGAGGCCCAGTGAGATCAGAGTAAACAGATTGCTTGGCCCTGGAACAGCCAGCATTCCCTGATGGATCAATAAGCACCCTGAGCTGAGTGCCCCCTTCATGTTCTGTTTTCCATCTTGCCTCAGACCTGGTGAGGACTGTGTCAGATACCCTGTGCCAGCTGACTCTAACTGCAGACCTGCAACCAGTCTGATGCCTCTTCAAACCACAACGTGATAAAATTAGATCATTACTCACATCACCCTCTTTGCTGACAATTATCAGAGGGATGCAACAGTATCTCCCCATTTCATTTTCTAAGAAGTGACTTCAAGACCCAGAGAGTGAGATAGTGACTCATGCTCAGAGGTTTCTTCACCAGCTTTTATTTAAGCAAGCTAACAATGAGAGCTGCTCTCTGTGCAGAGACCTAAAAACTGAACACATGTGTTCGCACTGCAAGAACAGCCACACAAACCCCAGGCAGTGTGTAAATCCAAATCACTGGTCTACATTTTAAAACCAAAGGAGCTGCTAGGCAAATCTCAGGCACCACTGAAAGCACCACTGAAGAGTGGGAGCCTGCATTCAACCACGAGCACAAGGGAGAGTCTCTTATCTCACTGGCAGATGGGCTCCTTCTGTGTCACACATCCTTGAGCTGCCACTGCAGTTGGAAACATGCAGCAAACCATGACAGAGCCCCGGCAGGGTGCTCGCAGGAGCCTCGACAGACACTCACCTGTTGCACTGGCAGGTTTTGGTACAGGCACAGAGCTGTGTGTGACCACAGCAGAGGTTCTTCGAGCCAGTGTCCCGTCTCCAGAAGTGGCCAAACACAGATGCCTACAGTAGGGTTTAAAGTTAGGCCACTGTCTGTTAGGGCTGACCCAGATCAGCTGTTCCTTTAGGGATTCATGCAGGGAAAGATGCGCCAGGTTGAGCTGGAATTTCCCACATAAGCATGGCAGCATTCCTGATTTCCCAAAGATTTCCCAAAGTGCTGCAACATCCCCAGCCCCACTGCTCACACTCACCTGTGTGAGTCCCTACCAAGCACTGCTATCTTTCCAGGCATTCCCAGCCAGTCCTGCAACATCACAGATACTTTGCAAACCTGCCCTGATTATGCTTCATGTTACAGTCCCAGTTTTATACAGCTTAAAAGGCATTAATAAATAATGAATTTGAGTGGTTGGCCTGTTATATATATAAGCAGCATGTGTTCAAAATGGTTACCAGCACATCAGTGCAAGTTACCATAGATAATGATAAGCTACAATTAAAAGCAATCTATTGCTCTGCTGGACTGTGTAACAGTATGTAATAAAAGATTAATCACTTATTAAAATAGCTACAAGTGTTTCATTAACCTTTATGCATTATTTCTAATGGGGCTTGCCTACACTGCAGTCACTGCAGTGACTAAGTGAGCTCGGTGGCAGGAGTGCTGGGCAGCATTTAAGCAGCCCAGTTGTGTGCAGCTGCTGCGCTCAGAGCGTGGCAGAGCTCAGCCCCTCGTGTTTACCCAGCTCCTCGGGCTGGGGTCTGCCCTCGCTGAGCCCCAGCAGGGCACGAAGCACGGGTTCCACTGAAGTGGGAGCTGCAGCTCCCGTGTGAACGCACTCAGAGATGGCTCCACACCAGACTGCTTGGGCAGAGGCAGGCTGCTCCCTGGGAAGCGCCAATTCCCAGAGCTGGCATCCCAAACTGAATGCTGCCTGTCTTCCTGCATGCTGCAGAGACATCCTGCCTGTGCATCCTGGTCATTCCCTAGTGACCAGCTGAGCTCTTGCCACCTGGTTTCCTTCCCATAACAGAAATCAGATAGGTCTGTTTCCTGGAGAAGGGCTCTCCAGAAAGTTCTGGATGTTTGTGCTCACCTTCACCTTATGTGAGTGTCACCTATGCTTGGAACACCCATTTTGCCACTTGCACCTGGGGAGCTCTCATGCCATACAGTGTGTTCATCTTCTGTTAGCAACTGGACCTGGATTTACATGGACATGGAGAAACTCGGGCAAAATCTTTCCCTGAGCACATGCTATTAGCTCTGCTGATTATTCCCAGCAGTACTTACCACTGGATAAGAGAGGCTTTCAGAACTGAAGTACTTCAAGGACTGTGTTTCCTTCAGAGAAGCCAGTCTGCTTCTTCAACACCTTGCTACTTGAAGCTCTCTGTGCCCATGGCAGCCTATCATGAGCCTGCAGAAACTAAACGAACTCAAAAATGACGTGTGCAACAGAAAAGTGGCTTTCAGGAATGCTTTTTAAGTATGTAAAATAACTCAGTGGCTTGTTGAAAGACATCAAGAGGCATGCTTGAGAAATAGTGTTTAGAGACAGCAGAAAATAGCTCTTCATTCCAAAGGACAGCGAAATATCTTTAGTTCTTTCTTCCTCTCCTATGCAAATGTTATCCTTTAATGTGGCTGGTCAAAGGGTCATAAAGGACACACAGTTCTCCATCAGATGAAAGCATGATCTCTTCACTGCATTCCTTATCACGCTTCCTCTGTGCAGCAGAGAGTCTGAATTCTTCTTTAACTTCTCAGATTCTGCTGTTCAAGCCCAGCATTACACCCTACTTGGCTCTCCAGTCCTTCCAGCTCTCAGACAGAATCCTCTGAGGCATTGCCTAGGCTGCAACCCTCCTTTATGTTGTATTAGTGGGACCTATTTGCACGTAAGGGACCTCCATTATGCTTGATCTGAAAGAATTGTGACATGTGGAACAACACACTTTTAAACATTCATGCAGCAGTTCTGTAACCTCAGCCAGAGTTCACAAGTTGTACATAGAGAGATTCCCTAAATCACTGCACTGAAACATGCTGCTCAGCAAAGTCCCTCCTCCTGTACCTGGGTGCAGTTTGTGCCTGTCGATACCTTTTGCTTTTGAAGGCTGGAACTTGTCTGATATATCAAGGCTGGGAGAGGAAGAAGCGTTCTGCTCTCAAAGGTTTGAAATCCCCATCGGTTTGCACCTGTGCCTTTCAAGCCAAACAAAGCTCTTGAACTGCTGGATGTTACCACAACCATGTAAAGTGTTGCCTACGCATGTGGTGCCCTCGCTCCCTGAATTCCCGGCAGGCAGGTCAGAGCTCCTGCATCGCCAACAGCAGCTGGAGAGAAAGAAGAGCCAATGGTGCTGCCCAGGGTGTGAGTTCCTCTGACCTGCAGCACGGGGCAATTCATGCCTGAGCAGCCAGGTTTGGGTACCCGGCCCAGAACCAGCAGCTGTTTGTAAACTCGGTATTCTACAGGAGTAATGAGACAATCCAGAGACAGATGCCAAATATCTTTTTTTGCCCTGATAAGTTTTTGACCCATACAATAATTTTGCCAAATCCAAAGTATAATTTGTATAAAGAAGACTCTCTTTTTTTGTTATCTTAAGACTCCTGCTTTGCAGAACATTGCCTCTCTGCAAGACTTGTCACAGTAGTGGAAACTGCCCCAGTACTGAAATGGGGAAAGGATTATGAAGATTCAGCAGGTAGCTATGATTCCTTAAAACTTTTCTTGGGCATATGCCTACCTTGGCAATAAAAAGGGGTTCTCTGCTGTGGATGTTATGGAGAGAGTGTGGAGCACAAGGAAATTTATGAACTGTTTTCTGGAGTCCAAGTGCCTTTCAGTTCTGGTATGTACAAACTTACATCTTCTGCTCAATTTGACAAGAAAGCAGAGTTTCACTAAATTGTCCCTGCATTTGCTCCATCCCACTTACTGCTTTCACATGCAGAAAGCATTCTTCTTCTTTTCAAAGATCCAAAGAAGGCAAGTCTCAAAAGAGAGCATTCCTGCCCAGGGTTGGACCGAGAGCTCTGCACTTGACTCAATTAATAGCGGGTGTCCCTGAACTCCCTGTTCACAGGATGAATGAAAAATTTTTCACCCTTCGTTTGCCTCCATTCTTGGCACTTCTGCAAACTATGAAAAGCTGAAAAATCTGAAGTTTGCCAAGAACTTTTAATACGAAAACATAACCTTTCCTCTCTGGTCTGGCAGTCATATGTGTCAAACAACATCTTATGTCTAATCTTGGACAACACCTGAGCTTTTCCATAAAAAATGGAGCAGAGCTGATGCTCCACACATGTTGTACAACCTTCCCTTTCCGTGCAGCATCAGGAGCAGTCAGGCACTGCAGCACAGCTCAGCCTTCCTGTGTGTGGCTTTCACGCCTACCTACTTTGGCCTGTGCTGCAAAGTGGTCTCTCTCGACAAAGCAATATTCTTCCTAACGTTAAATATTTTGTCCCTCTTCAGCCATATCAAGGCTGAGTGCAGCTTCCCGCAGAGCAGGACACAGCACTGTGTAACTGGGTGTGTTCAGCCAGATACCAGGTCTGGTTGTAAGAAGTGCTGAGCACTCACAGCTCCTGTCGCAGCCAGGAGGTACCTTATGTCCCCTGAAACCACAAACCCTGCAAGTCCAGCTCTCCATGTCCCCATTCCTCAGTTCTGAAGCCAAGCCCACTGTATTCCCAAGTACTCCAGACTCTCAGCTGATGTAAAAGAGCCGGACTGCACTGAAGTCAGCTGGACCCAAAGACTCACACCGGTGCTCTGATACCAGCTTTGGCAAGGACACCGTGGGGCTGTTCACTGTCTGGCCCATATCAGTGTCTCAAATGTATAAAATACTGCATGCAAGCTGAGATGAGATGGCTTGAATGGGATAGGGATTATCAGGAAGCCAGGATGGGCAAGCAATTGCGTGATGTGCACGCCTTGTCCCACGGCTGAAAGGCGGCACCAGGCGCTGCGGGCAGAGCCCTGCTGGAACCGCCAGTGGCAGCAGCCACGAGCAGAGCGGGGCTGGACACACCAGCCTTGACAGGCTGTAACAGGAGCTGGGCACCCAGCTGCACGTGCTGGAAAACTCTCCTTGACACCGCCACAGTCTGCTCTCTTGCAGCCCTGGAATGGTTTCAGCATTTCTCAGACAGTATCATATCAAATGACTAAAAGTATTTTCAAAGAGGTGTTTGCTTCCCCACATTTTGTTTGAGTTAATAAAAAGTGACAGAGTTGGAGAGAAAGCAAAGCGCATGTGCTCCTGGAAAGAAAAAAAGCCAGTCAACAAAAAATGCGACCAACTGGAGACCAGTGCAATCAGGATGGCTTGGAAACATCTGCAGCCAAAGAATGAGGGAAGGGCACAGAAAAAGAAGGAATGAGGAGAGGAGAAGGCAGCTCTGCAAACCTCGGGCTGCCCTCCATGTCCTGCCCTCGCTGCCTTCTCTTACAGATGCTTATTTAGATGTGACTGAGTGCAATAAGCAGACAAGGCCAGCATGGCACAGGAACCTGCTGCACTTAAGCAACAGCACTTGGTTCCTCGGGAACAGACACAGTCTCCAGGCTAGGAAGGAGAATCAATCTCCAATGCTGACATTCTGGTACCTTTCCGCAGCACTAAATAAAAGATGGTGGCAAGAGGGAAGGACTATTCTATTTACTTGTAAGTGCCAGAAAACAGTTTTTTGTTTCTTTCTAAGGTTAGGCATGTGTTTGTAGCTTAGAGCTAATTAAAATGCTAAATTACTTTCAGCAACTGCAGAGAAAAATCACAAGTTAATTACACGTGACAAAAAAAAATTAAGTTTCTTAGTTCATTTTGAGATAAACAAATGAAACCACTAAGATTTGTTGCATTGGCGGCTTTTCATAACAGGAAACAGCAATAACACATTTCTGTCTGTAGGAACTTCCTCTGGTTCCTCTCTTGGCACCAAGGGAACCATAGGAAGCTGCCTGAAACAGGCACAAAAGCTTTGCTGTGGCAGGAAGCCAGTTCCGTTCACTTTCTGTCTCCTGCTGAGGGTATTGGGAACCCCTGAAAGGCTGCTGGCACTTGGCTGGAACAGGAAAGGAAAGGTCTGTGTCCGGCAGCTCTGCACTCAACTTAGACACACAAGGGAATTAAAGGAGGAAAAGCAGTGCCCAGATTTCCTCTCCCAAGCTCAGTTTCTCAAGGCAGTGCAGCCAATCTTCCTCCAGGACCAGAGTGAGGCACTCTGATCCCAGACTGAAGCCATCCCCTGCCCTGCAGATGGGCACTGCCCTCTGCATTCACAGCAGCCTTCTTGCAAACTGACATTAGAAGGCAGACAACCCCTGTGGCAGCAAAATGAAAGCTGAACTCATCACAAATCGAGTCCTTTAACATGTCACATAAGGTCCCCTTAAAATGTCCACATCCCAGCCTTGAACATCCCTGTCTGAAGTTCCAGGGACTCCAGTTACCGTCCTGCCCCTGCTCTGCCAGTGTGGCCCCGCTGCAGGCTCGGCTGCTGCACTCCAAGTCTGCCCCTTTGTTTTGCCTGTTGGTCAGTGCTGCTGAAGTTCTATCTGCCAGTCACCCTCCTGCCTCCGAGCATGCAGAGCTCTACAATGCCCTGTCCCTGCTGTGTGGGGCCAGGGCTGCCTGGGCACAGGAAACAGGGCCTACACTGCAAAGAGCAGGTAAGGGTCACACTGCAGATGCTATGTGTGGGACACATCTCACACTCCCTTGCCAAGTCTGTGCCATTTTAAGGGGCCTTCTATGTGCCAGAGCAATAGAGAGGTCCCTGAACGGTCACTATTAGCCACTGGAGTATGTATATTGCTCAGACATACTGTTAAAATACATCTCTCTAATTTGGAAGAGCAGATTTTGCCATCCTCCCCCTCTCCAGGCTCAGAATTGTTAACAAACGCTGCAGTTCAGAGGTACGAACACGGCTGTCCTAATAATGCGTCTCTCTAGATTCTTGTCATGGTGCCCTGGTGATATTCAGTGTGATAATGAAGGCAGCAGGGAAGGAAGAACAGAGAAAATAGCAAACAACCTGGGAATAATGTGGAGTTGCCATGAAGAGTCACAGATTTGCTTACTGGAATTTAGAGCAGTTTGATTTTTTCTCTGAAGTCCTGCTTGCTGTAGCAGAAGCCCATACATAGCAGCTGAACCACTCAATGGGGCTCAACACTGCAGGGGCAGCTCAGCTACAGATGAAAACGTTTGTCCTGGGCACTTTTTCAGCTCAAAGATGCTCTTAGCCTACAAGATCCAGATGGAATGAGAGGATACAAAGAGCCCCAGGGCTGACATCACCTCACAGCCTGGAGACATTCCTAGTTAAAATGCAGGAATGACCTCTCCTTTCCAACCATCCCTGGAAAGCACCTGGGCTGCCAGTCACTGAAGAGATCAGGGGTCAAGAGAGCAGAATGGAAAAATAGCTCCTCCAGTTTGCTGCAGGGCCTCAGGAGGTCATTGCAGTTGGGAGTGAGGGAAAGTGAGAGGGGATGGAGCAAATGAGAGAGGCAGGACCTACTTGTAGAGGAAGGTGCAGGGATAGGAGGAGGCTCCATCCATGCACTCTGGCCTTGCCCTTCATTCTCTCACCGCAGCTGCCTCGTGCCTGCATTCGCTCCTCACCCCCAGCGCTCCCAGCCCTGTGCTCTCTCCACTGCTCCCAGCAGCCGTGGGGATCCATACAGAGCAGCTGAGACAAGGACTGAACTGAGAGCAGCAATGGATGCTCTGCTCCTCCAAAACTGCAGTGGATTGGAATGAAGTTAGCTTTTTCTGTTCTGCTCATTTATCTGAACTGTAATGATATGGTCAAGGTGGCAGAACTTCACTGCTTCACTGGATCTAAAGCAGTAAGAGCCTTTTGCTAGTTTCTGCAGAACTCTGTACGTATAAATTTATCAATTTGTGAGATTATTTTTTTTGTCTTGACATTTGTTTTTCATTTTTCTTAATAGACACAATGTTTAATTCACTGTAACTAAAGACATTGGGATTTTAGTGAGTTTTCTGTCAGTTCTCATAATTCATTTTGATGGGAACCCATTGGATTTTAATGGAAACCTATTAGGTGAACATATTGTGATCATTAATGAACTTGATGTGCAATTATACGGGGAACCACCTAAAGGTAATTAAAACCTATCAAGACCACTAGGGAATAAAGAGAAAGGAAGTTACTCTTGTTTAAGACAATTAGTGTAGACAATGATCTGAAAACAAAATAAATGATCCCTGATGAAGAAAAGCTGTGTAGGCGGCTACCCTGGAAGACATAGGCCATGCAAACAGGGGTTTCTTTAGAAAACAACAATTACAGTAGTTTCTTCTATCTCAAGTAGTCACAGGGAAGTTCAGCCTTTTCCTTCCTATTGCTTAACTCTGACATTTTGCTAATCCTCTGGGTCTGGGGCAGAAGAGCACAGTTCTGACACCTCTGTGCTCGTAGATCCGGGCAGAGGGAAGCAAAGTAGTATTAATCCTTGTTATTTCAGAAGGATCTGCTGATGACATCGTGCCTGGATTGTGCACACCCCTCCATTTTCTCTGTGTCCAGGGTAGTTGGAGGGGCTGCATGTGGCTAACAGAGCTCAGGGATGGCAATACCCCAGAAGATGCATGGCAGGGAGCAGAGCTGTGTTGCACCCTTGTTCCAGGGACTCAGATGCAATGAAAATTTTCCTTTAGTCTGGTACTATTCTGGCCTGTCAAAGTGCTGCTTGATATCAGGGACATATCCTCCTAACCATGAAAGGCCAGCATCTCACTGAGCAAGCAACCTGCAGGCTCAGAAAGTGCCCCCAAATCACTGCTATATTCTTCCAAATCACAAGAAATCTTGTTGCTTGAGAACCACCGGACAATTAAAGGGTCCCTCACTCCATTGTCCCTGATCTGCTCTGCGTGCCTTTGGTGCAGAAACAGGGAACAGAACGTAATTAGCTGGCGGGTGATGTCCACCAAATGTCATCCCTGAACACATTTGCTTTAGTCCCTATTCACCAGCATCGACAGCAAGGCTGCTTCCCCATCCACTGGCAAAGGCTTTCGCCAAGATTTTAGAATTCAACAATGAAACAGGCCTGCAACTAAAACATTTATCTGGCAGTTTTCCCTCTTTAAGTCAAAGTGTTATGTTGGCACACGGCACTGTGGGTGGCGATTTGCCAGAGAAAAGCATGTGTTGGAAAACCTTGCTCAATATTACAGCAATCTCGTGCTCACAAGCCTCGAACGAGTCGAGGAGGAGACTCTGCCAGGGGAGCTCCCAGCATCCGCCCCTTCCCAGGGCAGGCACAGAGCAGAGCCGCACGCTCGCCCCGAGCTATGGACAAATGAGGTGTTGCTGGCCACAGCCTGGCGTGTTCCATGTCCTGCTGAGGAGGAGTGGGACAGCTGGGGGCTGTAGGGTGACTGCCTGCAGTACAAGTCAGCTGGTCAGCAGGAGGCTTTGCGGAGGATAGCACACAGAGACATTGTTTTATATATTTTAAACGTTGCCCTGCGGGTCCTTAAGTTTCTCTGGGACCAACCCAAGTGTTGGACAGCTCTGGTAGGCTTTTTATATGGGGCAGATAATCCTCACTAAAGCAGAAAGAAAGACCAGAGGGACTTGCCTGTAGTACAGAAAAACATATTGAGGAGGCAGCAGTAACTTAATATGCAAGAGAGGCCTGGATTCAGAAGTCAGTTGCATCATTCATTTAGCAACACTCAAGCCATGGAGCAAGAGCTGGGCTGCCAAGTGTGTGCACTGGGCATTGTGCTCCTGCCAAGTTACATCTTAGAGGAGCCAAGGAATGAGCCAGGACAAAAACAAGAGGATGGAATGGAGTAGTACTGAGCCAAACAAAATCAGGACTCTGTTCCCCCTGGCCTCAGCTGCTCAGGTACATGGCCAACGATGGGACCAGGAGGACAGGGCCTGTGAAAGCTGTGCCCATCCCACTTGCCAGGTCAGCAGGGCAGAGCCTGTTGCCACAGCAGAGTTCAGCGACAGCAGAGCTGTTCCCCTGGCAAACACTGCCAAGCCTTTCAGCTAAAATACCTCTCTGGCCATCCAGCTGAAGTTCAGCCCTTTGGGAAGTTTCTAAGCAGGAGGTGTCTGAGACACGACGTCTGCTGCTGACAGAAGGGCTCTAACTCAGCCCTGGCTTCCAAGGCTGGTGCTGGGGGTCACTGGGTGAGATAGGGGCTCTGCTTTTCAGCCAGCATGGTCTCTCTTTCCAGTGAGGGCACAAGCAGGACAGCGAGAACACACCTTCTGTTGTGAGACAGCTACCTACAAAGCTGTTACCAGAACTGGCAGCTAAGTTAGACATCAAAAAGCCACAAAATATGTTCCCATCCATTCTGCTTTTTCAGCATTATGTACACCTGTATTTCAAAGTCTTCAGACAAAGCCTTATCCTGCTGCCTCATTTCACTCCCCTCCTGCTCCCTCCTCCATCCCCACAACAGCCTTCAGGCCAGATGTTCACCAAGCACGTGGCTCTGTGAATCCCACCGGACAATGGCAAACTTCACCTCCTCTGTCATCCAGTTTTTCTCCCTCACCTATAGTGAGTGACAAAAAATCTTTTTCACATCAATCTTTTTTATTATAAAGTTGTGCAATGCCTCCAGGGTCTATTGTGCTGGGGCAAGAGTTGCCCCTGTGATCACCAGGAGTTACAGCCCCCTTGAAAAGTGCAGTTTCAGCTTTGAATTCCTTACTTTGGATTGTGATTTCTCATCACACCTTAAAAATTAAAGCAACAGGCTTCCATCCTCACCTATGTCTATGCAGCTGCAACACTAGAATTGGCTTTGAATGACCTGGATATAGAAGATGGGGGACAGGTAAGTCTCAGAGGTTCTGGGTGCAGTCTCACAGCATTGCAAGCTCTTGAGCTAAGGCAAGCCCTGCGGGCAGGGTGGCAACAGGAAGCGACAGGCCAAGCTGCCACAGCTATCACTGAGTGTGGTTAGAGCAAAAGCAATTTCATTTCCCTTTAATGAGGTTTCCAGGTAAAGCCATTCTGGGTTTTCCAGGACCTTCATCTTGCTCTATTTTAAACTGCCAGCAGGGCAGATGTCGCACAGGAAATCCCAGTGCTGGGCAGCTCTTCCTGCCCAGCAGAGCCTGCTCTCCTGAGCTGCAGAGCAAACACTGGAATCTAGCACACCTCAGTGGAAGTCAGTAGAAGAGCCCCCTTGTCAGGGCTCCCGTGCTTGGAGCACTTTCTGCTCCAGCTGCCAGGCAGGCAGAGCAGGAGCCGTTCAGACTGAGAGGTATTGGAAGGCAACCACTCTGGAAGAAAGGGTCACAGAATAAAACAGCCCTGCAGCAGGTATTCAAAATTTCTGTGTAAGCAGAGGAACACCCCACTTCTTCTGAAAAACAACAAAAAAATTTTTAAGAATTGTGTGTAGAGCAGGAGGAGAAAAACATGTGGTTGTGATTCATACATCAACCTTTTGTTAATAAGCCTTTATATTTCTATCTGCTCCACCTCACTGATGTCTGGAGCTGCTGTGTTTTCACACATCTTGCAATGCATACTGGGTGTTTTCAGAAAAAAATAAAGATAATGCAGTAATATTGTGCCAGTAACACAAGTCATCCTTCAAACTGCTCCCCTCCTGACAGAAGTGCATGCAATGTACGTGCCTGAAATCCTCCTCAAGAATCCTAGCCTGTTTCGTCTTTACCCTCCATTTGAAATGAAGCAGGAGATGGGAATAAAATCCTTTCATTTTCTGCAGTGTTCTTGCCTTTTGTCTCCATGGTGTGGCTGGCCTTGCCCCTGCTGCAGCTGAACCCATTCTTTTGCTCCATGTTCCAGTTGGGATTTTTGACCTTTGGAAGAAAATAGCAGTTCCACCACCAGCAGGTTTTCAGTTCAGAAATACTTCTTCCATAAGGGACACCACTCCATTCTCGTTTCCTCTTTCCCCAGACCACCAGCAAAAGCTTCAATTACCTTTTCTTGCCACCCCTGTAAGCCATTTAACCCTCTGCTTTGCCCTGGACAAGCTCAGTAACTGATTTGCCACTGCTTTCTGCCTGTGTCTCCTCAGCTGTCGGAAACAACACAGATCTGAGAGGCAGACAGAAAAACTTGAGGTAGGAGGTGGGATCTGGAGTGGTTTCACCTTTTCGCCTTTGTTTTCCATGTCTCTCTTCAACCCAGCTGCTTCTGATGGAGGCCATGAAAAGGACCTGAAAATGCCCACAGAAAAGAGGGAATAACATAGGATCCAGGATGTCATATTGTATTTGTTGTTCCAACCTAACATATCTAGACATTAATATTGTCCTTGGATAGATTTACATGATTTTTGGTGTTTGCATTCCCTAGATTTAATGCAACCATTCCAAACCTGTCACAGTCACTCCAGGCTGTCACAGGCCCTTCCAGTAGGGTGGGTATCAAACCCCCTGTTTCTGTCTGCCTGCACTCACCTAAACCAGTCCCACATTGAGTCGCTGCTTCCCAAGACACACAACTTCTGTGTGCCAATATAATACACGAATCGTACCTGTATATCACATTAGCACCGTGATAGCCTATTTTCATCCCAATCCTCACACTTACTCCTGGCTCTAAATTGTTCTTTATAAAGAGGTCTGCAGGGACCTTGTTATTTTTATTGCTGTAATAAGGCAGCTCTACAGGAGAGAAGGGAAGTGTTTAGAAAGATAGTAAAGGCCCTGAGGCTGTCTGAATGTCAGGGAAGGCCTGTTGCAGAGGCCAAGCAACTTGGGCTCTTGCCTTGGCAAACAATCAATGTGACTTGCAAAATGTGTGCCAGACAATAAAATACGAAGGGTGGAGGTGCCCAGCTCAAGGATTAACCTGCACGAGGATCTCTGACCAAGAAAGGAGGAAAACAGAAATACAACCCCTGCTCAGAGGGTGCTCCTCCTTCCATCTCCAGGGAACAGGCACCTTCAGCCACAATGATCTGAATCCCGAGGAAATGGTCCAAAAAAGCAAATTGACAGCAGCACTTTTAGGTATTTCAAGTAATTCAAAGCACGGGTGATTATCAGGCAGGTGATTAATGGTGTTACCCAAGGTGTGTGCTCAGCACACACAGGCACCAATGCTCAGCAGCCCTGTTAGAGGATGATGGATAGATAGATAGATAGATAGATAGATCGATCGATCGATCGATCGATCGATCGATAGATAGTGTCCCATGGCCTTGGAGGAGATGAAGTAGCACACTGAGAGGTGAGAAGTGCCTGTCAGTAGAGAATCAGTACACTGACTGAAACAGCCATCGATCCCATCAGTGCCACTGTCGTCTTCTACTCCAAAAGGAAAGCCTCCAACATGCATGACAGAAGGTCACAGCCTGGATTTCATTTCCAAATCATGCAGTAATAATGCAGAGAGAGATAATGCTAAAGGTAGAGCAAGTGTAAGAGACTTGCAGGGTTACAGCTGAAGCAAAAACAAACATTAAACAAATTGGGTGACAGGAGCTGTGCCTGCCCTCACCACAGCCACAGCCACTCTGGCTGAGCAGAGATGCTCCAAATGCTTTTGACCAAATGTCAAAAATCAGGGAAATGCTGTTTCATCAAGAACAGAAGTGCTCTCTGGGAACATGGGCAGCTCAACAAAGCTTGAAATAGGAATACTTCTGAACAATTTGTTCCTACATTCTGAACTCTATATCCCTATATACTTTATTGTTATATATCATCTCTGACACTTGGAAATTATTGCAAAGAAATGCTTCAGTATGAGAGATTTGTAATGGTTTGATAATGCTACTTTGCAGGTTTTTTCCCGACTGAAATATTTCAGATATTTTGACTAATATAACATTTCAACATTTTGATTTTTATCACAACTCAGGACCAAAAAAAAAAATCTGAAATACCAGAATTTCTTGGGGGACCAATATTTTGTTTTCCAAAAAGCCTTGTTGCTGAGGAGAAACTAAAAAGTTAGTGTCTTGGGAAGTGATTCAGTGCTGCAACAGCATCTCTGACATGAGAGCACACTGTACTAATAGATGAGGCTGTTGTACGATGCTAATGTGGAAACTGGAGCTCCAGCAAGCCGTTCATGTCCCTGGTGAACAGCTGAGCTCAGTAGCTCACAACTGTTTGCTTTATACACTCCCTTGTTGTTGCCACGAGGCCAAGAGCACATATTCAGTTCCCTCAGCATTCCTGCAAGACTTAATACTCATTCCAGGTTCCCTCTTGGCACAGAGAATTTGCTGGCTTGATCCAAAAGCGAAAGCCTCTTTTCTTGTCTCAATCCCATTGCTTTCAGCAAAGTGGCAACTCGCTTTTCTGAGCAGGCTGGGATTGAAAGAAAGAGCTCCCCACTCCATACCTGTGTGACCAGCAAAGGCTGGGCCTGCAAGATTTGCAGCGGGAGCTGTTCCACCACCATTATCTCAGAGCTCCTTTTCAGATCCTACAAGGCAGTGATTGATCTGCCCATTGCAATGGGTTTGACTAACATTTCATTACCTGTCCCTACTGAAAATGTTGTTTGATTTAGGTTCAAAGAGCTCATTATGTAGGGCTTTTTTTCCTCAGGAAAAAAAAAATGAAATGCAGAATAAGGGAGTATCAAGTCCTGAGCTAATTACAATTTGCCAAGGTTTGGTTGGTGTATGAGTGTGTCTGAGATTTCGCTCATTACCAGTTGTATAATATGATTTCTACTGCACAGTTAATTAGTACCCAAAAAATAACCTAAGGAATTTACACAAGCCTAGTTGGGGGACAAGAAATAAATCACTGAGTAGGTCTGGGGAAAGTCCCCAGTGAGGACACTTTCAGTATTGATGTAAAACACTCAGAGGTTTAACTTTCAAAACAGACATTTTGGAAGAAGCTCTGAAGCATTTCCAGGAGAGCCTCTGTGCCATATTCAGACAGTTGAACTCCATCTCATTCCACAGGCTCAGTGCTATTACGTAGCTGATGTCAGCAATCTCCAAACAGGGCTCCTGGTGTCCATTGCCTTGGCAGAGGCACTGAGGTGATGTTCAGCCTTGGCTGCAGGCAGCTGCCTTTCATCGCAGCACTTGGCTTCCAAGACTCCCCCTCTTTCAACAGGTCTTTCCAAATACCTGAAGCTGACTTAGAGAAACTTGACTTAAGCACTAGCACAGACACCTCTTCCTTCCACCACCACAGTATCTACCCTGAGACAGTGGAAAATGTCATTGATCCTTTGAATTCAAGAGAGCCAGGATAGACCAGTTGACAGATCTGCTCCCTCACCGCCAACCAGGCTCCCTTTGGTCATGTATAGACAGGTGAATTACCTTCCCAGCTGTGCAGTGTGACTGAAGAATAATCATCTTACTCCTAAAAGGCTTTATCTTGGCTAGTGTTGTTCACCACTGCAGGAATGAGACATACTGGAAAGATGCCACTTCAGTTATGAGGCAGATGGGTTTTACTACATGTGTGGGTTTGGTGGATTTGGTTTGTTCTCCAAGGTCATTGAGCTATTCTGACCTTTGGACTGAACCTGAAAGGCCCCTCTGTATAGTCCTTCTAACCAGTTCATTCAGTCCTACTTCCTGCCCTTTTCAATTCAAGATGCTTTTGCCCTTGCAAACATGTGCAGTTGTTCTATCATGAGTTCTACCAGCCAAAATAGAAAATAAAATTTACTGTGTACACAAGCAGACTCTCAGTGAGCCTCTTCCAGCAGCTTGGCAAGAAATAAAGCCTACTGGGAAGTATTAAAACCAATGACCATCCCAGACCCTTTAAAAAGAAGTTAGATACCAGTAACCCAATATGTTGCTGTAAAATGTCTTGCTCTGTCTACGTCTGTGTTTGTCATCATATCAAAGCCTAGACGTGGTCTGCACTTTGCCTGTATTGGAATTCTTCATTATTCACCACTCCTCCCAAATCTGACGTGATCTGCAAACTAGGAAATCTTGCTTTCTATGTCCTCAGCCAAGTCTTTCATACACTGTAACTATCAGAAAGACCAGGATCCGCCAGTGCAGTCTCCTACAGTACACGCTCCTTTATTAACTTGTCTTTCATCTTGAAAGGCTTCTATTTATGCCTCCTTTCCCCACTCTGCTCCTGTCCTCTGGCCAATTTTCAATCAGTGAGCCAATTCTTCCCCTTTCCAACTCCCCACCTTTAGACATTAACCTCCGACGCGGGACCCTGTCAAACACCGTCTGAAGATCCAAGCCTCTCCTGACTCCTGCTTAGCCTCTTGTCTATGCCGACAGGAGTGTATGTTCTAAAAAAAGAAATTTCCAAAAGTTAGCGAGGCAGAAAAGGTCCTTTCCGGAAACCATACTGGCTATCTTTGGTCAAGCTGTGCGTTTCTCAACAGGCCACCTTTCATCTATTAAAACATTTTCTAAGACTTGTCTTCACCTGAAGGGAAACGAACTTCCCTGCAAGACCCTGGTGCACATCTGGGTCGTTCCTTAAATAATGGTGGGAGGCTGTCCGCCTTCCACCTTTGAGGAATCTCCTGCAAAACACTTCAGCTCTGTGAAGTGCCTGTGAAAACCTTTCCAATTTAGACCCACAGTTCCTTTAACCTCTTTAATAAGAGAGCCATGGAGTAGGGGGTTTGGTACCAACCATCCACTTCACACCCTTCAGCTCCCTGAAAGCTTCGTTTTCTGTGCTCTCTTATCCTTTGAGGAATAAAGTCTGGTTTCCACCTTTCTACTTACAACTTTGGTCCAGGCAGCTCCTCTCTGACTCAGGTGTATTCTCTCTGCCAGTAGCCAAGCCTGATATTTCTACTTGCCTTTTCTCTACTCTATGACCAATAGATTAAAACAAAATTAGTTTCTGTCTTTGCAGCCAGCCCTTTTCTTCCTGCTGACAAGCAGACTCTGGCAGCTTGTTCTCACCTGCTCAGCTCCAATGCCGAAATGTCCCCAATTACCAAAGAATCCCATATATCCTGCTCTGTGTGTGATCATTCCTACACCATTACCTGCCGTTCAATTCATAGCCTCTCCCAGAAGCAGTAGTAAACCTGTCTCTATGTGCCACTTTACACCCACATTGAGTCTCCCTGGTCTCCAAGGAGTGTCTCGACTCACAGCCACCTTTCTGCCACACCACTTAGTGAGATACCTGTGTGCACAAGCAGCTTCCTTCTTCTCGTGCCACAAGAGGAGATGAATGTCCCATGTTGCTTACAGAGCCATATAAACAGGTATTTTCCCAGGCCACTAGGTTGTTTTGCACGATCAGAAAGAGCTGATTTAAATATATTCCCACAGTTTCATGGACTTGTTACAGTCCATCATGGGGAGTGGTCACAGTTCATGTTCGCTCTATGTTCTCATTGCCCTGGACAAAGATGCTACATCTGTAAAAAGGAGCAACATCGACACTTAATTTGAGCAGTTGTTTTTGGGTTTGAGTCATTGCTGGTGCTTAGAGTTAAGTGATAAAAAGGCCAGCCCTAAATAATTTCTAAGTCCAGCAAGGACAGAACTCTTCCCAGGCTGCCCAGTTCATCCAAAATGTACTGGTGTAGAGAGAAGTAAAAATGGTTGTGCACTATCTGCCTAACTTCCATGCTCTTCCCACCAAGGCCAGGCAAGGCAACTCTTCCCTTCAGCTTCTCTTTCACTGTCCTGCATTTAGGCCATCCAAGGCAGAGACAGTTCCTCCCCAGAAGCCATTCCAATCTCCAGGTGAAGCAGCGATAAAGCAGCAGTCCTGGCAGCTGGTGGAGCAGAGGACTGAGAACCAAGCTCGTGGCTCTTCATGGCACTGTCCCAGGCAAACACCCTGGCTGACAAAGCTTTACACTGCAGGCTACTGTGAGCAGCAGCTCTGTGAAGAGGAAAAACAGCTGCTCCTCTGGGTTTTCCTGAATTCTTCTGAGTCCAAGGGCTTCCCAGCCCCAGCTGCACCCACCTGGCCAGGCATGGCCTAGGGGATGGTTCATTTTGTAGGGAAGAAAGCAGGGCAGGTCTCTCACTGGTGCTTCTCAGGCTGCCTCTTACAGCCTTGATGAGACCTTAAACCATCAGTCCAGCAGAGGTGGCAGGAAAGGCTGGCAAGGGGGACTGGCCCTGGCCAGCACAGCCAGGGCTGCAGCAGGGACAGGACAAGGCATCTCCCCTGCTCCAGTGTCCTGGCTGCGAGGTCATTTGCCACTTCAGCTCCAAGCCCTGGCTGCAGCAGACTCTCCTTGTCCTCCGGACTGCGCCTCTTTCCCCTCGGCCCCAAATGTAGCCAAGGTCACATTTGCTGAGTTCCAGGCTCCACAGAATCTTTGTTTGTTTCAGACAAGCCGGGGGGAGCAGACAAGAGAGAGTCAGTCAGTGTTATCACAACTAATGCAGCTCATTAGAATTGTTTTAAGCTCTGAAAGCAAATGAATATCTAATGAGATTTCCCCCCAGGTGTAATTAGCAATAAGCTTTACATTGCTCTAAAAATACCCTCCAATTTTTTGAAAAACTAAATGCAGATAACTGGAAGCTCTAGTTACACTTAATGAACTGAACAAAGCACATTGAAAACTAAGAATATTTTAATTGTGTTTATTTAGCCTTCAGCAAAGGATCCAAGGCATTTTCATAATCATCAAATTAATTTCAAAATGCTCCTTTGTAAGTTGTCCAGCCAGTAATGTCGATGCTGATCATATTCGGAGGACTTTTTCCTGATCGGACAGTCCATTTACTAAACAATGCATTATTCAAGAAACCGGAGCCATCTCTTCACCAATTCTTTCTCCCATGGGCAGTTTAGAGTATAAAAAGAATTTATTGATGCAAGAAGAAACACTGCAGTTCTGCGTAGTGAAAATAATTATGATTACGTATCTTCTTTCTTCATATTTGTCCCAAAAAGAGTGGTAAAATATTCATTTTCTTCAAAATTCCCAAATATTACTGAAGTAGGTATTACTTTTCACATTCACTTCAGCAAGAAGTTGACTTTGTATCACTGATTATCCCAAATGACCGATTGATTTTGGCAACTATCAGCTGGAGCTGCCTAAAACGCTGACCTTTGAAAGAAAAGAAGCTACAACTTGATACATGTATCATCTTTCCCTAGAAGTGTTTAGGACTCAATCCTGGCTTTGATTAAACGAGGACAATACCAGTGAGATTTTGTGTCACGGTTTCTCTTCCTCTGGTGGTTGGTGGTTGATGTCAGGCTTCTGAGACGGAGTGTGAGGTGGCCACTTTCCATCAGATACCTCCAACCTCAACCTGCAAACAGAGCTCGAGCTAAAGAAACAAATCCATAGAATGGGAGCAGTGATGAGACCTTTCCTGGGAACTGTCAGTACCAGTCTACTAGAAAATTCAACATCCCACTCAGTCCCTTAGACACCCCTGCACTTCCATCCCAAATAACAGCATGGCTGATTCTTCCCAGCTTCATCCACATGTGGCTGAACAAGCATGGAAGAGCAGGACACAGGAAGGGATAACTCACCCGCTGCTCCTAATTGTGCTCCCCGAGCGGCTGCTGCAGCCCGGCCAGGGCCAGCCCAGGCTCAGGTAGTCACATCCCATCCATGTCCTTTGTCTCCATGCTCGCTGGCTTCCTCTGAAGCATTGCAAAGGAGAGTTAATTAATTCTGATCACTCCTAATAGTCTTCTAGGTCACAAATTGGTGATCCAGCTTCATTAATTTGATTTCTAACATTTCATCCTTTGCACTCTCTGCCCGATTAGCTTCTTGAAATTTAGTTTCAGTAAATGGGATGAACAAGGCAGAAACTTCCAAAGAGATTTTCCTCACTGGCATTTGGAGGACACACCACAGCACAGAACCCCCGGACCCTCAGCCAGGGTGCGGTCACCTCAATTTTGCAAACTTCCTGATGACGAGGTGCTGTGGCCAGGCTGCAGTCTGAGTCACTTTGCAAAAGAAACATTGATCCTCCTTTCACTCAGACATGCCTAAATCAGGAAAAGCACCAGCACAAATTGCACTAGAGCAAGACTAGCACAGGAGAAAAATCAGACCATAGAATGTCTGAAAAGAACAAAGAACTAATTTTTCTGATAGTGTTTTTAAATAAAAGCTGACATTGATTTGTAGGAGTGTGCAAGCAGAGATTACATATACTGAAAAATTCTCTAATCCCTCAGGCATCCACACAGGCAATGCTGGGAAACAAAGCCCATCGTGTCAGGCACACTTCGGGGGAGTAAGGACACTGTGAGTCACAGAATGCTGTCCCTGGGCTTAAGGCATTCTTAGATAGGTAATTACTATATGACCCCTAAAAAAGGAAATTTTGCAGGTAGAGCAAGTGAATATATTATACGATATTTGGGATCTGGGTGGGGTTTAAAAACTAAAAGACTTTTTTTTAAATAATCCAAAGATCATTATGTCTATATTTCTGATTTTCAGATGAGAAAGCCAGATTGTATCATAGCATGTTCATATTTGTCTCACTGTGATAAGTTTTTATTGTATTCTACTGTACAGCATAACTCTTCCAATGGGAGACCAAACCCGTTTCTTCCTTGGGTAGGCTCTAGTCCTCCCTCACAATAAATAAAAGCTTCAGAATACTAAAACATTCCTGCCAATCAATGCTGCACACACAAAAATCATTATTTCAGCTGCAGCAGGGGGAAAGAGGGCAGGAATAACACCAGTTTTATAGAAAAGCAGCGTGCAATTCTGTGACACTGAAAGCTCCATAAGAAGGTCAGAGGAAAACTAGTAAACGTTCCGTGGTCCAGGCAGAAAACTGTACCTTTGTCTCCATACAAATTCCTGAGGAGCAATGTGTCTTCCAGCCCTGAAGTTCATTGTGAATGTCAGCCCAAGCCATGGCTTTTCAACCACGTTTGAATCAGAGAGGTGCGTGTGGTTTTGCCACAAAACCACGAGGCAATACGAGCTTGGGGATATTCTACCAAGCCTAAGCTGAAGTTTATCAGAGCAGAGCCATGAGAACTCAGGTCCCACCTGCCTGGCTGGGTTTCACTGCAAACACATCACAGCACTCCAGCTGCAAAAGGAAACAGATTGCTGAGGCCAATGTAAATCTTAGAGTGAAAATATTTTCTAGGAAATTAGTTGAAACGTGCAGATGTCCACCCAGAGCAGCACAACCTGAGAGAGAAAACAAACCACAGCTGTGGCTGGAAAACCCCCTGCCCCGTTGGCAGCACAGCTTTTCACATCACAGGAGCCAATGAGCAAGTGCTTGAGTGTTCTCACTGCTCAGACATGTGCAACCTGGACCCTTCGCTGGGCTTATTGTTTCCTTGCAAAAGGCCCATTTAGAGCAAGCCCAGCAAGCCTGAGAGGGGAAGGAGGACAATGGCAATCTCTCCCATTCAGCAGCACAGGCCTAGGAAATATTTGCTACTCCAGGAGAGCAGCAGAGGCGCCTTTTCAAAGCTCCCTTTGCTGGGAGCTGAGTGACAGCTGAATCACAGTGCTGCTTTCCAAGAGCCAGACCTCAGTAGCACTGCCAAGAGTGGCCCGTTGTATTCAGAGCCCCGACACAGCTGCAGTTACTGGGAGGTCCTGCCATTGTACTCCCCCTGCAGAAAGATGTTTCTGTCCCCCCTTCACAGACCTCCATCGCTGCCCAGTACAGGCAGGCTGAATGAAAATGTCAGCAGCAAGCACAGAGCAGATGTGAAGGGACCATGCTCTCTGACCTGGATTCACCCATCACGTGGGCTAGCGCTGTTCCATTGAGAACCGCTTTGTAAGACAAGTTCAGGGGGATGGGACAGCCTGAGTGCGGGGCACGGATCTGAGCATCCCAGGAATGGGCCTTCAGGGCAGGCTGAGAGAAATTCTGCCAAGGAGTCATCCAGGGAGAGATCAGCATTGTAAGAGCTTTGCAGGATTTGTGCACTCAGAGTATACTGAAATACATACATACTGAAAACTCTATCTAATCCCACCCGTAAATTCTGCACAGTACACATGGGTCACAGCTAATACCCATATTCTGAACAGTGACTGTAGGCTTCAAGATCAAGCTTTAGTAGAAATAAAACCAATAAAAAGCAAAAGTTTTAGAAAACATAAATAATATAATGTCTCCTGGAAGTAAGGCAAACAGTTTGTGGTACCATTCTGTCTTCAGAATAGTAAAAGAAAATTTATTCAAAACAAACAAAAAAAAAATTTAAAGTTAAAATAACTAGTGTAGTTTCACAATCCAAAATAAGATGCAGAAAAAAATAGAGCTGAGTAAACTGAGAGAAAAATGCCACTGACATTCAAAACAAATTTTAAGCAAATTTTGTCCCCATTATGTTTGTGACACTTCTTCAGTGAATGCTAGAACTGCAATTCATTAGCCCAGTGCTCATGGTGAGATCTTAAATATTCATCAGAAGCACATCCAAGTGGCTGCCTACACAAAGACTCATCCCTGGCCTGTCCCCGTGCCCCAGCAGAGCACTCACTGCCCTGGGACCTGCCCACAGCTGCAGCCAAACGTATGGGCACAGAGCTGCAGCCACCGAGGAGAGCACCAAACAGCGCGACTGTGGCTGGGGAAGAAAAGGAAAGGAAAGGGAAAAGACTTGGGAGGTCTGTCAACAGGGCAAGCAGTGTGGTCCAGGGGGGATTTTACTTCATTTGGGAAACAACAGGACACTTACGGAAGGGCCTGTGCTCCTGGGGATAAAACAGGAGAGCAGCTGCTTTACACTGTCAGCCAGATCAGAGACAAGTCTGCATCCAAGGGCTGGATGTGAGCCAGGTGCACTAAATGACTACAGAGATACCTAAGATACAGGGATGGTAATCTCTCACCAGGTTTGAAATGCAGATGAGGGTCTGCAGAAAGGGCAGCAACACAAATATCTTAGAGCTGAGAAAAGCCAACTTTGAAGGGAAATGAGACAAAGCTGAAGGAAATTGGCTGGGATTCAATAAAGCCTGAGAAATGCACAATGGAAAGAGTTTAATGCAGTCAGAAATTACACTAGAACAATTCTACTTTACAGCATTTTTTTGCATCATCAGAAATTTTTCTCGTCTCTCTTGGTCAGTGGCAGAAGTCAAAATTTCACAAGGAAAAAGTCTCTTTGTCAAAGTAATAAAACCACGGGATCCCCGGGATCCTCGACTCCTCTCAGCCAAGGAAGAAGGACGGGAGCAAGGCAAGGCTGGCGCAGGAAGCGGGCGTGGGTGTCGGCAGGGCTGCGCGAAAGGCTCGGCAGTTCGTGCCTGCCCTGGAGGGCTCTCAGGTGTGCACTGGAACAGCCACTCCGTCAAACAGCTCCCGGCAGTAAGGTCAGTGCCGTGAGTGACAGAATAAAACTGGAGGGACGGAGCAACTTCTTACCCACACTTCAAAGCAAACAAAGTGCCAGTACAGACAGCACAATGGGGCCATTGAAACCGGAGAGTGATAATGGGAGAGGAGGCGGCACCATACAGTTTAAAACCAAAGCAGATTCTTCCCAGAACTCACTCCCAGAGGCATTACAAACTGAAGGGAAAAACAAGAGGGTAAAAATAGATTCAACTCTGATCCACAGTAATTGCACAACAGGGATAATAGGGATCTCAGAGGTGGAGATAGTGAAGTGGCAGAATTTTAGAAATTAAAACTGTGAGCACCAAGAATTAAAGCAGAATTTGATGAATCTGGAAACTGCAACCTAAAATGCTGCTTCAGCTCTGGGCTGGCTGGGACCTTTCTCTAAGTCCAAGAAAAGGGCCTTCAAGGATTCCTTCTGCCTTGACAAAGAGAGCCCCTTACCAGGAAAGTGGGGTATGTGCAGCTTATACAGCCACTAAATCCTAGGGGAGGGAAAACCATTCTGCCCTCGTCCCTGGAAACAGAGCAGACATGAAGCCTCCACCTCTGTCTTCCCCCCAGCTCTGTAGTTATCTTGATGAACTACTGTTTTCCAGCCCAGCAGGATTCTTCCAGCTCTCAGTTCCAGGGGGAGCTCATACTGAACAAACGATGTGAGCTCTAACTTTAAAAGCTTGCTCTTCCCATGTATCTGTCTTTGTCCTGATTTTATCTGCCTCAAAAGGCAAGATAATTTTGACTAACAGAAAGTAATTAAAATGAGAGACCTGAGTCTTAAACTAACTTAACATTTGAATTTCTTCCAACTTACTAACTCCTAAGTAGGTTAGACATGGTGAGCAGGAGGCCTGAGCCAGGAGCAGGTGCAGCCCGTGGGGTTTAGGCACAGGAGGGCTGCAGAGCTCAGCACGTGGGAGTGGCCATAGGACTCCAGCCCAGGGACAGCAGCTCCTGTTCATGTTCTCTTCTCCCATCTCTTGCCAAGACAGTGCCCATGTCGTCATCTCCCAGGGGAGGGCAGATCAGTGCCACAGAGCCTGGGCAAGTGCTGAGTGTAGCTGCTTTTTTCTGTGCATATCAGCAGGTTTGGAACAGGGGTAATCACAGCCACTCTTGTGTGCTAAAAAATAGTGACTCATTTTTCCTCCCCAGACCAACCACATGATGGAGAGGAGAGATACGCTTTGTTTTCTCTTTCTTTGCCTTCTGGTTTCTGGTCCACTAGCTGAATTCATTTCATGTTTTAAAACGTTCTCACAAAACCACAAAGATTAGAAATATCTTCTGTAATCTGACAGCTCAAATTACACAAAAAGCCATTTCTTTCAGCATCTGGAAGAAAAAAAATCCCATCAAATATTGCAGGACTTAGTCACACTGCTAACAGGATGCAGTGAGCCCTCTTCTAGCAATCACATCATGATCTGAGCACCTTGTTCCCAACAATAGTTCTGCCTCAGGAATAGGCAAAGCCAGAGAGCAAACCTTCTGTTCTCACTGCTGCCTCCACCCAAGACCCCGAGGAGCAGAAGCATTGCTTTTCACGACTGACAGTTCTCTCACACTTGTAAGAAAATATTTCCACTATTACATGTACTCGTATTTAAAGAGAATCCCCAGTCTCTCTGCATTTACAGCAGGAGCACAGGCCTGATGAAGAATGGAGCATTGGGTCTCTCTCAATGCCACACTAAATTTATACAGACCTCAGAGTAGAGGTACATGCCACTTTTCTCTGATTAACACATTCCAATGTGTCTGATGGGGAGACAGGGTTTGGAGGGAAATGAGGTGGTTTTGATTTGAACCCTGGCTTCCATCAGAATGCTGTGGTCTGCTTAGAATGTCTGCAGACATCATTTTACAAGGCACATTTATACACACACAAAATCCCTGGGGGTTTTAAACACTGACTTGCAGCAGGACCCAAACTAGAAACTTGAGCAACTAGACTGCCTGGAGCCCCTGCCTGCACCAGAAGGTGTCGAGATGCAGTGGCTGCATCACAGCACGCAGGCTCCTGGCAAGAGCAGGCGCTGACTCCGTACTCCCACCACAGAACCTGTGCTGCCTCACTCAGACAGTGGTGATTCGTTCTCTCTGGATGTTCTACAAGTGCCTTAGGAGTAGATTTCTGAAAGCAAACCCTTCGCCTTATTGCTGGCTTTAGGCTCCACTGCAACTACCCTGGAGGAAATGTTTCCTTCATCCTGGCTTCTGGAGCAATGCCCAATGCATGAGGCAGCATCCCCTGTATTTTAACTGTCTAGTAAATCCTTCAGATGCAACTGGCTCACAGTTCCAGCATTTGAACCAGCCTTGTCCCAAGGTAACAAACTACCCCAGTGCATAGAGAGCAATGGTTTATGCCTTTCTGTCTGAGCACACAAGAGAACAGTAGCAGAGTGTCACCATTCTTAGCTAATCTGGCACTTCAAGCAAGAACAGGGCTTTTATCTCTTCCTCTTCATTACAACATGGTGAGACAAACATTTGATATCAATAAGTAACTAAGCTGGCTACAGAGGACAAACAAATAACTGCAGACGGTTGTTTGGTAAGTGATGAGCCTTTTTGGGCTCGATCACCACCTGTAGGCAAGCTTTGATTCAGACACAAGATCGTGGAGGAGAAAATCAGGCACAAAGCAGCCACGCACAAGAGCAGCACTTCATCTCTTCTGGTACCTGGGACAGCAAACAAGTGCAACTCCTGTAAACACCAGTGGGGGAAGGGGCAGAGGACATTTCTCCAATGCAGCTCTTTTTTCTACCCAAATTAATATCTATTCTTTGCACATGTGCTCCTCCCTATTCCCACCCAAGCACACAGACTGCACTGTGTGATGATATCAGCAGTGCAAAGGCTGCTCAAATAAACAATTCCATGTCACCTCCCCCTTAAGAAGGGACTAGAGAGAGTGTCTTTCTCACCTGTGTACACACATGAGCACACACCAGGAGCACCAGCCTGAAAAGCCTTTCCTTGGCACGGGAGACTTAGGTAGTGGCAGCAACGCAACAGCTTAGCTCTCATTCACACAGCCAGGAGGAAAATGGCTTGAACCATAACTTGCTGAATCTGTACAGTGAGGAGAATTTGCTTCTGCTTCAGGGAAGTGTAGCCAGGCTGAGATGCTGCTGAGGCCATGAAGGAACCTCAGTGCGTCAGCCTGGCACAGCAGGACTGCGTATGGAGCAGGCTCCTAGCCCTGGAGGGCTGAACCTGACACAAATGTTTCCAAATTCCTACTCCAGTCCGGTGCTTCTTCGGCCTGACAGCGCGTTTCACCTTTAAGCGAAGCTCAAATGTCAGCCAGCCGCTAAGCCACAGGGGAGCGGAGCCGTGAGCAGCCCCAGCACGGCAGCAGGTGAAGGCGGAGAGCGCCTGGCGGCTTCCACTGCGCTGCCGCCAGTCCAGCGGGAGCAGCAGCAGCGCCTGAACCAGGAGGCTTTAACTGGGGGCTGGTTCGGACTCCAATATCAAACCTAGTAGCCACTAGATGGCAAACTCACAGTCCGAACTGCACGCACTGACCGCCAGACTCCTCCAGGGCCCTGAAATCAAGGATGCCAAAAGCCAGCGGGAGGGGGGGGCACGCCAAACACGACTGGGCCCTTCACCAGGTTCAGACTCTCCGTGTGTTTCTGTCCCACCACTACACCGCACAAAGATGAGTCATAAACGTTGTGCTGCCAACTGTGCAAACCAGCTCCTGGTGTTAATGTGGAGGTCCAAACATCCCAGGCACAGCTATGGCAGAAGGGACAAAACAAGATTCCAACACATCCACTAAAAACATATTGCTTAAGCCAGAAAAAAAACCCTGCAGCCTGCAAATAACAGGGCTATAGAAGCCCAGATTGCAGATGATGTATTATTCATTGCTAACATCACTGTAAGCCTTCAGCCAATCTTGCTTTTTCAGGGCTGGCTGCAGGAGAGGTGGGGGCACTATGTAAATCAGCAATATCTTGCAAATGACTGTTACATATTAGCTGCGTGGCTCTGAAAAGAAATTAATTGCATGGTAGCCAAAGCTCTACACAAGCAATTGTCTTTGTCTAGCAAAGTGGCCATTTGTGTTTTATCTCAGCCTGTTATTATCCTGAATCAGGTCTTGAGCAAAGATCAAAGCTAGGCTGGGTAAAGCAGTCCTCACCCATTACATGCTGATAATTTTTCCAAGTAGAAGTCTTTTCCAGGAGCTGGAGTCCCAGCAATGGGCACCGCAATGTGCAGGGGTTCTGCAAAACATCTGCATCACACTGAGCCAAAATTTCAGCCAAGATGCTGAGGGCAGCTGCCCATCCCACACCCAGAGAGATGGATGGTCAAAACTGCTGTGCATCTGCAGGAATACAAGGGCAGCGATGTGATGGTAATTTGACAGAAAGCTCTGAACTTTTCCTTTAGCTACAAGGGGAAACATCCCTCACTTCAAGAACAATAGAAAATAGATACATTTTTATTTCTTGTCCAAATGTAGAACTCACCTATGATTTTACCATGGTGCTGTACAGGGCACAACAAATTCTGAGGCAGTTCATTTCCCTTGTATGATTGTAACACAGAGCTGATCAAAACAAATTTCAATTTCATGCCAATTCAAGTTAATGCTCCCCAATAGAAGGATTGTTTGTGAACTCAAAGTAGCATCAGTGCTGTGTACCCAGACTCAAATACTCTTTTCATCCATAATTACCTTCAGAATGTCAGGAAAGAATAAACTCACAATCCTGCAAACATTACCGAAAATATTTTCCTCACCTGATGACACTAGTTCATGCCCATTAGCAAATTCAGCATTAATATACCGGATCCTCCTGATCCCTGGGTTTGAGTGTGCAAAGCTTGTCACCAGAAGAATTCATTCCCGAGACTACACTTTCATAGAACTTATCAATACATTTTGCTCTATTAGTGCTCAATTACAGAAACTCCAATAGATCAGGGGATCACCAAAGACAAGGTGTGCTTTGGTCATGACACTCACAACAACCATCTGCTCCTTGTGACTGTGAATCTCAGCTCCAGAAAAGGACATTTTCCTTGATCCACTTTCCAAGAATCCAAACTGAGCTACTCTGAGGTCCATTCATATGGCTCATCCATATATACCCTCTCTGCTCTGCCTTTTTCAATTACATGGGTTTACACTGGATAAATTTCTCCTGCAAGTGTGCTGTGCAGCCTTAACCAACACCACATTGCTCCCTTTCGCTACCCTGATCCTTCTGTTTCCCTCATTTGCATCCACTCCTTTAAATTGTTGACCCATCTCATGACCGTGTCCGTTATGACCAACATATTTGATCGGTATGCTGCAAACCTGAGCACTGCACTTGCCCATTTAATGAGCAATATTTTAGACATTTTCCAAACTTCCTGTCACCAGCATTAGCTAACACACAAGCGATCCAGACAGGCTCTTTTGTTCTGAGCAGCTGTGCTGCAAAACAAGCTGAGTATCTCTGCGGCCACAAACTGCTCTCCAAGGTCTCCCCATCCCCAGTCTGCCATATGTTGCCCCTATAGCTTGTACAAACTCTTTCATTTCCTCTCTATCCTGTTGCATTTCATCAGGTTTCACTGAAGCACACACCAGCATGCAAAAGCCCAGCTCTTCGTGGTGCTCTGTGCTGTTTTGCAAAGGGCACACAGCTTTTCAGTGTAGATCCTTACAGGTCTCTCACTAAACTTCTCTGGTTTTTAGGGTTTTCAATCGCTTCTGTGAGCCTTGCAGCCCACTTCACGGGAGCACTGTGAGCATTGGAGGAGCACATCCACAGCAGCCCATAGCTATCTTAAGTCAAAATCAGGAAGTCAAAGAGATTTAGATAAGGAAAAACACACCATTTGGCTACCAAACAAACAAACAATATCCAGCTTGTCCATAACTGTGGAGATAAGGGCTTGTGTCAAGAGCAGATTTTGAGAAAAGCAGAGAGGACCATGGGTAGGAAGCAGCCATTTGGAAAGGCAGAGGACATGCTCTACAGAGACATCATTTGTCCTTCTCAAGGGGAGAGTTTGTGTCCTCAGTGGGTTCCTGGAGTGGCCTCACTAACACAACATAGCAGCAGTGCTGAGAGTGAAGAAACATTCACAATCTCTTGAGCTCTGAACATGAAGAGGAGCCACTTCAGTTCTTCTTGGTTTCCACTTTGGAGGCCAATGAGTCACGAGGATGTGTCAAGCTTCATGTCAGAAGGACGTTAACGTGTATGTGTAACCAGTCTGACAGGCAGCCCCACTGCCTGCAGGTTTGCCCAGCCCAGAAGGGGCTCCCCACCCAGCAGTCTGGACCCAGCAGCCGCTGGAGTTCGCTCACTGGAGGGTCAGCATTTGAGAGGCAGCACTGCACTCCTGCACCTGCAGCAGTGTATTTCTGTCTGGATTGGGCTGGGCTGTGTGAGAGCTGTTCCCCGGCCGTGACCCCACTGGCTGCACTCAGCGGAATTTAGGAAGCACCGTCCCTGCTCCAGGAGACACTGCCCAAGTCAGCGGAGCTCCGTCAAAATGTCACTTCCTCTGCTTCCCCTGCATCCCACTGGGGGACAGCACATTCTCCATTTCTCTGAACAACCTTACTGAGCTGCAAGCATCAGCAGCACTAAATTCTGCTCTTTTTTTGGGAAGGAGCCAAGACTGCCAATGTAAAGCACAGGATGTGATTTCCTGCCCCTCCTGGAAAAGGAAGCTACAGTCCAAAAGGTAGAGAAAGAACTATTAATCCAAGAACAACCATTTTAATGTTGATGATCACATGATGCAGCTGCAGAAATACCAGTTCAATTCAAATAGAACTTGTAATGTGCTAAACATGCAGGACTCGTGATACAGAAAAGGAGATAGCGGATCCGGGTGCCAAGAAGAGGAACTACTGTTCACAGTCGCTTGTGGAAAGATGCCCCCAGGACCACTGCTCTTCTGACAGAACTCTTTAATCAAGAAAACACTAGAAAAACATTAAAAACTAGTGGAGATTCTCTACAGAATCTCCTACAGTTCTACTTTATACTGTACATATGAGCCGATTAGCAGCAAGGTGCTGGGCTCCTTGGGAAAGGAAAAGCTTATGGAATGAAAAGAAAACCAATGAACAGCCCCAGCAGGTTTACTTTTGCACAAGCTTTAAAAGAGATGGAGAAATAAGCAGTGCTATTGAGTTGGTGCAGAGATGGCCTGTACAATTCCAGTAGCTACTGCCTGCTTAAGCACAATGAAATAGGATGAATAGAAGCCCTAATGTGGCTGACTCACCCTCATTACCCAAGAGCCTAAAATGGGGGGGTGGTCTTCTGAGGAGATCAGAAAGTGTATTTTAAGATATCTGAAAGTGTGAGTGTATATGGATTATGCAGCCCAAGCCACGAGTGCCCATTATTTTCCATCTGTATGGCTGTAAGGACTCTCCTGTATACAGCTACTTTTGTTTTCAGAGTGTCTGCAACCATTTGCAAAAGACTGACAGACGTGTGTGCAGACACACACCCTGTGCTGTCATGGGGACTTGCCTTCTGTTCTTTCTCACTACAGTTTTCCTCAGCCTAAAATAAAAGCATGTTATGTGCAAAAAAACATAATACAAGAGTGTTTATTTGCCTATGAATACTATAGCCTTCATAGATCGATATTAAACCCTTCACACTTATTTTCACTGCCTACTTCAATTGAACTTAGCAATTCCAGTGTATCTTGAGAGAGTGCTGAACAGCTGCAAACTAGCCGAGGGATCACATTCCCACAGACAGTATTAGAGTCCAGAGTTCTTCATGTTTGACTGTGGGATATGAACAGGTCAAATAGGAAGTTACTGTGTCTGGGAACAAAGTTTCACAATCCTTGAAGACTGTTACTTGTTTTTACACTTGTTTGATTTTATGCTGTTCACTTGGAAACTGTGAGGTTAGAGGGGTTTTCTGTAGAAGTAATTCAAGGCCAATTTGCTCCACCAGAGCCCATCTTCTGTGTAAGTTCAGGTATGTCCTGACTTTGTAGCCTCTCTGCTGATTGATTAAAGTTAAGGTCTGAAGTGATGTTTTCAGCACTAATCTGACAGGCGTCCAGAGAAACGCATCAGGCTACACAATGGTCGAAGGATGGGATTAGGAGCTTGGTCCCGTAAACTCCAGATCTGCTCAGTATTGTTCACTGCACTTTGCCAGGTTCCCTACCCTCATTTACAATCTGTCAGAGACACGCAGTGCAGCTCCTGGGTTGGGAAGGAGGAGGGTGTACATGGCTGGCTCTGGCAGGCGTTGCCTGCTATGGCCCGTGCTCAATGTCACGCGGAAGGTAAAACTGTCAGCTCTGCCACCAGCTTGCAGCTTGTGGTGTGAGTGGCCAGCCCAAGGACAGCCAGTGATGACAGAGTTCACTCATAAGAAGGCAAAAGGATGACAACAAACACAGCAACTCACTCTCACTTGTGATTAGTAGCAACTGAAGGGATGTTACTATGCCCAGAAAGACCAAAAATCAGGGCACCAGGCCTGTTTTGGAGACAAAATGACTGTCTCCGTGTATATATGAGAGAAAGAGAGAAGTGAGACAAGGGGCAGAAGAACTGGTGGAATCACCAGGTGATTTTTCCAAAGCCCTGCCTCCCACAGAGGAGTGGGCCAATCCCTCCACAAACTGCTCAAGCAGTTGAGGCCTTCAATGAAAAGTGTCACCTTCCAAATAAAGGAAAGAGGTAAGCACAGGCACAGAACAAGATCTGCTGCTGACTGAGTCCTTCCTCAACGCCTGCAACCCACCCATCCCATCTTGTGTTGGCCCATTCTGGACACCTACAGCCTAGAGCTCACATCAGTGGATTCCCACTCAGGGCTCTCCCCAAGATGCAAAAAGAAAAGAATTATCTAATCACATCTGTATAGAATATATCTGCATTGCAGGAGAATGGGCAATCTCAGAGCTTTCCAGTGGTATTCAGAGAGCCTTTCTTCATGTGAGCTCCCAGAATTAATCATCAGTGTATGAATTTGGCTTCCCATCCCTTTCCCCAGCTGACAGGAATTGATGGCACCAACTGCCGTTACCACGAGAAATAAGTGATTCCTTCACTAGCATGGCAGACATATGCCAGCTAGGAAGAGAAGATCTGATCATCAGACTTGCTTGTTTTGGCTTTTCAATGCACAAAAGGCTGTTTTTCTCAGAATTAGGGTGACTGCGACAATCTGTTTTTAGACAGAGTTAGAACCACAAGATAAAAGAGGCAGAAATCTTCTCATCTGCATATTTATCATCAAAATGCAGCAACTGCATAATTTAAGCTTAGTGTTAAAAATATTGTATGTATATTTTAAGGTTTTCCTACTCAGGTGAAAAGGAGACATGCTTTCACTAAGGAGGTTAATTATTTCCTAATGGTGTGAAAACAACAGAAAAAAAGGAATCAAAAGGAATTTTTTTACCCTTCCCCCTACCCTGAGGCACGATAGAGAGGTATCTCTGTCCATATCCTTCACAAACACACACAGTGAACTGACTCAGAACAAAAGAGTGGAGGATGTGCTAGTAACCAGGGTACCATTGAACCCCACAAGGGCCTGGGCACTGGCACAAAGGTGCAGGTGACAGGACACTTGTAGGGGGAGCAGGAGCATCCTCTCAGCTCATTAGACCTTCCAGCTGAGAAGGGACACTCTCACAGGTAGGGAATGGGCACAAAGTGCCTGGAGGGCTCTGCCAGAGGACACGAGGGTCGAAAGGTGCCACCCAGCCAGGTGAGCACTGCACCCAGCTGCCAGCAGATGCCTTCTTTGCAGGGGCAGAGCACAGCTGAGCTCAGGTTGCCCTGGATCACCCTCTCCAGCCCATCCCACGCACATTCAGGGAGAGGGGAGGGGTGCTCTTCACTAGGCCAAACCCTGCAGAAGAATGAACCAAACACAGGCTGCCTGTGTGGTTCTCAGTGGTACTGTGGCCGTTTCCTCATGGCTCCTCCCTGTCTCTGCATACACACAGAGTCTGTACTCCCTGCAGAGCTCAGCTGACTGCCCTAGCTGTGCATGAGATCCTGCTTCTTAGCAGAAGAACTTCTTCACCCAGAGGTGCCCTGGTTTATCGGCTTTCCCACTGCCTGCCTCCTTAATAGAGTTCTTATGTGACCTCTGCTGCTGTCCATGCAGATGTGTGATGTTCCAGACAAGATCTCCCTTTCCCACTAGGAAGCATCCTGTCCTCTCCAGGACTGCCCAGGAACCTCGCATCACAATCAGTCACTGCTCAGAAATGTCTCTGGGAGCTTGGCAGCACCTCCAGCGCTGTGGAGCAGGCTGGCCAGCCAGCCATCTGCTGCTCCCCCCGCTGACACAGCTTTCCCATGCTCTCTGCTGGCTGCCTTTGCGTCCTCACATGGCCACACCATCCACTCTGCTCTGACAGCCCCATCCCTCAGATCCCCGTCCCTGTAAGTACCTGATATGCACATGTGCTTCTGTTTAAAGAGACAGGTTGGAAGGGCAGTGCATGACAACACACCACAATCTGAAGACAGCCAATCAAACCAATAAATCCCCCCTCGCTCCCCAACAGCTGTAGCCCAATTAAACTCAACAGTTCACAGGTGTTCATGTAATGACTTTAACACAAAAAAAGCACCGCTCCCTTTAGGGGCCTTTAAAAAAATTTAGAGCTCTTTAAATTTTATATACCAACAACATCAAACCAAAGTAGGAAATAATAAAGAAGGAAAGGAGATAGAGCAAAGAAAATACACAGTGTCAGCATCAGCAACAGCCTAATTAAACAATAGCCAACAGGAAAATGTGCATTCTGCTCACCCAGCCATGGTCCTTCTGGAGTTGTGCTGGATGCAAAAGCAGTTTCCTTCTATCCCTTTCAGCACGGCTGCACCAGCCCTCTCCATTCATGCAGGTCCTCAGCCTCCCCGGAACAGAGCTGTGAATGAACTCTCACTAGCAGAGCCAGGGCCTGCAGCTATCACTTCTCTCAACGCTTTGCCTCCCTCCCTACCACGAGGTCAGGCTGGGCTGGTCTCCCTGGTGTGCAGGGGAGGTAAAGCTGTTCACCTCTGGAAGTGTCTAATGACCTCACTAAGTCCCGTGGCCTTGCAGCACACGTTGGCTGATCCAGGGAGCCCTGGGGAAGCTGACACCATGGCTGGTCAGGTTGTCTGCACCATCTGTTTGCTGTGTGCCAGCAGCAGGCTCTTGCTAGGTGCCTCCTTGTTCCTGGGTTTCCTTACACCTGGCTGGCAGCTCTGGCCACAGCATCGTTATTTGCTTTTGTAGTTTTCCCACTGATTGCACGTGTTCCCTCTCCCTCTCATTCACCTTCATCCCCCTCGTTCCCACAGATCTGCAGGCACGAGCCCCCAGCAATGTCAGAATCACAGCAAGGAGCTGCCACATCTACTCCCTGCAGGAGGGAGGAGGAGACAGGAAACACAATTCCCATAAACCCAGGGAAGGCTGGAAAACAACCGGTTCTTGTGGGACCCTGCAGGGGCCTGAAGAGGCAAAGAGTTTGCAACGGCTCAGCTTTGGGGGAAACCCAGCAGAAAGCTTGTTACTGCCCCTGCTTTGTGCGTTTGTTTCCCGTGGTGAAATACTGAAGCCAAAGTGAATCTGATGCTCCTGCTTTGAAGCAATAGTTTCAGCTCTTCATTCTTACATAAAAACATAAGGTCTTCTTACAAAGGAACATTGATGTCCAGAAGACATTTTTAAGAGGGCCAGTGAGAAGATACTGCTCTTTTATAAGCCAGAAGGTTCTGGGAGGGGAAATCAGTTTCTTTCCATCTTAGGAAAACTCGAGACCCTAAGAAACTGAAATATTTTGAGGCTTCAAAAACCAAGCGACGATGCCAGAACAGTGCAGAAGAAACCTCTTCCAGAGTATCTAAACAGGGGAAAGGCCACCTTGGCAGGCCTGTGAAGCCAGGAATTCGGACAGGAGCAAAGGATCAGCCATCCTCTGTCCTCTCTGCTTAGTGGGACTGCAAAATGTGATCTACCTGCAAAAGGGAGATTCACAGAGCAGTATGGAGGTCTGTGCTGCCCACATATCTTTCATGCACCTACAGCACCTAGCACATGGGGCCCAACCTGGGAGATTCCTTTAGGAATTACTGTAATATAAATAGTAAATAAGTATGAATAATTATGTGAGGATGATAACCAGTGATTTAGCTATGAAAAGGCCCCAGGATGCAAGTGCTAATCTCCTGAGATACTTAGCCATCCTTTCAAGATGCATGAAGACATATAAGTAGGCTAATTACAAAGGAAAATGTCTCTTGTATATAAATCTCATCTAAATTCAGAAGTGATGCAAAAAACAAACTGAGAAGATACCCAGAAAAAGTTCAATAATGTTGCTGGGAAAGGTTAATTTTTAGAGGTTTTTTTTAAGATAACCCAGAAGATCCTTAAATACAAAAATAGTTAAACCTTAAATAGCAACTGTAAGTATTATACCAGAAAGGCACTCTAAAATGAATAGAACTATTGAACTGTGGAAGCGTCATGGCAAAAAACCACAATTTCATTTTCTTAGTTTAGTTTCAATTTATAATTCACACAAGTAGCTTAAACACGTCGATTTGAGATCAAAACAGAACTTCAGGTTACATAGCATCTGTTCTATAGGAGGGTGCTGTGTGCACTGAGATAATTTTAGATGAATGTGTTATAAACAAGATCTGTGGAACATTGCAGAGTAGCAAGTTTTGAGAGAGAAAAACATACAGTTTAAATGCATAAATTGTTTAGAATGTTTAGCATGTGGTTGTAAAGCGATCAACCAAGTGATCTGCTTTCCAGAGTAGGACAGCTTGCACAGATGAAACAGCAGCTTCCTCAGTGTTAAATGTAAGACTCGTTCAACACTCAGAAGAACAGCTTCTCGCTCTGCAAACTCGGTGATCACAAAGCCAGAGTTTTTAGCCACTGCTTTTGCTGTTTCCCAATATGTCCCCAAGCTGCGTATCTAGAAATGTAAAGCAGATGAACATTGTATATTTCTTTATAGGTTTTTTTTCTGTTATGGGAAAAAGAACGTGTATGTGTAACATAGGAATTTCTGACCTACTGTGCATCAGTTCATGGATACAAAAGTATTCTACATTCCAGCTAGTGCTTTAGTCAAAACTAGAAGCAAGTTCACGATAATCATGTAGTTTTGGTCAGAAAAGGCATTTTGTATGTTAATGCAAATGATGGTGCATGAAAATTTTTCTCCTTTTAGAAAAAAAAATCTGAGACGTTAAAAAATAGTGTGAAACAACCTACAAAATAGAAGGCAAAATCCATTCAGTTAGGAATGATAATCCTCTTCAGGCTGCAGCGGAACATTTCCCTGAAACATCTCCTCCTGTGCTCGGTTATTTATGGTTTGCTTTCCAGCCTGACTGCAGCAACTGACACCCTGCACAGAATCAGCATCAGAAGGAAAGGAGCTCCCCCAGAGACAGCCACACCTTCAGGCATCCCTTACCAAGCCATCACCACAGGCACTACAGGAGCTCCACCCCACTGGGGTGCTCCTGATGAGCTCCAGGGCACACTGGACCCAGGGCCTGTGGGGAGCAGCTCACGGGGTGGCCTCATTCAGCCCAACACCCATGGCCAGACGGCTCTGGAGATCTGCCCAGGTCTGAGACACTGGAGGAGTTCTCACCTGAGTGAGACCTGTGCTGAACTGTCACATCACCTCGAGCAGGTGTTTGCAAGTACCCACTGGCTCAGAGCTCAGGCTGTGGTGAGGGTAAGGTGCCCATCTGCTGTCTGCCCTGGCTGCTCGCAGGGCACGCCGTGACCTCTTCCCACCCTTCTCCAGACACCAGCCGCTCCCATACATCCATCTTCTTGCATATTGAGCCAATGCACTGTCACTCCCAAAGTTTATATTTAAGCAAGCCCTTCTGTTGAACTCGAATTAAATATAGCCCTGTTGAATTTGATACCATGAGAGAACCAAGGTTGGAGGCGAGAGAGAACGAGGAGGAGATCACAACTGAACAAATACATTTAGAGCTGCGAAGTTAACACCCGGCTGCACATCTGACTCCGATGCACACTGGGGTTGTTTCTTTTCAGCTCAGCTTTAGTATTAGTTGCAGTGAGGTCACCCTCGCATGTCCTTCTGCTTCATGTCTTTTACTAGGCAGACACACACAAATCTTCAAATTTTACAGACAGAATGAAAATTCAGACCAACATTTGTCTCCCTGACCTGTCAGCACTTACAGCGGTGCCTGACTGACAGAGGCACGAGAGGGCAAGTCAGAACCTCTGAAAAGGCAGGTATCTCAGGACTAATTTTGGAGCCTACTGACAATAATAACAATCAGCTCTTAGTTAATGTCAGAGAGCAACAACAAAGCCTGCGGCAGCTTGTGCTGCAATTCCAGCCAAGGGCTCATTCTGGGCTCTCTCCTGATGTGGGTGGCCATGCCAGACAGTTTTCAAACAGCACTTAAACTCTGGTTGAGGAGAATGGCCTGGGTGGCTGGACCTGAGAAAGGCCTCAATGTGTGCATATTAGCAAAAATGTAATGAAGGAGCTCAGGCACAAAAAAAATTACCAGAAAATGTGATCATAGCAGTAAAGGAGGCAAGCTGTACCACTGTGGTAAGAGAGTTCACAGGAAGTAATACAATAAAGCTAAAAAACAGATCTTCAGGCCTGTGGGACTCAGGTGTTCAAATCCACTGGGTTGTGTTCTTAATACCTAAAACTTTTCATTAGGCTCCAGGATAAACAGCTTCTAGCAGCAGAAGAGATTTCATCCAGGTCAGTCAGCCACAAAAAGACTCATCAATCATCACATGATAACCCTGACTGAACCATCTATATATATTTAAGATACCAATCCCATTAGTTGCACTGTAAGGAACCAAGCCAAGTTGTTCCTATTTCTGTCCCAGTATCCTAAAAGCTCATCCTAAAAGCTAGTCCAGCCCTCCTTTGCTCTGGCTGACTTCCCTTACAGCTACTCGTTGTCTTTGACAGCGATGAAATCCACTACGCCCTGTTCCAAACTGGGCCAGCACCAGGAGCAGCGGAGGGAAAAGCAGTGGAGTGAACCAGCTGGGCTGGCAAGAGTTAAAGCTGCTGTGAGTCCTGGTGCCTATGGACTGTCTGCAGCACGGATAAAACACTGCGTGCAAACATAGGATAGGCAAGCCCTGCTTTGTCCTGATGCAATCTCTTCAATTATTTTTTGTGTTGTGTATTTTACAAAGGATAAATCAGGGAACATTTCAAGAAATGTTTTCTCATTCTAAAACTTATCAAAATATTGCTGACACTGATCCATGGCTGGGAATGTCATTCCTGAATAAACATGATGTCATTCTCATTCCATTCATACTTCTCCTGGACAGCTGCTGTCAGCCTCAGTGAAGAAAAATGCCACCTCACCGGTGACAGCTGCCACTTGAGGTACTTTGTATATCAGCCTCCATAGGAGTAAAAAAAAAAAAAGAGTCAGTCATGCACATGCTATTTAAAGTCTGTTGCATCTTGATGAGAAATGCAAAAGTTAATATGGGGCAGGTTGCTCTGTGTCAAAAGTCTGGACAATGAAGAACAAGGAACTTTTCTGGTCTCACCTTCCTAAGAAGCAAAGCTCAGGCAAGGCCCTCACACCTGTGCTCTATTTGCTTTAAAAAAAATTCATATTATTATAAATTGTATCACAACAAAACTAATGAAACAATCATAGTAATCCCAGAATGGTTTGGGTTGGAAAACACCTTAAAAACCACCTCATTCCCCACCCCTGCCATGGGCAGGATCCAGGTCACTCCAAGGCCCATCCAGCCTGGACTTGAGCACTTGCAGGGACGGGGCATCAACAGCTTCAGTTCCAGCACTGGAACTTCTTGCTTTTCCGAGTATCCCAATGACATTTGCAATTTCTTGGCACCCAACTCTCCTGCAATTGCTGTAGGAATTGTTCTGGGCTGGGGTAGCTCTCCAGTTGCTTTCCAAGCATGGAGACAGACAATCCCTGCCCCGAGGAACAGCCCAGACAAAATCTGTTTTCTGTTCCTTCTGGCCTCCAACTTGCGCTGCTGCTTCAGTGTCAAAGGGGCAGATGTATAATCTGGGAAGCTTTCCAGATGCATCTTGAGCAAAGCAAAGCATTGTGAATCACTGGTACTAAGCAGGATCTTTCCATCTGTCACAGTACCCCTGGCAGCACTCACTACACACTCACAGTACACACAGGATGACAAGCACCTCATGGAGGGGACACCAGTATCCATCAGCGCCAGATTCTCAAAGAACAAATAAATAAGTTCTCTTGCCTTGCACACTGTGGTTTTCATCACAGATTGTGCCCCAGCAGCACTACTCTGCCCCCCAAAAGAATGGCAGCAAGCCCATGCAGGGCAGGTGCACCTCTGTAGCCATAAATGTTTCATTAATAAGTTTCTTTCTAGTACTGGGCCATCACTTTAACTTTTATTACTTCTCCTGTCCCATAAATGCTCTCAGGTTCTCTTCCAAGGAATCTGAGCAGATTGCCAAACAGAGAAGAATGACAATGACATGGCCTCTGGCTCTCCCCTGAAACAGCAGCTTTTCTGTCATCCCCTGGAAATGCTCCAGTTTCTTTACAGCTCTGGAAACGTGGCTCAAGCAAGGTTGCCAACACATGTTCCTCTGTGTCAGACATGACTCTGATTCTGGAGCTGCGAGGAGCCTGTCAGCTATCATTCTGCCAGGAATACCACAGCCCTGGCTCCTCTGCTTTCAAATTCAGTCTGCGTTAGGTTGAGTAAGAAGAGTTGACAGGTATCTGGAAAAACAATAGCAGCTCTTGCTTTAATTTGCATGCCTAGCCTTGAAATCCTTTGTCACCAACTCGAGTGGGCAGTGGATAAAACCTAAGTGAAATATAATAATGCAATTCACATAACTGCACGAAGAGAACATTTCTGCACCTAACCTCACACTTACTGATGGTCTGGTGCAGATTTGTTGAGTGAAAGCATCAGAAAACAAGTGGTCATCCAGCATGCTGGAGTCCCCTGATCAAAATGAGATTTACTGAGTCTCCTGATAGGGCTGTCCAGCTCCCCGAATTTCAGAGGAGTGCATGTCACCAATTCTTTCTTTAATCTGCTCAACCCCAACATCTGAGCATCCCTGATCCTGCTGGGCCTGGCTCCAGCACTGTCCCATACCAGGACAGTCTGGCATTTAAAAGACAGAAAGAAAACCTCCGTGCGGGCTTTTTTTTTAATATGCTGCCTCTGCCTGGACATAGAGGTGCTCTGCTTCTTGCCCAGCTCTCCCGGAGAGCTGGTACATGCAGGCGTATCCCTGTTACCCACCCCGTGCACGGCCGGGAAGCACTCGCTCACCTCGGGCAGCCGAACCCGGCCCCGGCCAGCACTGCCGGCCCCTCGCACCTTGCGGCAGGAGGGAAATAACGAGCACCAGCACCTCCACACGAAACACGGCCAAAGCGCAGAGCAGTTACCGACACAGGACTTTCACAATCCCCTTTTTAAAGTCAGCACTGAAGTACAGCTGAACTCCCGCTGCCCTCTGACTGCCTGGCAGTCGCCGATCTCTACAGGGCCCAGGTGTGACACACACCAAACCTCACGTCCCTCAGGCCCCCATGGCCTCCGCCTGCTCCGCGCAAGGCCGAGCCCACCTCGGGGAGCCACCGGGCCACCACCCACACATCCCTCCAGACGGTTTCCCCTTCAGCCTTACCTGGTGTCGGCTTCTGGGCGCCGTTTCCTCACATGGTGCCCACCGCAGGCCGCCTGCTCGTCCGCTGGGTCCCCGCGGCACCGCCTGGCCTGCCTTGGCCGGCTCTCCACGGGACGGGCGCTCGCCTCAGGGCACCGCGCAGGGCAGCCGCCTCACGGAGGTTCCCGTCACTGTGCTCAAGCGAGTTCTGAGATTGCCTCACTTTGAGGATAAATCACTCCCTTTACAGAGGCCACCACTTCGCCCAAAGCCCCTTGCACGTGAGGAATGCCGCGGCTTCCTCCGGCAGCCCCTCAGGGCCCCGAACCCTGTGGGACGCTGTTCCGTGGTGGCCTCACCAGCCCGGCGTCCCCTCAGGAACGGCACCCACAGGCACCGCTCTGCTGCAGCCGCTGTGGGCAGCCTGTGGTGGGGAACGGCTGCCGGCCCGGCCCCGGCTTCTCATAGCGGGACCCGCTGCGGCTCCAGAACCCTCCGACGCCTTCCGCAGGGCAGGGCTGGAACCGTGCGGGGCGGCGGCCGTGGAGGAGCCGCTGCCCTCACGAGCACGGCCGGCCGGGGGCAGCGGGGTGTGGGAGCCACCGGAGTGCTGCGGGAGCAGAGCGGGGCCCGCCGGCCTCGGCCCCGCATCGCGCTCTGCGGGGACAGGGCTCCCTCCGTCAGCGATCAACACAGGGCCTGCAAACCTCAACAAAGGAAAGCTCTAGAATGGAGTTAATTAAAGAGTTCCAGTTCCCTCCGACGCAGCCCCTGGTCCTTTGTGAGCACAAAACGAAGCCTGAGCATTCCCACTGCTAATTATGAGTAAGTTGAGGAGCTCTTTGATATTACTGCTATGGTTCAGGCTGGTGCCATATAGTGCAGACAACACTCACATAAAACCTCCAGTGTGTTGGCTGCAGCTCCTCCACTCCCCTGTTCTGGTCATTTGCATTGTGTTTTGTTTATTTACATTGTGCTTTTTTCATTGACTTTGTTTTCAGTTACATGTCTTCTGTTCATGCCAGTTTCTTGCAAGTTTCAGTACCAGTCTGTATTTCTGGAACTAAAGCTGTAACTGTTTTCTCCAGAAAATTCTCAAACTTGCGCCATGTGAAGTCAGCCCTGTACTGGCGACAGGGAAATTACAAAGGTTTTTTTCCTGTAAAAGGTTCCTATAATTTTTCCCCTAACCAAGTGATTCTGCAAGTGGAATACAGAGAGTGCAAATCCGTGTAAGGCAGTGTTTGCAGCACGTGTTCCCTCTTTGGCCAAGGTTCACCAGCAGCTCTTGGCTGTTCCGTGTGGAGCCAGGTGCTGTGAGCGGTGCTCGGGGATGTGTGACCACGAGACAAGTGGCTGCAGAGCTCCCAAACACTTCCAGATCTCCCTCTGCTCCAGGGCTTGCTGAGAGATGCTCTGAGTGCTGAAATATGCAGGCACCTGTCAGAAAGGGTGGGCAGGTGACGGCAGGTCACACTAACACTGCCCCTCACTGCTCTGTGCCAGGGCATCCAGCACTGCTGGCTAATGCCAGGTCCATATGGGATGTGCAATTAGACACGGTGCCAGTGGCCTCAGCTGGACGTCAACTCAGTACATGGTCAGTGTCACAAAAAAACAGCATTCTGGACTTTAGTTGGACTAAATGTTGCAAACACGTGATAAGCGTCAGCTCCTCGGCAGGCTGCATGGGACATCGGGCAAGAAAAATGTGCATCACAAAGGGGAGAATCCGGAGCTTTTTTCCCAGTGCCATGGCACTCAGGACTCTCCCCTTGCCAGTCGGACTTGTCAGTTTGTTACAGACCTTCCCTCACCCCCTCTGGTGAGGCTGACCAAGGGCACTGCCATGGCTCGTGTTGGGCGTTGATTTCCCCCGAAATTCCCCGCGAGAAGCTCAGGAGCAGCTGCAAGATGTTCCTCAGGTCTGCTCCAGAGAGGTGCCACTGTCCAGCTGGCCACAGGCCACACCGGACCTGAGCTTCCCAGTGTGAGGATCCCACTGGAGCAGTAAGGAAAGCTGAGAGCAATGTCTGTGCAGGGGAATGACTGCTTCAAACAGGGACAAAATCAGAAAGCAGAAAATGAGAGCTTCAACCACAAAGTTCAAAGAACACAGGGAAAAAAGCATGAAAAATAATTTTGACACTTTGAAGTAGAACTCAATTGTTCCATTAAACTGTATTTTTAATAAAAAATAACAATAACAGCATTCCAAATATCTATTTTATAAGCTTTACTAATGTATATTTTTTTAATACATGTCAGAAATTCTTACTTGAGGCAAATGCAATATTTATAGAAAGCAAGAGACTTCAAAACAGCTCCAGAGACTTTAAGCTCTCGATTTATTCACAGATTTAGAATAACTCAGGAATACAAAATGACAAAATGTACATTTTTTATATTGTTTACTAATGTATTGTCTCTTGTCCCTGATCCGTCATTTTCCTGACTGGAGGAAACACATTCAGCTTCTTCACTCCCTTTAATGCTACACATTTCTGGAGGGAAATATTCCCATTTGGTGAAAATCTATCACAATTCTGTCTTGCAGGATATCACTCCCAGCGAATTATGTGAAGATCATTAATAAATACATTTTTGCAATGACAATCATTTCTTCTTTGGTCATGATTTGTATCTATTATTTGCCTCAGCCTCTCCAGTTCCCAGAGAAAGTGCTGCTGAGAGCGAGGAAGAGCAGAGGCAGCAGAGCTCTGTCAGAACCAGAACGGAGGTTCACCAGTGGCTATAGAGGCAACGAGGCTGGGTTGGTAAAGCCCCGGGTGGATGTGCCATGCGGAGTGGAGAGGTGGCCCCAGTGCCTGGGACAGACCCCCCCCTGCACCAGGGGTCAGAGGGAGCAGCACGATGCCGGGAGATGCCTCTGTGTCCCGAGGGACCTCAGCTCACAGAACCGCACCCAGGCTCTCCTCCCCCTGCCAGGGCCCGCCCGCAGCCCTGCCCCGGCGGCACAAACAGCTGACCCAGAGCGCCAAAATAGTCCTTCTGTCAGATTTGTACATATTCCGTTTTCAAATCCAGCGATCCACAAAAGCACGTTGTTTAATAAATACCTCTGATATAACAAATACCTTCTTCTGCATCCTTGAGACATTCTTCAGTCTGGAGGCACCTCTGAAAGCGCAGAATTTCCGCCGGTTCATTCTGCACTCTCAGGTGGAGGTGACAGGTGACAGTGTCACTGTGCTGCCAGTGCTGTACCCAGGAGTGGCACTGTCCCTTCTCATGTGTTTGTTCATGATGTCACAGGACACCTACATTTTTACAGCCAAACCTAAACACTGATGGAACAGAGCACTGAGAAATTTCAGAGCAGGCAGTCTCTCACATCCCACCTGTGCACAGCACAACATCACTCCAAGGAGGATGAAGGGAAAAGCCTCCAGGAGCCTTGCAGCATAAGCTGAACTCTGCTGTCCTGAGCTCTGGTGGAACAAAGTTGTGATGTTCAGTAGCAAATATCTCATCAGTGAAATTTCCAAGCCAACACCATCTTTTGCTCAAAACCTATAAACTCTTTCTACTTACTTCTTTTTATTTTCACACCAGGTAAGTTTCAGAGTGAAAATTGTCTGATGTCTTTCTAAAAAGAATCTAATCTGGCTTCTGATTTTGAGGTGCAAATTTATTCCACGTACTTCACCGTGTGCCTACCAGAGGACAGTGGGAAGCAAAGGAATTTGTGACCCACATACACAAATAACTGTATGTGCAGCACAACACAGATCTGGGCAGACACAGGGTTATTTTTATTTTCCAAGAAAATCCTGGATCAGAATTAGTCATAAAGACACGGTACCCTGGCAAAAGATAAGTCCAGAGCTCTCCCAAGTGTGCTGCTGCTGAATCAACAGCGAGAGCACTCGGGCAGCTCCAGGCTGTGCTGGATGCACAGCAATAAATGTGGGACATGTGCTCCACACCCCACAGCAGCCAGGATGTGCCCTGAAAGGTGTAACTGCTGAAAGATGAGCAGCACACACTGCAGAGGGTTTCTAGTCTTATTAGACTTCCCCTAACGTTTCCAACTTCTGCCACTGTGTGAGATTTCTTTTACTGTTAGAAATAAGTGCTTTTAAAACTGATGCATTTGCATTCACTAGCCTACAAAAGAGTAACTCGAAGCACTAAATATCAACAACTTAAAACTAAGAATGAGTGCTGGGATTTTTTTTTTCCCTGCTATCTCAACTACGACTCTTCACACAGTGCCTTGAGTCAAGCAGTTGGGCTTTAAGAAAAACCAGAAATTGTCCAGTGGCATGTGACAAAATCATGCGAGTTGTTAGAAGTGGAGCCAGAGGGGTGGAAGAGACTGGTGAGTCAGCTTGTCACAGAAACACGTCCAGAGTTTAACTGGCTGTAAAACCCAACAAGGGCTATGTGTTCTGGGGCACCAGGCCAAAACATGCCCAAGAGCCTCCAGCTCTGGATGACAGAAGCTCTGTCACGCAAACAAACAGGGGCAGTTTCACTACTAGCACTTGGTACAGTTTTCCACCTGAGGTATTCGATTTTATTTGTCCCAATATACACAAAGCCACTGTTTTTCACAAAACCCAAGGACAAAGCAGTACTGACACCAAAAACGCCTCCCATGTTCCCCGCAGCTGCAGGAGCAGTGCTGTCATCAGGTCTCAGTGCAACAACTGGATGAGGGAGAGGGGGAAGGCTGCTCGTGCTTTGGACATGCTGGATGAGCAGGACCCAGCAGCTCCTGTGCCACGGGAGCTCCTTTCCTCTCTGCTACTTTGTCTTAGCAGGATCTCACATTCTCGCATCTTGCTCCAGCGCTCATTCACAAGGCTGACACGTATGGCTGTACCCTGTGTGGCCCCTGCTAATTCATGACAACACTAGTGACTGACAAGAGCTGGCACCTTCCCCATCAACACACACTCTGGGCCAGCATGAGCAGCAAATCTGTGGTCGAGGAGTCTCTTAAAGAAAACACTGGAGTGAGTACTTGTGGCTGCATCATGCAAGCACTGTTCAAGAGCCTCGGCTCCTGGGGTTGGAGTATGTGATCAGACGTTAATATTCATGTACATATATTAATGCTCCAGCTAACACAGCCAGCTGCTGCACGGGGCCAAGAGGAGAGTTTCGAGCAGAGAAGTCCCTGCAGCCTATTAGTTCTTTGGGAGGCAGCAGCCTGGTCCTTCCAGATGTGTGCCCTGGCTCAGCTCCACACGTGAGCACCGCGGGGCTGGCAGCTCCTCACACGCCAGATGTGTCACACGCTGCTGGGAGCATCTGCGCTGCCCACCCTGCCCTGCCCCGTGCTGGTGTTACACATCAGCCAGGTGCCACGGGGGCACAGCCAGCAATGCCCTGGAACATGGCAAAAAGAGGTCAAGCAAGAAAAGTGATATTTTTACATTTTTGTGTGTACAGATAATCAATAATTAAAAATCCCTTGGTGTGTTATATATTATCCTCTACTGTGTCACTGTCTGCCCCTAAAAGACCAATGTTTCCTGCCCTTCCTCTCTTCCCACAGAAAGCTGTCAGTGACATCTACGCAGTTGGGGAACAAATTTTGTTCCACCAATTTCTGACACATCAAACCTGACAAATATACAAGAGATGCAAGAGTAGCTAATGCTGTGTGCTCATTGCCTTTGTGCTACATCACCACTAAGCAGCGTGTAGAGGGGGCCAGTCCAGAGCAAAACTATTGTTTGCAATTGCCTTTTCCTTTTGACATTTTCATTGTATGTTCTTTTAGGATTGTAAATCTCCTGCGATGTCTTTACAACACAGCTGCGAGGAGGCAACATCTAAAAAGCTGAGGAAGAAAACGTCCTGCCACCTGGGAGCAGCACTCTTCATCTCCCCAGTAACATTCAGGAGTCTTGGGCCGCTCTGGCTCTCTTCTCTTCCACTCTGATATTTTTCAGTCAATGCATGCCTGATTCTTTTTTTGTTCTTTCCTGAATTGCAGGTAGCTTTGAAAAAACACGCATGAACCAGCCCTGCCAGGTGAAAAATAAAGGCTCCTGATTGCTATCATTATTATTATACCACTAGACATTTTATTAACAGTAAAGTGTGACATTTCCCTCCAAAGAAAGGCCTTCTCCTGCCCTTCTGCATGGCTACTTTATTGAATCCAAACTCCGTTTCCGAGGATCCTCACCTGTTTAAACGCTGCTGTATTTCTAAAAGCAATTTAACCTTTCATCTTTTATGGATGGATCCTTTTTTAACAAAAATCCTATAGGGCCATTTTTCTCCTCATCTCCTTGTGATCTCAGCGATATTACGTGATGTAGCTTTTGAAGAAGAAATGCCGAAACAGCAGCTTCACCACCTGCAGCTAATGCAGCAGGAAGACGGAAAAGGCAACCTGGAAAAATCCCTTTTCAACATTTCTCTCACAAGCTCCTGGTAAGAATCCCCCCAAACTGAGAACGTCTCTTGCATAGAAATGAAGGGCAAGAGCTCAGGAAGGCGAGAACAGCCTGCAGATTTGCCACTTTGTAAAACCCATCAGCTTGTTTTCCAGTCTCGAATCCTCTCAATACATCGATGACTCAGACACCACCCAGGTTTAATTATTTCTTTTTGGCAATGGCTGTGTGTTGTCCAAGGTAACAGGAACTCCTGGGATGAAGAACACAACCAGTGCCCAAGAGGTGCAGTGTTCAGAGACAGAACAGTTTTCAAGGCATTGTTGGATGATTTTACTGCTTGCTTACTGCATGGCTCACATGGGACTCTTGGTTCAATAAAACACCAGACAAACTACAGACACCAGTACATATTTTCCTCTACTAAATCCTCTAATCCTGGTTCAGTCCAGAGCACTCGGAGAGGTTCAGCCTCTCTCCACGGCAATACATGTTTCTCCCTCTCCCTGCTCAGATCTGTGCTCGCTGCCAGCCCAGCTTCCCCTGAGCCCATCCCCGGGCAGGGATACACCCCGGGGCCGTGGAGCCACGGGCAGGTCCCTTTGTGCCCCCCTCACCCACTTCGGCACCGGCACTGAGCCAGAGCCCACGGGCCTTTGGGAAGATCCCCAGCAAATATCAAGCCCTCCCTGGGCTGCTGCCTCTGCTGCCCTCCCGGGACTGCCAGCACAGCCTGGCAGGTTGTCCTGCTCCTTCCCTCTCCCTTCCCTGTCGCTCTGCACAGCAGGTGCCAGTTTGTAGTTTTGGAGCTTTTGCTTCAGTAAAGCTTCTCCCGGTCACACCTGGGAACATCCTCTCCCTATGGAAGGTGTTACTGTGCCTTTCACCCCCAAATGAAAGCCTGCGTAGCCTCACAGATGTGCCACCTCTAAGCTGCAGTTAAAATCTACATTTATCTGTAATTTACTTTATAAAACACATTAATAAAAGTAATTAAAGCCACATAGCCAGAGCATCCACCAGCCAAAGAGACATCATTAACATTCCCCGCACCTGAATAACAAGCAAGGAAAAACAACACGGGGATTTAGAGTTCAACTTGCAAAAGATAACACCATGCATTAGAAGCGAATGAGCCTCCCAATGGGAGCAGCACTAGAGAATGGAAAGAAAATAAAGTAGGGCAGTGTGCCAAATTCAGGAGGTTTTAAAAAAATAAGCAGCACAGCCATCACAAAAGAATCCCCATTTCAGCCCAGCATGGGAGGAAGTATGAACTGAAACCCAACGAGGATTTCCATGTTACTGTCTTAATTTGTAAAGGCTTTGAAAAATAACACAATGCTGAGCTGGTCTTTCTTTTTTGGGAAGAGGGGAGAGGGTCAAAGGGAACTGTATTGGTTATCAAATAATGACAGAAAAAGCTATTCTCTCTGGCTCTCCTAAACTCCCAAGTGACTTGAAGGGACACAAAACACATCCAAAGAAACCCTCACATGGGAAGGCAAAGCAAAGCCTGCACCTTTCCCCAGCGTGCTGCTCTTGTGTAGCCGTGCCCGGGCTCCGTGCTGCGCTGACACACAGCAGCTGTTCCCAGAGGGATGGGGCTGCACCTTGAAACGGAGCCGGCCGCGTTTCCTCCCGCAGGAGCAGCGGCTTTGGCAGCTACAAAGCACAGGGCAAGAATGGCAGGATCAGACCCTGTGCATTCAGCGCCAGTTCTGGCCACTCACCACCACCAAGGGCTCACACCTCATCATTACTGCTCCAAGCTGGAGGGAGTTTTTGCTTCTCACACCCACAGGGCCTGGACATGGAATCTTTTTGTCCATATTGTTGGGGGATGCCACATTAACTTTTTCTTTGCCTCCTGTTTTCAAACCTGCTCAGGATCTTTGCTTTTCCCCATTCTTACCCTGACAATTTTAATTGTACGAACCCAGCTTTTCACCTTTTGTTGCTCCACAGATATAGGAGAAGGCAAAATGCAGGTAGAGCACCACAAAAGCAAAAGGTAGGTGAGCTTTGAAGGAAAAGGGATCTAGGAAAGGGATAAAAAGGAGCATAGAAATGGAGGGTTGATCTCTGTTGTACTCACAGCATGGAGTAAGCCAAGCAACAGCTACTGTACCTTAACTAGGCAACCGGTAGAATATCAAACCTTCCCTGTGATCAATAGGATAATGGTGAGAGTTTGATTAGCCTTGGAAAAATTACAATAAGGAGAGAATTTTTTCTCTCCATGGGTTGGGTGATTTCCCTGTGAAAGTTTTTACAAGAATGAGGCTGCATATAATGCGTCTTGTTAACCCAAATTACATGCACTCGAATTCCCTCTCTTTCCCCAAAGAAATCAGAGAAGAAATCAGGCGTGAAATGGCATGTGGGTGGGGCTGAGCCGAGCCAGCACCACTCTCGTAATTAAATGAGACTCGCTGAGCCCCCACTTCTCAGAGCCTTTCAGTTCTTCTGCTGGGCTCTGCTCAGTGCTCACAAACACGGAGCTGTACTGCTTGTGTACAGGTTTTATGCTCTCTGTGCAGGAGCGAGCAGGCTGTGGGAAAGGAGGAACCTCTGGCCTTTCTCCAGGCCAGGGAATCCACAGACCTGCACTTCATGCTGCAGCCCCAAGCCTACATCATCAAGCCCACTGGTCAGTGTCTCAAAGAGAGAGGTTCAGTCCTGTTTGCTGGGGAGAAGTGGACAGCCTGGTGCACTGCAGTTTCATTTAACTGTAGTTCCTAGCAGATAATGGCACCAAGTGCTTCCCCAGCCGTGCTGGCAGCCCTTTGCCCTGCCCTGCAAGGCTGACCCCCCACTGCTGTGCTGCTGTTGGCGCTGACCAGGGCAAGGTCCCTGAGCCCCTCACTGCTGGTGAAAAGACATCTGTGATGCTGCTTTACAGCCAGTCCTGTTCGCTCATCTCAGTACCACGAGGCCTGGGAGGCTCCTGCACCTTTATGTGGCTCAGTGTTGCAGGGATTAAAGTCTGCAGGAGTTTTGCAGAGGCCTGGTGAGGCCTGGCTGAGCACACACAGGGGTCACTCTGTGTTGGTGTGACACCGGAGCAGGCAGAGCCTCCCAGGAGCCTCCCTATTGGGGGATTGTACTCAGAACTTCCCTTCTTGTTTTTTCACCCCCAAGAGGTTCTTGCAGAGCAGAGAGGGGCTGCATCCCATACTCGAAACTCCCTAGGGAAAAAGGAATGGTGATCAGGAGCCATACCAGTGAGGCTGTGCTATTCCTGTATCCCACAGCTCCCTGGAGGTTGTGCACTGAGCACTGGTGTGGGCTGGGTGTCAGGTGTGGCTGTAGCTGAACAGGCCCCGTGCCAGCCCAGCACACCCATCTGACCCCTGCCTTGATGGACCCAGTTCACTGGTGAGGTGTCCCTGCCCATGGCAGGGGATTGTAACTATGGACTTGAAGGTCTCTTCTGATCCAAACCGTTCTGTGATTCTGTGATTACAGTCTGATGCACTTGGGAACTGTAATTCCCAATCCCTGGTATCAAATCCTAGGAATGGAATCCCTGTTTCCCAGACAGCACAGAAAACAGTGTATTAGGTTGCTAGTATTACTAACAACAGTAATGGAAGTCCTCCTAATGTGAATCCTACTGATCTGCAGGGTGGTGGTGCCAGCAGCACCGTGTGTCTCCCAGTGGGGGCCACCTGGGCAAGGTGCCCGAGCACACTCAGCACAGAGGCCTTCACAATCCAAGGACACTCAACCAAATGGAGGTGGAAGGAGCACTTCAGCCCCACTCTTACAGCCGACAACGGAGCTGCCAGTAGAATTTAATGGCAAGATGGATGTTTGGTTATGAAAAAAAGATGCTGTGGCTCTTTGGCTTGGCCATATGTTTCCCTGTGTAGGTGCAGAGAGCTGCCACAGCTTCCAGGCCTCCTCTGCCGCGACCCTCTGGCCCTGCTTGTCCCCGGAGCCCTGCGTGCCGTCCCGGGCCCGTGTGTGTATGTGTGCTGCCGCTGTGCTGGCACCCTGCCTGCTGGGGCTCCTTCCCTCCCGGGCCGCCTCCGCTCGCGGCTTTGTCTGCGCTGCCGAGCTGCTGACGCACGGCGAGGCTGCGCTCCCAGTAACGAGCCGAGCGAGTAAAGCCCTGGGGGAGCAACCTGGGACAATGCGCCCCCGGTGCTGCCTTCCTCGGGGAGCAGGGACAAGGGACGCGAACAAAGGAGGCAAAGGCAGAGAGGCAAGCAGGTGGCACTGGGGAGGCGGCAGGTGGAAGTGAGACGGCGACACACAAAAGATGAAAAGAGGAATGTAAGGAGAATGCGAAGCTGGAAGAGATGCTCGATCTGGGCCAAGGGAACGCTGGAGAAGGAGCCACGTTTCAGGCCTTTGCAACAATAGGTTGTGAGGAGGTCTGCCTAAGAGAGGATCAGCTCTCCTCCTTGACTGGCAGCTGCTAAATGTGTCAGTAGCTCAAAAGGAGATGTTTTCAGTGCGTGCACCTCAGGCTGCCCCTGCTGATCTGCTGCCTCAGGTCAGGTATATTTTATACACTATAAAACAGCAGAATTTCCTACAGTTCCTGAGAATCTCCCCTCCTTGGCACTCATCAAAATGTACTCCTCATTCACAGTCTCCTTCCGACACTGGGAATATCTCAACCCTTAGCAACAGGTGATGACAGGGCATGACATGTTGTATCAGTGTTTCACTCTCTAGAAGATTAAGATTGAATTTCTCCCACTTTTGCATTAATGTCCTGTGAGATGCACAGGGCTCAGCTTGCAAGAAAAGTATTGTATTTCCTATACACAGATGTATGGCTGAGCTCTGCAACAACACAACTTACCTGTTGGTAATCCTTTTACGTTATAATTCAGACCTTTACTCGGGGTCGACTTAATGCAATGCTTTGACAATCCAGGTGCCATGCCAAGAACACATAAACTCCTATTTCATTCATGCCCCCTTAAAACAGCAGAGATGCTCTTGTGGAAAGCACAGGCAAAGCTGCTTTTTTTACAAGATATTTTGTACAACCGAGCAGTTGGGAGATGACGTGGGCGTTTTCCAGCCAGTTCCACCTGCCTGGCTGGGGGTCCCACCGTGCTTGGGGCTGGGGGCTGTGGGTCAGGGGCTGCTGGGGCAGCCACCACCTGGTAACACAGCCTGGCTACTCCACAGAGCTGACCAGGGGTCACCTGATAAATCCCCACAATTATGTGCTGCAGGCTACTGCTTTCAGTCTTGATCTGTGTCCAAAAGCAGTACGGAGAATAAAGCAGGTGTTATTTAGGTGTTTACTTCTTGTTTTTCCTATATCCAAACGTTCCTAGAAACCCTTAGGAAGTCTGAGCACCAGCTTGCTTCCTGGTGCTGTGCCTCTGTGTAGAGGACTGTAAGCCCAAAGCAGGAGCTCTGGGAAAGACTGTTCAGCAGCAGGAAAATCTGGAGATGTCATGTTAATCCAAAGAAATTGCTGCAGCTGGGCCTCATCAGCCCATTTTTGGACATTAATGGAGCATTGGAGATGGACACAGGACCCAGACAAGGGGGTTTGTGTGTCCCAGCACAGGAGCTTTCCCAGAGAGGTGACAGCTCTGCATGCAGTGCCGATCCCATCCTGCAGAACCCAAGCCTTGCAGGCTCCCTAATGGATCTGTTAGCTGGATCATTAACACTGATCAGCCATGGACCATCAACAGTGATCAGCCATGCAAATGGCTAAAGAGTAACCAGTTATTGAGAGAGGGCTCTTTTATTGTTTCTAAAAATAGGCTCGTGCAGTGAGGTGTGTTCTTGTTCTCTTTGCACACATAAAGAGAAACTGCAGAGCAATAAACGTTAGTATTTAAAAACACCCAACTTAAGAAGGGCACTTTCACTATAACTTTCCCCTTTATGGAGGAATAACAAAGGATCCCTAAGCTGCTATGGTTCTACAGAGACTATAAAATGATTGTGAGTTTAACTGAATCTTTCCTGGGTTTGAAGGTATAAGATTAGTGTCTGTCAAGGGAATTGGCTTGGTTAATACTTGAGGTTCAGTCCAGCTGCATTTTCCCTGCATTTTATGACATCTGGTTTTGTCACTTTCAACAGTTTGGTAATGCACCAAGATAAGAAACATACCCAAAATTAAACTCTGTAAAAGGAGAAATTGGGCTTAGAGTTTCCTGTTCCACGCTTTGTAGTGTTGGAAACTCAGCAGCCAGAATCGTGCGGCACCAGTGCGCTAAGTGACATTTTCCTTGTCAATCATTCATATGTAACAACAGATCTGCTGCTAAGTAAATACATTTAATGAAGAGAGCCAGCTTACCACAGCAAAGAGCAGTTTGGGGTACCAAGGCAGCATGTGCAATAGCCTGGGTTAGTCTCCTTCAGATTTCTGCCAGAGCACTCGGCAGTGTGGAAGGGAGCACCCAGCCCTCTGACCCTCCTGCACTCTTCCCTTCCCAGAGCAGCCAGGGCAGCCGTGCCGAGCCGGGGGAGGGTGGGATGTTTGGGCACTGTTACAAACACTAGAGCCAGTTTTCTCCCTGACCTGTGTGGCAGGAGTCTGAAATCGTTCCTCAAACCCAAAGCCTTCCTGAAGGCCAGAGGTGGCACCACCTCTAATGGAGTGGCTTCTCCTCATCCCAGGAATGCTGCACTCCTGACCTCCAGGCCCACTGTTCTTCCCAAACACTGCTCAGAGGGTTTTATACAGAAATGGGTCTTTGCCTTCTTTCAGTTGTAAAGCTCCCTGGACTTTAGCTGTCTCAGGGAAGGAAAAGGGCAGATTGCTCACGCTCTCAGCCTTACCTGTGCTGGCTGTGTTCACTTTCCCACAGCCCTGCATCACAGGTCCCTGCTTTCTCATCCCCAGGTACCATATTTATGATCTAGTGCCTCCTTCCTGGAAAACAGAGATTCCCTTCAGTACCTTCCACTCTAAATTCCTCTGAGTCTGTTGTGTGGGATTGATTTGTGCCTTCTCACACATCTTGCAAATCCCTAAAGGAACGTGTATAGTTTCTGGTTTCTGTTCCCCAAAGTAACGTAACCCAGGCCCTCCTGTCGTCAGCACGGCCGGGTCAGCAGCAATCAGGACTCAGAGGTGAGACTGGAGGTGCACACGTATGCTCACACTCATCTGCTGCAGTGCCATTTTCTCAGGGCTTCCCATGGGAAGTGGAACGACTTCCACTTTGCCTTTTGCTCCAGTTTGGCACTGTTCACTCAAGGACTTCAAAGCACTTTCTCAAAATAACAGTAAGTAACCTCTGGCCAGCCTCCCTGTGCTGGCCACGGAGCATCTGTGGTGGAAGCAGGAGGCAGGAGTCCTGCCCCGGCCTCTGCTCCAGCCAACAGGCAGAAAAAGAAAGAACAGAAATACCTGGAGTCCTGCCAGAAACACATTCTTCCCTCTAATGCCTGGCATCAGCTCCAGTATAATTCTGGAATTAAAATGGATTATATTTTTATGCAGATCTTGTAAAAGCAGCCCAGCTTTTGGTCTGTTCTAAGGCAGCTGATAATGATGGTACCTACGTGTAAGTGGCTGCAGCACACCTTGTGCTCCCAACACAGATCCCCGGGAGCTGGAGCTGTTTTGTGAGGAGAAAGTAGTTCTACAAATAGCTGCCAATGCCTTTTCTGAGACTCCTCTTTTGTGCTGGAATAGCCAGAAGGGACTCTGGAGAATCCTGTCAGTCCCAGTGGGTGTTGGTATGCACAATCTATAATCCCTGGGACAAAACAGAGTGATAGAAAAAGAGAGTATGAACACAAAACATGAGTAGGAACTGTCTGCACTCAGGGAGCTGAAGAGTAAAGAATCGCAGAAAAGAGCATTGTACAGCTTTTAGATTAATCCAACATGGATTCCTGAATTCCATACGCACAATAGGGGCAGAACTGGAAAAGACATACAGAGAAATGAAGGCCACAAATGGCCCTCGTTATGTTAAAAAGCCTCTCAGAGTGTGGGTGGTTGGGCTTATTTCTGTAGCATGAGAGACACTGGCTGAGCTGTAACTTCTGCTGTCATTCAGCGCCTTGGGTGAGGAGTCAGCGCCAACGGGGATGAAATGGAGAAAGTCTGGCTCTGCATTAACTAGAGCTGACTGAACGAGCTGGTAGCAACACCCATGACTGATTTTTTTAAGCATAACATCAGCTCCAAAATGCATCAACAGCCAGCAGGGACCATTCCGAGGACTCTCCTAACAAGCCCTGGCCAGGTGAAAGTGAGCACTGGGGGGAAGAGCCTCCTTCCATAGAGCAGGGCAAGCTCCTGGCTATGAAACCTCTCCTCTCCCCAGCCCATGGGCAGCTTGCACTTGTCTGCTGGCTGCTCAGAAACAGTCAGACCATACAGGAACAGAAGTGGATACAAAAGCTTTTGAGCTGCTTCTAAGGGATCTGTGCATGTGAACTAACAAAGGTGAGTCCATGGCCAGCAGGGTTAAACCCACCAGACACAGCCTGTGCTCCAGCAGAAAGCATTCCAGGATGGACAGTGGGAAAGAGCTGAAACTGCCTGTCTGGGATAATCACAAAAGCAATGATAAGTAAAGTGTTCTTCTGCCTCAAAATGTTTCATAGGACCATTAACAAATTCTCAGAAGGTCTGAGTTCAAGAGATGAAATGTCTTTGGAGACTTGGTTCAAGCAATGGTGTCTCTTTACCCTCTTATCTGTCTGTGGGTGACAGACCAGCCTCTCAGAAATTGCTCTTCCCCACAGTCCCAGAATCTTGGCCCAGATTTGGGTAATACTTGGCATCAGTTTCTTGCTCAATCACAGCCTGCCAAGCCATATTACAGAGTATCTCTTTTGTTAGTCTTCATTTCCAGAGGAAGGACAGCAAAAATGACTGATGAAACGCAAGGAAATGGTGTGGGAAGGCAAAAGAAATAGTTGGTGAAAATGCAGTTTCTGTAGGCTGGAGGTTGAAATCACAAAAGAATGGTTGGGACCTGAGCACTCTGATAAGAACATGGATGTGTCTCTTGGACTCATTCCTTCCTTCAGTCATCACGGGGAGCTGGTAAGATCTGTACATGGAGAGGCACTGGGAGAATTTGGGGGTTAGCTCTGTGTAGGGAAGGATTCATCCTCGGCTGTCTGCTACAGCCTTCAGCCAACACAAATAGTCCATGGATCAGAGCTCCTTATCACTGATACTCTGTAGTGCACCAATATGCCCATGGAAAATCAATACCCTTTTCTAGGAACACTAAATTACCAAAGCCTGAGGATGTTCTCCCAGGTTTTGAGTAGTAACTAAAGAACATTATATTCACAGTAATTACTGTGCCGTGATGGGTAACAGCCTCGGTAGTTTTGTGTCACTGCAAGAAAAACACAAGTGGTGTTCTGCAAGTGGTTATTTCAGTGTTTGCAGTGCTGCAGATCCACTGTGGCTTCCCAGCCCTAACCACCCCAGGATCTGAATGCACTGGGGCGAGGCATTGCTGAGATTTATCAATTAAAACAAGTCACCATAGAGTGAGGTCACTCTTCTAAATATTTGTGTCACTCTTATTTTGGCTGCTACTTTTTTTCCCCCTATAGCTACTGGGCTAAACTATGCAGGGGAAAGAATAGCTTTCTTTCTTTAATGAAAAGGTTAATTATTTCTTTTTTTCTAGATGTTATTGCAAAAATGTAACTTCCTGTTAAGTGCCAGATTTTACAATGTAATAAATTGATACAGTAGCATGTAAACAAGCTGTGTAAATATATAGGCAGAGCCATGCCTTTTACAGGGCAAAGAAGAACTTGCACAGAAGTGGTTTCCTCCAGAAATAATAATGTGCACAGTGTTATGTATTAGTACAATAAATGATACTGCAAGCTCTGAATTTACTGCCAGCAGGTTGCATATTTTAAGTACTATGCTTTGCTCAAATTAAAACCCCCAAAATATTTACTGGCCTTAGTTGCTACAAAAATCCAGTTATTAGGCCAGAAAGAGCTGCTAACATCATACTAATCTGAGCAGAAATCCATTAAATGCCCAGTGTATCTTTTTACCCAGTCCTTGAGAAAAGGAATTGTCAAACTGATAAATGCTGCTCGTGGCCCTGCTCCAGCTCACCTCTGGTTTTCCCAGGCCGAATGGGAGTATGGAGCACTTGTTTAATGGGTAGGAAAGGTAGGGGGGAGAATACAATTGCAGCAGAAATGGCAGTAATATAAATTTCTGTCTATCAGGCCTGTCAGGATTGGCTGCTCCGGTGGGAATATTTTTTGGGCTGGGCTCTGTCTCCTGGCCAGGGACAGGAGTGACACTGGCAGTGTGGTGTGCATCCTGCAGCCCGAGCAGGAACAGGAGAGAGCTCTCCCAAAGGAACAGCCTTTCCCTGACTTCTTCAGGCACCTGGACATCTTTGCCATCACCACACCTAAGTACGAAACCCAATTCTTCTTTTGATTTGTGTCTTTTTCTCCTTTTCTTTTACATGAAGATTGTTCTTACAGGTGCCTAAGCTTCCTTCCAACAGACAAAAAAGAGCAAACAGTTACAGGAAAGCAGCCTAATTATGTGGGGTTTTTAAACAGCCAGGAGGAAGAGATAGTTTCAAAACCAAAATATCTTGGAGGCACCTTCTGCATCCATAGTATATTTGATAAATTGACTTTTGCTTCCAGGGCACGCATTCAGCTTCTTCATTAGTATAATGATCCTTGGTCTTCTCTTCCCAAACTTAGATAATTTGAATAAAAAATAAGTTTTATGAAATGTAGCCATTAATAGAGTCAATAAATTTTAAGCTGTGATTACATATCACTTGAAGCAATCCCATCCCTCTCTGCTGTAGATCAAAATATATTCAGCATTCTTAAAATCAAATGTCCTTTCTCTGTTTGACAAGAATAATAAGGTGTGCTGGTGAGTAGCAAGGTGACTTGAAAGTTTTTCTAGTATGTGATCTCCTCTTATATTCTGTATTATGTATGAACTCAAAGACAAAATATCTGCATTATCTTAAATAAACTAGGTAAAATGTATTTCAAAAAGCTTCTTGAGTCAAAAAGTAGCAAATCATTGTCTGTATTTCCATATTTGTATAGTTTCATTATATTCTGGTTCTAAGTTACTATTAAGTCTCTTTCATATTTAAAAAATGAACTACACACCTATCATGCAAAATGTAAAGAAGTATGTTCAACTAGTTCAAATTAGATATACAGTAAAAATACACTTCCAAAGAAATATCATTTCCATTTTTGTTCATGTTTTTAACAGAATTTCAGACTAATACATCAAATGTGGAACTGTACAAGAATGTGAAGAAACATTAGGATTGCAGTAGTAAAAAAATGTACAGCATTCAAAACCAACAAGCTCTAAACAACCAAACAATACCACAGGATTGAAACAATCATGGGACAACATAGGTCATCGGAGCCAGAGTGAATCCTAATGCACCTACATAAAGACCCTACATAGAATATTGTCTCTTATTTATATGCAAAATCCCTGATTTGATTAAACCAGACAATTTCTCTAATTGTCTCGTATAGGTTTCAGATAAGATTAACATGAGAGTATTCCCCTTCATGAAGGTCAGGAGTTTGAAAAGGCAGTATTGAGAATTGATTTGAAAGGTATTTCTATCCGTGTGGATTCAGGTAGTTAAGATACAAGATCACAAATAATAGCAGTACAATTTTAAAGAACCATGGGAATTGTTCTCTGCTACATTTGCCGTAACACTTCAGATTTCAGGATTCAGAATTTTTAAACTGTTTACAGGTTAATACACAGGGTTTTAGTTATGGGCTGTAACCATTTAACAGTGGACCAAAATTGCCTTTTAAATCAAGAAAAGATCCAGCTAAGCATGTAAAAAAAAAATCTCCGAGGTGATTGACAACGAACAAAATGTTACAAACAGCAGAATCTCTGTGTCGAAACAGCTTTGAAAGGCAGATATGTAACTGTTACAGTCCACCAACCAGCACAACGTCCTTCTTAGACATTGGGATTACGAAGAAAAATGTCCTGGATAAACCTGTAACATTTATAAATTCAATACAAATGATCTTTTTTAATGTCTCATCACTGTGCATAAATTCAACCGACTCTGCACCCCCGGGTTTGGTGACCAGACCCCAATCCCTCTCACAGATCTCAGCTAGTTCCCATCTTTGAGGACTGTCTTGCCTTACCCATAGCTCACCTGTGGGGTTTTTCAAGCTGAAGTGTAAAAAAAGGTTAATAAATGACCTAATTATGTCAGCTTTTCTATGCCATAGTCCTCATGCTCTGAAATCTCTCCCTGATCTCCATAGGAATTTGGCTTGCACAAGAATAGCAAATTTGCAGCTCAGAAAGCTGAATAAATGTAACACTTTTAAAACCAAAACATTGTTAGGAAAGAGTCCAGCCTACAAAACCATCTTCAATGCCCTGAGAAGGGCAAAGAACTTGGCATCTATCTTACTGTTTATTTGGAATAATCTTTTAGTAATTCTGATCCAATGGGAATGAGGGATTAGTTTTAGAGAGCTGGCCAGTACAACCCAACATCTGACTGAAAGAACTGATTGGAACAGGTTTGAAAAGGAACAACCATCTGCATCTTATGTACCACTCCAAACCTCTAAATCTACTGGGCAAACAGCATAGTATAGACTCGTTCTTATACGTATTTAAACTTTGCTGAGGTATTTCTTTTATTACAGAAAAGCAACTTTAAAAACAATAGGAAAAAACCTCAAAATACGAGTTATATTCTGCAGAGATTTTTGGGGAGAAGGAATTCAATTTTATTGAAAGGTCCATAATCATTAAAGGAATAACCACTTTTAGTGTCAATAATATGTTGTTCCTTGGCTTTTTATTCCTTCAAAGCATTACAAAAAACGTAAGGCTGTGACTTCATAAAACATAATTTTGCCTCAACTTTGCCCACCAGTGTTGTAAAATAACCTGAAATACTTCTGCCTTTTTCCTAGAGCAAACCTTTCCCAGAGCCCACCTCTGTGATGGACCAGCTATGGCCGCACAGCTGTGGGAACCTCGCTGGCCTCCTCCAGGACATGGGACAAGCCACGTCTGGCACAAAAGCAAGATCCTTACATGCTGGCCAAAGTCCTGTTTCCTTCGCGTGGCAAAATTAAGTATTGTTCTTCTGTTTGAGTTTTAACATTATCTGATAACTTCTACCTGCAACTAACGTTATTTCAATACAATGAAGACACCTAGACTGTTGTACAAGCTGGATTTCTCACCCATATCTACTTTGGGAAGCAGAGGAATGTGTACATCACATTTAGGGTTTTTCCTCGGCAGACACTGTGTTTGAAGTGCAGTTTTCTAATGCTTTTAAATCCAGTCAGCCTACCTCGATTGTGACACTAATGTTAAACGTAACTGCAGCCATTACCAAGTAGTTTCCATAAGTGGTTTTATTACTGGTTAGATTTTACAAATTCTGGTATTCGAACAGACTTCGACCTTAAAATTCTAAAACAACAAAGCAACCAATGAAAGGCTTAGGACTATTCAAAGTAACAAACTCTTTAACATTTTTGCCCTGGTCATAAATATACAGAGAGAAAAAGAGAGAAGTGGACATGGAATCCAAAGAATGTAGATAAAACAGTATATAAGGCACATGGCAGTCTTTGAAAATACAGAAGCTTTAGCCAACTTAAATTAATTGCTGTTTCCCTTGCTCAGTCCACAAAACTGTACAGTTACACAAATGTTGTGTTGCAATAGATCTTCCAAGTTATTCTTCAGTCCATACTCCGTAATACCAGAACACTACATTTCCTTCTGTTTTTTAGGAGAGATCCTAATTGTGGTTAGTCAGTTGCTCAAAGCCTCTATTAAAATACACTTGGAATTTCAGCTAAGAATAATTTCTTTTTTAAAGAAATTATTAAGAAAGAGTCATCAGAAAAGATTTGTAAGAGTTGTCTGTGAAGGACTTCGAGATTCATGAACCTCAAGACTCCCGGGCACCGATGTCAAGACCGACGTCACAGTTGGCATAGTGGGGTTAGTCAAGTCCGTTAAAGTCGTGGGAGTGCTGGATGGACTCATGGAGGCATTGGATATTTCTGAGGCAGGACCTGAGGGGGTCCCTGCTTGGAGTGTCGAGTCTGAAGTCTTATCCACCCCTGTGTTTTCTTGACGTAAGAGGTTCCGTCTGAATTTGGCTCGAGCATTTTGAAACCAAACCTGAAATAGTTTAATATAACAGGGTAGCATTTAAAGACCTGCAGTGTTTAGAAAAGCAAAAGCATATTCACGAATTCATCAATGCTGGAATTGGGAAAGGTGTTCTTACTGGTAATATATTAGAAAAGTAGTCCTAGCCATGAGAAGTGGCCTCTGCCTGCAAAATATTCCTTCTTCCCTCTCCTTGCATCCCTGGAAACAGTCTGCCTGGGTCAGGAGCGGGCTAGAACAGAGGACAGCAGTCTGTCTGCACAGGGTATGTGAAAAGATGCTTAGAAATTTGGCAGCATGCAGAATCCTCGACAGCCCTCGATCCCTGCAGCAGCTGTCTGGGTGAAGCAAACACCACACACTTGATGAACACAAAATCAGGAGTTTCCTCCCTTGTACCTCATCTACATCCATCTCTCTGACACAGCCCAGGGCACCCTGCCTTCCCATGGGCTCCTGCTCACCCAGGAGTTCCTGCACATCCCAGTGCCTGCAGTGCTCCCCTCTTCTCAAAGGACTGTCCCTCTTTCTTGCTCTTCTCTTATTCTTTCTCAAATGCTTCAGCTTCCTTCATCTGTGCCTGTTTCCTTTATCAAATGTTTTCAGTACTAGAATAATGTTGGGGGAATGGGCTGGAAATGTAATAAAGACCCACATCGCATCAAAAACTGTGATTTCAGTAGGAATAGCATCCACGTAGAATTTTTTCCAAGGTTTCTACTTCTTGCATTCTTTGATTATCTGCGTGAAGGACAGGGAAACTGAGTTTGTGGGACTCCTGAGGACACAGCAGCCCGTGCAGAGATTCTGCTCCTGGCTCTGAAGTTGCCTGGCCCTGCCGCGGGGTGGGCTCTGAGCCGAGCGCTGGCAGGGAGGGAGGGAGGAGGCGCCGCAGGAACGCGGGCAGAGCTGGGGGTGCTCCCACTGCAGTCCCAGCCGATGGCCTTGCCTCGGCTGCTTCACCTCTCTGCCTTTCTTCTCATCTAGGGGTGCTCCTGCCGCAAATTCCCCCTACTGAGCACTCTTCCTTCCCTGGAAAGCTTTCTCCCCCAGCCAAAGGTCTTTAATGTGCACACCCTGTCTCTCACACTCTCTCCAGGGAATGCCACAAGGAAATAATCCTCAGGCACAAATTCAAGGGCCATGCATAAATCACATCCCTACAGGTCCTTCTTTCTGAAAGCTCAGTATTTTTAACCAGTTTACGTTGCCATTTGCTTTGTTAAAACACTTCATTTAAAGGCTATTTATCAGTTTCATATACAAAAAGAAAAGTTCTCCTAAACCAGCGCAGGTAAAAATATTCTCATGATTTTATAGGAGTCCAGTATAGCAGTGAATGTGCTACAGACCAGCAAGGTGGCCAAAAAGGGGCAAACCCCAAAGTGCTATTTTTGCCTGACGCTGCCCAAGCAGTGTCCTCTTGTGGGACTGCTCAGAGCCCCTCGTGTGCAGGGGCCGTGGCTGAAGCCAATCACTTGGTTCTGGTCATTTAAGCCACAAAGGCTCAAGTGCCAAGTGCTCAGGAACGGCAAAAACAGCAATCGGAATTTCCATGGGATTTTTTACCTTTCAGTAAGAGATCATTTCTATTTGTTCCACAAAATAATTTCGTGGTTGATTTCTTTAAAATACCTTCTGGCAATTGTATAAAGGATAACAGCTGTGAAATGGAGTTTGGAGCTGGCCGCTGTCGCTATGTGTGTTCATGTGGCCACAGGATAATTAAAACAGAACAGACAAACCACTTGGCCAGTTGTAGGTACACCTACTGCTGCATAACTTCACATTTGTGTTCATTAAAATACCCATATTTTTATATTCAGTAGTCCCAAATATGACAAACATTACACTGCTCCTAAGTGCCCAGCTGCTTCTTAACCTTACCAGGGCGAGAGGCTCTTTGGTATATTTTGGAAACATGTAGTATGTAAAGTGAGCAAGATTCTTGGGTTTTATGTATTTCCGATTATCTTCCATTAACATGAAAACCGGAGCTCAGCTGCCCTTACCAATGAGCACCCACACTGCTTTCAGGAGCTGCACATATAACATGGTTCATTGTCTCTTTATTAGTGGTAATCCATGTTAGACATTGAAAATATCATATAATCCTGCAAGTATTACTTGAAAATAGAGATTATATCACTCTTGCTTCCTCACTGGAATACTGTCAAGGCTAATCAGTTAATGGTTATAAGGCTCTTTAAAATTGTATAATAATAAATATTTGTATTATTACTGAAAATACATCTAATTATTTGTTAATTTGAATTTTGAAAACACCTTTTCTTATGATAGGAAGGGATAACATTTTTATAGCCATAGTGACATTCTGGCATGTGCTTAAGATCTGACATCCCAGCAAAGCCTTGGTGCTGGAGACTGGTGAGAGAGGAGCAGCGCAGCTCCCTGGGCTGTGGGGCTGCCACTGCCAGCGGCCCTGGCCGTTCTCCCGGCGGGGACAGCAGGGGCAGAGCTGGAGCGGGGATTGGAGCCGGGACTGGAGCCGGGGCTGGAGCTGGGGCTGGAGCGGGGATTGGAGCAGGGATTGGAGCCGGGACTGGAGCCGGGATTGGAGCCCGGACTGGAGCCGGGACTGCCCCGCACAGCCACTCCCGGGGGCAGCTCAGGGCCTGCACCTGGAAGTGCATGGCAGAAACAACCACCCAGACACACAGAACTGAAAGAATCCTTCCAGAAGGACTTATCTCACATCAATTACACAATTCCTTCAGGACTGAGGAATAAACAAAATCATTGGGAAGTATTTAGTGGGTTTCTGTCCAACTCTATCAGTACAAGGCTGAGCTATTTCAAATCAAAGGGGAAAATACAGACCAAAAGTCCCGGTGAAAAATAAAAAGCAGCTGCAAGGCCCAGCACTGCTGCTCCCACACTGTGATGAGCGGGGCTGGATGCGAGGAGCTGGGCGCTCAGCAGTGAGGCAGAATAATATCTACTGAGGTGAAAATATTGCAGTCCTTCTTCAGCAATCTGTGCAGCAAATTCTGTGTCTCCATCAAGTCAAATAGGAATAAAACAACATCTCCATATTATAAGGGAGTGTTGAAAAGAAACACACTGAATGTTGTGAGGGATTTGGAAACTGCAGTTAATGGGATCATCACCTTAGATAACTTTATTTTCTGGTTTGTAACACCTCCATTGCTGCATCTGTTACATATTAGCTGTGTGAACAGCTTCTCCTGAGAACAAATTTTTAAACCAAATTTGTCTCATTCTCTACCTGGAGATGTTGAGGTTCTCTGAATTTCACTAACTAGTGAGTGGAGAAATAAAATATAGAGGATGTAGCACCACAAAGCAGACTACACTCACTCATTGCACACACGTTGTGATTACTCTGCTGGAATTAGTAACTGTACAGTCAAAGGGATGTTCAAAGAGTGGGGGCTGGGAAGAGCCTGCAGCCTAAAGCAAACCTTCACCAAAGGGCAGCACAGATCCCCACATGGGATGGGGACATTTTGGGCTTGTTCACTACTGGAAACGACCAGCAAAGTCCAAATGCATGCAGTGATCTTTGTGGGGTTCTGGTAGTGACTTTACTGGGGACTGACTCAACACAAAATAAGTGGTGTACAAGACACACACTGAAAAATGATGCTTTATGTTCCTAAAGTGCTTTGGCTGTGGACAATCTCATTGCAGCCCCCTGGGGAGAGAAGAGGTATGTACCTATAGCTAACACACCATACCTCCTCAGGGCTATCTACTTTCACCTTCCTTTTCTAAACTCACAGAAAGAAAGATCAGTTTCCCAAAGAACAGCATTTATGCCAGTTAGGTTAGTTAGCTAACAATTAGCTGGGGTCTTTAATTATAAATGATAGCTTACAATAAAGGGCTTGTGTTCCCCAGCTGTAGTACAACAGATAGATGAACTAAATTGCAAATGTAAACTTAAATTGGAAGGAAACAAAAAATTGGTGTTAAAAATATAAATAAGTTTGCTATGATTCTAATGTGGCTACTTCAGGAGAACAGTGTGCATTACAAAGGCATTGAAGGAGATGCATTCTGAGAAGCAGAGTGTTGCATTTCCAGGCCATCCCACTGCTGGACCTGTGCAACTGGTGACAAATTGTATATAAAGCAAAGACCTCGGTCAGGGCTTCCAATTCCAGCATCACAAATCATTTAGAAAATCCTCATATTCTCTGCTCATCTACAAAGTTCCCTCATTACATGTCATGTGGGGCTGTCTCTACAGCCAGGGCACTACAGCTGTTCCCTGAATCCCCAGGAGCTCTGCTCTGTATGTCTAGTAAGATTCTCTTGTGAAACTAGTACACTTTCTCCTGATCTGCTGCCCTGCATTTCCCTTAAAATACATTCTATGAAAGTATCCACAGAGCCAGGATCCTGCACCAGGTGAATGGAGATCTGAGCACACAGAAAATCCAACAGCTCACAAACACCTGACAGGGAGCATGGCAGAGTTCTGGCTCCTGTGCCCTACACCTGCGAGTCCCAGCAGCTCCAGGGTGTGGGACAGACTGGTGCTAATGGTGCTTGCTCAGATCAATGGTGTCAGTGGATCTCTTCGTGTTCAATAAGTGACACAGATGGAATGCCAGCCTTTCTGGCTCCAAAGAAATAACAAGTGACACTGTCTCAGTAACCAACATCGTGATGAGCTTTCCCAGCAAAGAGCAACCCTGAAACTCATATGGGTGAACTTTGTTTGAAAAATGGCTACTTGCAGGTAGAGATAAACCAACTGGGCACAAGGGTTCTAAAACATACAAAATACAAGTTTGTGTTCTCATGGCCCAAATTAATTTTCAAACAAAACATCCATGACTAGAGAATGCTCATAACAGGCAGGAAAACTCAAGTGATACCAGACAAAATATCACTCCAGGCTGTTTTCTGGAATTGCTTCCAACAGCATCATCCTTGGGGTACAACCCTCACCATCAACTATTACCTTCCACCACTGCACCTAAAGGGGCCTGGACATAAAGGAGTATTTAACTCTGAAAGTAAAAGAAGTGAAACACCAAATACCAAAATGATAAAAAAACTTCGATGGAATTGTAAAGTTCTGCTACAAACAAAAGAAGAGGCACAAAGCACCTTAAAACTGCAAATTGTGACATGGCTAAGATGGAATGAATAAGCAGCGAAGAAATGGAAAGAGGAACAGAATGGGTTGCAGTCTACTTTTGGAGACAAGGAAATACATTCTGAATAGGAAGAAACAGAGACAGTAACTTGGCAAAAAGATGCAAGGAAAGACCTATTCAGTGAAAATAAAAGAGAGAGATGGAAGTCAAAGTTGGTGTGGTTTGGCAAAAGAGAACAGAAAGATTATCAAGAGAAAGATACTTCCTAGACACTGATGTTCAGTTTCTCAGGTAATTCAGGTGTGAGTGGACAGACCTGGTATTACCAAAGTGTCTAAATTCTGAGGGCAAAATAGAGGAGAAGGGTCAAACTAGGGATAGACCAATGCAGTAAATTAATTCAGCCACATGTGTGGTTTGAGGACAGTTGCTGTGAGACACCACGTCGGGTGCTGGGATTTGCACTCTCTGTGAGAGGAATCTCTTCCTCCACGGCAAATCAGCCTCAGAAAAGCAAACTAAATCCAGCTATGAGAATGTAGCCACGAGAAGTCATTACACACGGGTTTGTCACTTTACTGGGAAGCCTACAAAACCTTTGTTCCTTCTTCTGGTAGGTGTTAACTCTGTAAGCTCCAGGGTCCCTCCAGTGAATTCAGTTTTCCTCAGTAGTTTTGGTCTCCTGCCCTCCACTTGCCTGTGACTTGTAAGCTGCCCACGATGCTTCCCAGGACGGGGCCCACAGCCCTACCTGTCTCTGGAAGGTCACAAATCCTTTTTCCACAATTAAGATCCATTTAAAACTTTCAGCAATAGATCCTGGAATGCCATGGCTCCTATATGCTCAAATTTATCTCTAAGTATAGGCATTTGGGTAAGTGCTCATTAAAATTGACTTCTTGAGTCAGAACTATGAATTAAAATGCAGCTGAATCAACTTAAACTGTTCCCTTTCCTTCCCACAATAGCTCAAATTGAGTATGTTCCCACGAAGCAAGAAAAAGTACTTTTAAAATGCAGTTTTGTTTCATTCTAAGTTATTAAACTATGAATAAAAATGAATTTTTGAAAGTTTTCATTTATGTCCACTTCAGTTATGAAAGAAAAGCCCTCCTCCTTGTCCTGATAAAATGAATTCAAACTGTTGATTAATTTCTTACAAAGGTAAGTATTGACATGTTTTCTGAATTTCTAAACTAAAAGCTCTCTATTTACAGTGAGCACACTAACTAAAAGAACTAAAAAGTCACTTTTTTTTTTACAGCAGCCTGTAAGCTAAAACATGCACCAGAATTAAAGAAGTCCAGGAAAACAAGCAGGGCCCCAAATCTTCACAACTGTCATAAAAAATCAAAACCCAGGTGAACTGCTTCAGAGAAACTGAAAAGAAATAGCTCTTCTCATACTTTCTGGGAATTAACTTAGTCTCAGAGAATGTATGAATGATAAAGAATAGCTTGAAAGCCAGCAAAACCCATGGCTTTTCAATTATAAAATTGATATTTTGATTACTTTTCAAGACAGAAGACTGCTCTTACCTGAAGAACTCTTTTGGTGAGGCCAGTTTTCTGAGCTAGCTGTTTCAAGTCCTTGGCATCAGGATTGTGGTTAATAGCAAAGTATGACTTCATTGTCCGCAGCTGGTGGTGTTTGAAGGATGTCCTCATGCGCTTTGTTTTTTGATTGCTGGGGTATTGCTGGTCCCTGTCCAGGTGGTCACCATCGTTTTCATTGCAACTTAAAGCTTAAGGCAACAAGAGGAAAAGGCCTGTAAATCTCCTGCTCCACAACCACAGTTTTTTGCAATTTCCCTGAGTGCAGAAATTAAATGACACACCACAGCATGTACTGGCACAAGCCTACCTGCCTTTGCTCCATTTCACGGATTTGTAGAGCAGTTTAGTTTGGAAAAGCCCTCTACGGCCATCGTGTCCTACCATTAACCCAGCGCTGCCCAGACCACCACGAACCCACATCCCCAAGTGCCACATCCACATGGCTTTGAAATCCCTCCAAGGATAGAGGCTCCACCACTGCTTTTGGGGAAGAGGTGTTTCCTAATATTCAACCTGACCCTCCCCTGGCATGACTTGAGGCCCTTTCCCCTCCTACTGTCCCTGTTTCCTGGGACCAGAGCCTGACCCCCCCCGGCTGCCCCCTCCTGTCAGGGAGTTGTGCAGAGCCTCAAGGTCCCCCCTGAGCCTCCTTTTCTCCAGGCTGAGCTCCTTTCCCAGCTCCCTCAGCCACTCCTGCTGCTCCAGCCCCTTCCCAGCTCTGTTCCCTGCCCTGGACACACTCCAGCCCTTCAGTGTCCCTCCTGCCACAAGTGGCCCAGAGCTGTGCCCAGGACTGGAGCTGCCCCAGCAGTGCCAGCAGTGGGGTGAGCACAGCCCAGGGGCCATTGGCCTCTTGCACACCTGGGCACAGCTGGATCACATTTCTGCATCTCCCAGCCGTTCCCTCACAATAAGCAGCCTGCAAGGACCCTGGCCTGCCCCTCTGTGGCTTTTAAAATGTCAGGTCTGTTTCCTTTCCCTCCCCTCCACCTCCACAGAACTTTTCCACCACTTTCTGTGGGAGGACAGTAGCTGTCCTCAACTCCGTAAAGGGTTTTACTGTACTTGGTATCACCATAAATTGCTCTGTAACACAAAGAGAGCTGCACAATACACTTCACTTAAATCTCAATGGAACAGACTAGTTAAAATCATAATTATTTCCTCCATCAAACTAAACCCTGTAGAATACAAGGGAGACCATTAAATGAAACACTATAAAAGAAATAAAGTTTGTGGCTGCAGACAGCAAATTATGACTATAATCTGACTAGCTAAAGAAATAAAGCTGTTAATACAACATATTCACTGGCATGCCAAATGAAAAATCTTTTTAATTATTTATATGTTTATATTTCCATTTTTAAAAAGTGTTTGAAAATACTAGTTTGAATGATCACTTCTGTCATATCCTTTTGAAATCAAGGAATGACACTAGTTGATACACTTGCAGAAATCAAGCACAAGAAGAAGGTCTGTGAGCAAGGAACGCTGTAAAAATTATCAAGTAGTATTAAATGTTGAATGCCAAGCAAAATAATCTTGTAGACCAAAAGTAGTTTTTCATTTATTTGTGCAGTAAAACCATAGAAAACCTCTTAAAATAACATTAGGGACTGATCTTAAATCCAATAAAAAATTAGGGATATACTGAAAATTAGCTCTGACAAACTGTTGTTAATTAGCTTTTCCTGTCCCAATATCTTAATTTGCCAAGTCCCTCTTAATTTCCTACAAGCTTTATGCTAAAAGTAATGAAAAATCACTATCTCTGTTCTACAAGGCATGCAAAAACGGACAAAAAAATTCTTTTAAGACATGAATTGTTGGTAAGTTTCTTAAAGACATGAACAGGTTTGTATTCAATTGTCCACTATCGCTGTTTGATTACAACTGAGTACATCCCATGTACCTATCTTTAGAGTGTTACTTGAATTCGTGCTGTCCATCAGTGGGTCTCAACCCTAGTGAAAACACACACATTCTGAAAGGTTATAAACAGATTTAGAAAATACATATAAAATGCACGGATTTCTAAGTAAAGATGCATACAGGTTCCCTAAGCAGGTTTGCAGGCAGCTACAGTAGCTGCTTTACAAACCTCAGCCTTTCAAAACCTGCTGAGGAGATGTGGCACAATATAGAGCAAGGCCTGCAAAAATTCAGCTCTAAGCCCAAAAGCACGTTTGTCTAACAGATACGCCCAAAGTGTCCAAAACCTCGAACTTCTCTGTGTGTTTCTGTACTCCTATAATTTAAAAAGCAGCTAAAAGAATGGTGCTGTATATAGAAATGTGTGTGTCTGTGTGCGTGTGTGCGTGCATGTGCATATATTTGTATAAATCCTTTCCAGACCTCAGGATCTTGTGCCAGATTCTGGCCATAAGAAGCATTTCTGCTTGTTTCTCTGCAGCATGGAAAACTGCAAGCACCTGAATTTAAAAGGTGTAAGATACTGAAAGGGAGACAGTAACAATGGAGTAGTAATGGAGCTGGATGGGGTGTAGCCAAATTTTTTGGGTTTAAGATCTGAGAACTAGCTGCCCATCTGGAGTCATCCCATGTGCTCCAGTCTCCTTCATAACTACAATTTCTGATATAAAGAGCACTGGGAGGAATAACATAATAACACTCATAGAAAATTCTGTTATGGAAATGTAAAACCAAATCATGATTGTTTTTAAAATGTACCCAAAGAATTTTAGATATTAGTAATGGAAAAGATCTTTGTGCGTCATCTTAGAGGCTTCAAACCCTCCAAGAAATAACAAGACAGAGACATAGGAGGAAATGCATCAAAATATCTGTCTGCAGGACTGAGGTCTGGTTCCTGTTAATATGCAACAAAACAAAGCCTAGGGCTGCAAGGAACTGGATTTTAACATGTCCCATAGAGAATGAGATACATTCAGAATCCAGGGATATAAAACTGATTCTAAACCCTCCCAGAACGGAATGAGGGTGTCAGCTTTTCATCAAGGCCCGACAGGACAAAGAACAACTTACTCTTGGAATTTCTCATCATTTAACCTCATTATCTACTAAGTAAAAAAAATATTCAAATGGCAGTAAACATGTACCATTTGAGAGTGGCAAAAAGTCCTTGTCTACGACGGAAGTTACAGAACAGATTTTGAAAGTGCACAAGGTGTGTGCTGTTCGCTGTCTTATGCAAGTGGTTTGGCTACTCCCAGGTATCACCCGACAGGACACAAATAGTCCTAGCTGGTGCCAATCCCCCTCTTATATTTGGTTGTGGTGCCTGGCACCACCCTCAAAAGGCTATCTTATTCAGTGTAATATTATCTGCATCTCTCATACAATCTGCAATGTCCATGGGTGTTGCAGTCACAGATACACAGAATGGGCCAAGGGTGTAAGTGGAGATTTTAAGAGCTGAGGAGTTTCTGCAAAAGGCATCAGGGTGTAAAACTAACACCGTACATGCTCCTCACGCAGCCCTCTGTTTTTCAGGCACTGTCTTCCCGTTCGTTTGTGGTGTCCTGCGTATCTCCCAAAGGAATCGCTGAACTATCCATATGTAACATTTCCATTCCATTGCAGTATCTCAGGCTCCTGCTGGGATTTCAGAAATACAATTGGTAGAATTCCAGTCGAATAGAGGAACCTTAAATTAACGAGCATTTCACTTCTATTTTTTGATAAAACAAATTCTGAAGCAGTGCCAAGTCTCTTTTTCTGACCCTAGAACATTTCCATGGCCCTGTGCCTTTCCCCAGACCCCACACCCAGGCCATTGCCCTCCCGCCCTCCACTGGCACAGCAGTGGCAGCACTTACACCCTCAGCCCCATATGAGCCACCTGGTCACAGGATGGTGATGTCCATGGACAGCATCACTACATCCCTGCAGATTAAGAGGAAAACATTTTATTTTTATATTGGTAACCAAAATACCCTTTGCAGATTAATGCGTAACACCTCCCTAAACCCAACGACAAGAGCGTAAAGCAGGATGTGCTTTTGTAACAAACTCTGTTAGAGAAGGAGAACTTGGGAGCATTGCTTCACCCTCAGATCACCAGAGCCCCCCATGGCTTGGGATTCGGGGCAAAGCATGTGCTTAGTAGTTAGTAGGCTGCTAAGGATACGGCACATGAAGATGAGAAAGAGAAATTTCCTTTGGGGGAAATTTTGTTCTTAGTAGCTTGTGTTTGACATGTTAGATTACGCCAAAAGAAGGAAAACTAATCCCGATTCGGAAAGAATGATGAAACAAGAGACACGTTTGGTGCGTGCATTATCTCTCAATAGCGGCTCAGGAACATACACCCCTTTCCTCCTGTAATCGGAGTCAAGGGGCTGTTTTAACCTCCTGCTGCCTGGAGAGGGAACTTGTGATTAACTAGACCAGGCAGGGGTGCAGCCACATTTGTTGTTCGGTCGGAGCATGTGGAGCACTTTGTGGTACCTATATCCTCAAAGGGGACAGAAGTGAGACAGAGCCCTCTGAGTGGTACTTGGGACAGAAACAGAGATAGTCTTTCTCTTTGGAGCAAGGAGAAGACACTTAGAGAAGGCAGATGCCTGAACTTCTCACCAGAGGAATTAAAAAGGGGTGAAGCTGTGGCACTAGGAGCGGTCAAGCTACCCCTGGCGGCACTGAAAGGATCGTGTCCCTGCCAAGCCATGGAGCAACAGACAGGGCAGCGCTGCCTCAGCCTTGACATTTCAAGAGTGTTTCTGAGGAGATAAAGCCAGTCAGTCTTAAGGAGCCCAGGCCGAGCATCACAGGGCCATGTTGGAGGAGAGCCGGGATTAGAAGCCCTGTTCCTCCGACCTTCCCCGGCCGCCTCGGACAAAGGAATGGGCGTCCCGGTGCCCCCCGGGGCTGCCTAAGGACCGGCCCCCCCCGGCCCCGGTGCCCCCCGGGGGGAGCGCGGCCCGGCCGGGGCTGCAGGACGGGAGAACAAAGGGGCCGGCGAGGGGCGGCCGGGCCCGGGCCCCGCGGGAGGAACCGCCGCCAGGGTTTTTCCCCTCAATTAAGCCAACTGAATGGCGCTGAATGGCCGGTGCGAGTGCGCGGTCAGTCCCTGAGCGCCGCGATTAACCCGGGCAGCCCCGGCCGAGCCGGGCTCCTCAGCCCCAGCCCCCTGGGGAGGGGCCAGATGCGCCCGGGGACCCGAAAGGTGACCACGGCTCGGAGGGAGGGAGAGAAAGGGGAGAAGCAAAAGGCAGGGGGGGAAAGGTGTAAACCCCAATTTTTCCTAGGAAATCTCTGCAAGACCTCCGATTTTAAGCTGCGATTCCCATCTGCTCGCTCTGTCACAGTAGTCACAGAGAAGCTTCTTGTGAAATTTTAGTCCCAAGGGAAACGAGGAAGAACGAGAGATTCACTCTTCAAAACTTTCCAGGCTTTTCTCATTTCTGTCAGGAAAAAACCGAAACCACTGTTGACACATCCACTTGAGAGGGTCAGCTCCAGGAGTCCACGACGCTGCCCCGAGCCCTGCCGGGAGCTGGGTCGGCGCCTCCGCAGCCTCCCCTGCTCCGGCAAAAAGCCGCCCCCAGCCCCAGTCCCCCATCCGCCGAGGACACCCAGCCTGGATATTCGGTCACTCTCTCAGCGAAGCACTAGGTATCCTCCTGCTAGCAAAGGAAGTGTTTCTTAATATCTTGGCTGTTTGCACAGATTATGGGTATTTTATCAGCTCGTCGTGTCCCAAGTTTGCGCAATACATCTGTCATTTTCCAGGATATTTTAGTGTCTTAAAGCCAGACTAGATACAAATGAATAAAACATAGCTGGCTGTGGGAGGTTTGGGGTCTAATTCACAAAGGGAGTATTCAGAATTCTTTACAGGTGCTTCTGTGTTCAGCAAGCTTTCAGCCATTGATTTACTGACCTAAAAAACCCATCAAACTCCATTCCAACAAGTGAAGGAGGAAATTATGATCACAGGAACACACTTTAAAAAAAGAANAACAAAAAAAAAAAAAAAAAAAAAAAAAAAAAAAAAGAAAGAGAAAAGAAAGAAAAAGAAATCTTTTTGAAGTTTCAGCATCCTTCTAAGCTATTTTCCACTTGTCAGGCTCTATCCACATCTAAACCCATCATCTCCCTGCAAACGGAGTCTCGTTTAAGTAGGAAAAAAAAAAGTCAGTCTAATTCGTGTTGCAGATGAATATTTGCTGCAATTTACAAATTTTTTTCTCGTCTCTGCCAAGTTTATGGGTCCCCCTTTTCCCACCACTTCTGGGTGTAGATTTATTTACACAAAGTATTCTACACAAATCACCAGGAACAGAGGATAACATTGTGCATTTCTAGTGCATTTTTGAGAAGGAAATGACAAGTTCCACTAGGAATAAAAAGAGAAACTATTACATTTTTAAACGGTTTCTCTTTTAAAGGTACAAAATCGAAGGCTTTGCAATAATTTACTCGCTTGTGGAATTTTACATCAACAAGCAACCCAGTCTGATTTCCAAGATCAATGGCGCTTATTACCGCATAAATTAGTCGATTATAGGTCTAGTAAATAGTTAAGTAGATAAATAGCTTAAGCAAAGAAGCCAAAGGTTACTCAAGGAAGATCTCTAAAGTTTCAGTTGCAGGCTCTAAACAAAGATTAAAAGACAAAAAAGTCAGACAGCAATTATTTTGTAAACGAATTTTTCAAAACACAGTTAAAGGCGGTTTATTTAGGAAGTCAGGGAGCAGCGAGACTTTCGCAGGCTGTGCTCCTATCCAGGACAGATGCCGTTGATTCGATTTACAGGTCCTTTGAATCTGAACATCTGCCCTGCACAGGGAGACAGTGGAAGGACAATTAAAAGATAATCCCTCCGAAAAGGAGACGTTTTTAAACGGGAAAGATGCATATTTCATGCATGTTTTAAAACTGAACTGTTACTCGCGAGAGCACTACATCCACCTTTCATCAACCTTCACCACTGGGACTACTACTGCTTTTTGCACTATTTCCAAATTATTCAGCAATTAGTTCAACCAATAATAGCTGGCAATTTTGTTCCCGAGGTGCGTTTGCCAGTTAGAGATGCGCCTTTTCTCCCTGCACTTTCAGTGCAAACCACCCCATTTCGTTGCTATTGTTACACCTTTTAGGCACAAAACACCCGTAGCCTCCCGTTCCTGTGCTGCCTCCCCCGGCCCGAAGCCCGAGCCCCTCGCCAGCCCTGCACTTCTCGGTGTCCTCCCCGCGCCTTCCTCCCCCCGTTCCTCCTCCCCGCGCAGGCGGAGCGGCTGCCCGGCGCTGCCCGCAGCTGTCGGAGCACGCAGAGATGCGGCTCCAAACAAACCGCAGCAAACTTGGCCTTTACCGAACGCCCTCTCCGGGGGAAAAAAACAAAAACAAAAACATGTTAAAGGTAAATCTGCACCCTACGGGACACGTCCGAACGAGGTAGGTTAGAAGAGAAAACAGGCTGGAACGAGCGGAGAAGCACAGAGGACGCTGAGGCACAGAACGACGCAGGGAAACGAGTGCGGTGCCCAGGGTCCGGCGGGACGGACCGAGGGCCTGACTCGGGAAATGCCGGGCGGGGGGCGAGCCCACCTCTGCCTCCAAATCCTCCAATAAACCCAACATCGAACAATTTTGTTTTGTCCAAGCATTTTTTTCCCGTTGCATACAAGCAGCAGCGCAGGAAGCCCCCGCGATGGCAGCCGTTCTGGTGGCAGCCATACGGGGAAGCGGACCGAGGGAAAGAGGGGAGTGGGGATGGGGGGGCAGCGCGAGGCTGGAATTCCTTTGCCTGTAAAATTACAGGGCTATGGCGATGGGGAGGTTAAATGAGGAAAGACATCGGAAAGTTTGTTTCTGGATGCAGAGAGCCCCGGCTGCTGCCAGGTTCGCTCCCGTTCCGCCTGCCGCTGGGCTCGGTTCAGGGCAGGGGCTGTGCCGCGGGGCAGCGATGGGCTGCAAAGGGGATGCTGCGAGTTTCCCGACTCTCCTCCGAGTCACGTCTCATGAACAAAACTCCAGCGGAACTTGCCCCCGTGTGAGGAGGCTCTGTGCTGCCCGCAGACACCTGCTGCCCGCGGCCCCAGCCCGGGCACACCCAGCCCTGCACCCCCGTCCGCCTCCCACTCCAGGCCCTTGGGAAACGGCCACTTCCTCTCTCTCTTTCCTTCCAAAACTTTGGGGTGCAAGAGCTCAGGGCAGGGCTGAGTAATTCACCCGTCAGCAGCTTTAGAGTGTAGCCACTAAAGAAAATTCACGGGTCTCTGAAGTGCTAACTTAAAATCTCTGGTTTCCAGATTTTATTTCAGGCTGCACTCCCCCTTCTTCCCCCCCTTAACCAGATGACCTTGCTTCAAAACATTTTATTTCCAGCTGAAGTGAAAAATGCTAACATATTAGCTTCTGTAATTGCAGTTTGACAGCACTTGATCTCAATAATTATGCTGCAGCTAAACTATTATTAACAGTTTAAGCTAAAATAAACGGAAATCCCCCTTTGGAAGTGAACAGAAACAAACCATTTGAACTGTTCCGGGGGAAGGTGGGGGTCTCTTACCTGCATTGTAGGCTGCTAGATCTGCTCCAGGCCCCGGGCTTTTTCTTTTCCTGGGTCTCCCCTTCTGGACAGTCCCCACGCCATTGTAATAAGGCAGTCCCAAAGTGTTGGCAGAGCCCGCTCCCAAAGCTGGGCCCTTCCCAGCGGCTACATCCGAGTGATTGAAATGCACCTGGTACTCCCCCTGGATGAGAGTCTCGAAATGGAGGCGGCAGTACACCAGATTGTCCTTCATGCCAAAGTGATCGCCAGTGGTCAGCATCTTGTTGCAAGTGGTGCAAGTGAAGCAATTTAAGTGATATACCAAATCCCTGGCCCTCATGACCATCTCGGAGGCAGAAATCCCCAGGTGACATCTCGCACATCTCTGCACCGAAAACCTCCTGCAAAACAGAAAGGCCAGAGGAGACGGTGAGAGGCGCATTCCCCCCACCCCGTGGGCCGGGGCAGCGGCACAAAGCCGGGACATTTGCGGAGCCCAGCCGGGCGGGCATCCTGGGACGAGAGCGCGGGGAGACTCCATCCCGTTTCCCGGCTCACAGCGTATCTCCTGCAGCCCCTGCCCCGCCAGACCCTCACCAGGAAAAGGCACCGACCCTCGCCCCGCGAATGTGCCCGCACCGTGCCGGGGGAGGCACGGCTGGCGCGCGAGGAGCGGCCCCGCACCCAGCACGGGGTGCCCAGCAGGGCACGCCTGGTGAAGGCCCAGTAGCCAAAGCAGGCTGGGGGGAAGCTGTGCCCGGGCCGTGCTCCCCTCCCGGCAACACGGGACTCATCCTCACCACGAGTCTCCCTCTCCAGGGGGAGCTTTTAGGAGCTCACAGCCTGCCCCACGCGTGCCCACGGATCCCCTCCGCAGTCTCGTCAGGACGGGGTCTGCTCAGCCGGGGGAGCGGCGGGCAGTGCCCCCGTCCCGGCTGGCGGCCGAGGGCAGGCTGTACCTGTAATAGTCCTCCTTGCAGTAAATGCTGCCGTCCTTGCTGAAGCAGGTGAGCTCGGACTCCAGGTTGAGTTTACATTCACAGCACTTCAGGCAGCGCATGTGCCACTGTTTGTCCACAGCCAGGAGGTAATAACGGTCGGAGATTTTCCCCCCGCAGCCGGCGCACAGGGCAGCCCTGTCACTGCTGATGGAAGGCATGGTCTGCTGGGGGAAAACAATTACAGACCGTTAGCGAGAGGGACAAACTCTTGAGCGCGGCTGGGTTCCCCCCTCCCCCTGCCCGGCCGGGGCCGGGCTGCTGCTCTCCTGGCAGAGGAGCGGGGGCTCCGAGGCGGCCACCCCAAGCCGCCCCCGCGCCCGGTCCCCAGGGTCCTGCCGCATCCCACCTTCCCGGGAGGAGGCGGGGAAGCGGGCGAGACAAACAGAAAATCATGCTGGCTTTTAGGGGAGGCGTCCAGACCGGACCCAGAACTTTTTTTTCTGGTGGATTTTCCAGTCTCAAACCAAGAAGAGATGCTGTTCAATAAATAGGCGCAATAATAACAGAGTAGGGCAAATCGCACATAGTTAATTTTAAAATTTATTATTATGGATGTACTGAGAGTGTCTGCATAGTTAATGCTTTGTGAGTGCGTGTATGTGGAGCGTGTCTGTGTGTGAATTTTCCTAGCTATAAAATTCCAAATGAATTACGATCAAACCCCCAGTAGTCACAGCGCTGCAGACACAGCTCTCTGCAAGCTGGTTCCAAACAACACGGATCGCGATCTGCTGTGACCCAAAGCGCTAAAGGGATCAGTAAATAAAGCTGCGGAGGAGATGAGCGTTACTAAATCCGCCGTGCAGAACGTTTTGTCAGGAAAACGAAATAGTGGGAAACGTGTAGGAATGAGAGTGGGTAAAAAGCAACAGAGCACTTTAGATTATGCTGGGATAAACTTGGAAGCAATAAAACTAAATATAAGCCCTATATAATTTAATAGTTTAGTGTCAAATCGCAATCCAATCGAAACCCTCAAAAACCCCCAAATTCTTACATATTCTGTCGACTTCTACCGAACAAGAAAGAGGGAGAAATATCGGAAGCGTTTGAGCATGCTTATTTATTTCAGTGGACACCTTAAAACAGCATCTGGGAGAGGAGGCTCGGTGGAGCAGCGTTTGGGGCAGCCCTTGCAATATGCTGCTTTCCACTTCGGTCCCAACTTACTCTTACCCGCTTTGCACAAAAGCCCACGGCAGATCTGTTCTTGTGCAAGAGAACCCGAAACGTTTCCTTAGAGCTGTGCCCAACACGCAGTTTGTTTTGGTTCGGGGCGGGGGAGAAGTTGTTTGTTTGCTTTTACCTCCTCTAGAGCCTTAAATCCTCGCGCAAAGCAAAAAGCAAAGACAGCTAATCGGGGGAAATCGAAAGGAACCGAGGCTGATTTTGCAGCACATGCCAGACCCATTGCTTTCATCCTGTGCTTGCGGGGATCACAAAATCCCATCGCTGTGAGCACTCCCGTTTGCACCGCATCATTCCCACTAGGAGAACTCCACACAAATAAAACCCTGGCACTCCACTGGTGTTAGTCACAGGAACCCACCGGTAGCTTGTTTCTTTAAGGCATTAACTGAACTCCGAGTAGGGATCGTTTTATAACCAAAGTAGTTTCTTGTAAATCCACTTTAAATGAAATAACAATTTTTTCTACTTTGCTTTTCCAGTACCAAAATATTCTGAGATCTGGAAATGGTATTCAAGGATCCAGTATTCCAACCCACTATTTGTTATATACACACGTGCATCCGTATAGATTATATATAGTTATATAAAGCTATTACGCCACAATATTTATTCCAGCAAAGATCATTGGATGTTGTTTAATTGTATGGAGAAATATTAACTTTTTAAAAGAAAACCAAAACCGTTTAGATTAGAAACTGCATCCCACCCTTACAGTACAAAGGCCATTTTCCAGCTAGTGTTTCAAAATCAGATAGTCTCACTGTCACCTTTAAGCAAATTTCACATAACATTACAAGAAAGAACATATACTGATGAAGTTTGAAAGCCTGAGAATGGATCTTCCTTGCGTATGCCTGCATCAGTTTACAAGACAGTTTAACCAACGTACGAGATAATTTCACTTCAGAATTGTAATTTCTTAACAAAAAAAAAATACTGTACATAAATTGTTCAATCACTTAAGACACTTCAGAAATTTCTTCCACTTTGCCATCTTAATGCTAGTTAGACGGATGCATCTTTTTATTATCTAAATGTATTAATATACAAGGACTACGCATCAGCAGACAGAATATAAAATGCGGTAAAGTTATAAAAATTCGCATCCATCCATCTCCCTGAGACATATCTTCTAGTTCTGTTTGCCATGTTTACAAACCCCACATATTAAAATTATTTTTAAAAACCCATAACTTAAAGACACTTGTGTTTGGTTTTTTTCTTCTTAAATAAATGCTATAAAGACTATCTCCATGAAGATATCCTACCTGCAAAATAACACAGAACTGGATTCTTTGGTGTTTGTGTTTCCATTCCGGAGACAAAAAATTCGCTGTGCCAAAATGTTATCGATATAAAACCACACTTTGCCTCTTCCTAAAAAGTTTGGAAGGCTGGACAGGCTGGGGGAAGGGAAGGAGTTCTTGGACGCTACCAAAAGGCTGGTCTATCTTTCTGTTTTCTCGCAAGAGCAGAACCGTTCATTTCACCCAAGCGTTACTATTACTATGCATATTATTAATAATTAACAGTTTCATGCCTTTCCCCACGCTTTCATTTAATCTTTTGGGGTGCCTTTATGCTTAATTTTTGTCTGATTTAGTATTTTGCATACATTTCCCCCCGATCTCTTATTTTTGGGGAAAAGCTGTATCTGTGAGGGGTTTGGTATGTTTAGGGGGGTGCATGACTCTCCCATTCCTTCGGCTCCTACCGTTTCCGTCTCTCCCCTGTCTATAGCCGAGCTGATGGCCGGTGCTTCGCTTTTGCTTCTCCGATCCATCTCGTCGATGACCCCGTGCATCTCCGAGCCGGAAAGACTGTGGAAAAGCATCGCTGAGGAAGCAGAGGAGGAGGGCCCGAGTTGCTGTTGCTGCTGACAGTTGTCGGGGTCCCTGCAGGAGCCCAGAACTTGCATTAACCGGAGCCCTCCCCCATGCATCTAGCACGGCCGCCCCGTCTCTCCTTGGGCACCGGGTTTTTCCCCCGGCAGAGCTCTCCGGAGCGCGGCGCAGGCACTGATCCGAGGTTTCAAGGGATGGGGTGCAGAAAAGGCGGGCGAAGGGGACGAGGGAGAGGGGAGAACTGGTGGTGTAAGCTTCGGGGCTTGGATCTAGTCTGTTGCGCGGCCCCGGCACATCCCTCTAGGAGGCTTCTTCAATGCAGGGATCATTGCCCCAGGTGCAGTCCCAGGCTTTATGCTCTGGCCCAGCTGGCAGAAGGCTGGGCACGCTTACGGTTGGGAGGGATTAATAAATAGTAGAAGTATAAAAAAAATTAAACCATCTTCGGTGAGAAATAAATAAGAATTAGAAAAAAAAAATTACGACAAGCCCCCTACATCGTATTGTGCGAAATTTAGAGGAGGAAAGCAAGGGAGAGGGAGGCTGCAGCAGGCGGAGAGCAGGCTGGTGCTGCGGGGAGGCTGGGGCGGATGCCCACCGTACGCACTCACGGTCCAGAGGGCTGGCAGCGGCGGCAGCTCAGGGGCAAAGTTTGCTCCTTCCCCCGCTCCTCCCCCAGCCCGCTGGAGCTCATTGGGAAAAGAAAAAGCCAAGGGGAAGGAGGAAGAGTTGGACGGGCACCAGATGGGACGGGCACTCGCGGCCCCCCTCTGCCCTTAAAGCGGCGCGGCCCGCGGGGCCCGGGGCGGGAGCGCAGCCGGAGCCGGAGCCGCGGCGGAGCTGCGAGCGGCGCGTCTGCAGCGCGGGGACCGCGCGGGGCTCCGCGCCTTTTCTACAGCCCCTCTGACATCATGTCCTGCCCCGCCGCCATTGGCTGCGCCGCGCCCGGGCCGCCGGCATGTGCTCGGGGCCGGGCGGTGTCCCCGCGCTGTCCCCGCGCTGTCCCCTCCGCCCGGGCACCGCGAGCGCTCCGCGGCCTCGGGAGCGGCCCGGCCCCGCGCGGAGCTTGCCGTGTGTCGCCCGGTGACCGTCGGCGACGTGTCTGGCCATGGCGCGCCGGAGAGGTATAACTGCTCCAGCGCGGGAGGAGGAGGCGTTCAAGAGTTTGATTCCACTCCGAGATCATGATACCCCAAACATTTATGACTAGCTGAATGCACCCAATGACCCTCGTTATGAAAAATATTCACTGTTAGAATAGAGTAACTTGAGTCACTCCAGTTTGTGGAGCCTTCCACAAGCCAAGGCCTCTTGCATCTCTCATTTCCAAACAGACTGTAAGAAAACCAGGCCAGGAAGGTCTCTGAACTTGAGGAAAAGCTTCAGAAAGTCTCCAGGAAAGACAAAGAGTGCACAGGGAGACTGTTCATGATGTCTAAATATTTATCCAGGAGGTGGGTAGTAAGGAAGGACTAATTAGTATTAAAGATGTCAAATATCACACTTCTAATTACATTAGCAAAGGTAGCACAATGGAAGGTAAATCTGAATGCACATCTGAGATCATGAGACTCGCTGCCTAATCCATGACTATGAACTATTACATCACTCAGTGCATTCCCATCAGGTGTTGTTTTCTGACAGAGAGATTTGCCTCTTACAGGTGTAGTGCAGTTAAGATTATCCTTGCTAAAACTGGAATTCTTCTGTTTCTAGCCAAACTTTGCTGGGTTTATGCATTCCGTTCTTACAATAATTGAGGCTTTTTATCATCTTTCTGTTGGGATTGCTCTGAATAGCTAAAGACATTTGCATGTCACAGAGGAGAACAAAGTGTCTCTTGTAGAAATGCATATGAAATAGCCACAAGACCCCTCAAGAAACCATACAGAATGCAAGCTAATTTGGCATCTGTGGGAACTATCCAAAGACTGTCCTAAAATCAGACCTCGGAAACAATGGAAGTTCGTATTTGAATTCAGATTAGAATTCTGCAGCACAATTCGTGGCTCTGTACAGTATTTGTCTTGATAAAATCATCTTTCCCTGCCTCCGTACAGTTGCGAGACGTTTTCCAGCCCCGTCTGTGCTGGGAGCTTTGCCTCCAGGAACAGCTGTGGAGCATTGCTCACTGGACCCCACAGACCCCACGGTGGGACAGCACTGCCTTACCTTTGCTCAAGCAATTGGCTGTAGATATCCTCACTCACAGCTGTGTACCGTACTATCCTCGGACCTGTTAATACCAGATTCATGCCCTATCACTGAACTGATTGTGTACTTTTTGCAGTTAAGAAAGGTCATGGATTCATACACTCTATCTGACATTTCTAATCATCAAAAAGATTTTAGTATTTAACATTATTAAAATACAGTATTTTACGTTACAGAATTGTCTCAGTGGATGGAACCAATAATACCAAGAGCATGCTGAAAAAGTGTGGCACGGCCTCCAGTTCACAGGGTATCTCTGATTATCTTCCTAATGGATATACAAACACAAGAAGACATCCAACCCTTGCTACCAAAACACAAGGAGAGTAACAGAATGTAAACATAAAGCTGCTAATGTACACACTGACACATGAATGACATTTACATTGTTCAGAATAAAATCAAGGATACTCTCAAATAATGAGCCACAGAAAAATTGCTGGATCAAAATTGTCTTCAGAATGAAACGTGGACTCATTTGAAATGAGAGTTTTTTCATTTAAAAAATGGTGCAGCTAATAATAAAGTCTTTTAACCTGTATTTTGTTATAGGTGACAGGTGAACAAATCACAGGTCTTGAGTTTCTCTACCCTGCCTCTCTTGGTAACGTCATCTCCAGTACCATCTGCTACCTACCAGACAAACAGACCAACCACATAATGAGGTACCAGCTTCCACCCAGCTACCGTGACTAAATCAGAACAAAAGATTCAACGCCTCCTTCAACAAAGGAGCACAAGTCTAAGCTGTCTTTACTAATTGCTGGGTTTCAGGTTGTCTGTTACAGATTTTAAGTGAACTACAAACTTCCATCAAATACTTATAGCTGTTGGATAAAGGTACTAAGAATAAAAGATAAATGGAAGCAAAAGGTAAGAGAGAAGAGAAGAAAGCTTAGAAAATTAGTAACTACTTATGGTAATTTAAAGGCTATGGAATAATATAAACATGAAAGACCAGGGGGCAGAGTGATTGATATCTCATATGTTTTCGATGCCCCTACGGTTATTAGACTGCAATATATGGGAACATACAATAAACTATGAATTAAAATGTAATTGTAGCTTCAGGCATCTTCTTCATTGTCTGCTGTGGTGTTATGTCTTCATGCACCGTGATTGACAAGGTGTAATTAATCATCTTACTCAGTTGTAAATATGGGCACCCTTCACAGTAGGCATCAGGAAGTGTGTACCAGCAAAGGAAGCAATAGTTGACGCTGAGATACCATTAAATCAAAATCAGAATGCGTATATGTTCGGAAATGTGTGTTTGGTGTGATGCTGTTATCGTTTATTTCTAAAATACTGTACCAACAGATTTACTTGATTTGCAAGTTAACTACAACATTAACTGGTTTTATTTATTTTGTCTCTTCTTCATTTTTATAGGCAATGATGTTGTTCTCCTAAAATGTGAGCCAGTTTGCTTCCTGTCAGCAAGTGGAGCTCAGCTCAGCTCTTCCTCTCCTCGAGTTGCTGCAGACAGACCAGCAGCTCCACTCAGCTGCTCCATGGACTGACTTGAAACGGTTCGGGCAAATTATTACTCCATTCATGGATCACCTTCTGCACTTCTTATATATAGATCTAGACACTTTGGGTCATTTTAAAGTGAAAGAGAATAATGAAATTATCTTAATAAGGAACACTGTTCCATTTAAAAATACAACATTTATTGTCACCAGTGCTGTCCCCAAATTGTAAATGAACGCCTTTTTACAGATTTTTTTCAGTATTCCAGGGTAGGAAACATGTTATATCTGTTTCTTTTTGTAAATGATTGCTATCCTTATCTAGTTAGTACAGAAATGGTGTCTGAGTCATGGGAAATTTAAGTGGTTTGTCTCAGGAAAATTTGGTGGTATGCATGTTTTTGATGCACGTAGAGCTGCTGAATGAATAATTGGCTCCTATTTAATGTCCTCTGCTTTAAAGCTGTCTAGTACATTTGCTGTTTAAAAAAATGTCTTTCAAAGCTGTTAAATATGTAACAAAAAGAGGTTGCTCTCCCCATTCTGACACGAACAAAGCCATACAGTGAGCTGCCCGACTTCCAGCATGGGATTAATTACAAACACAATCATAAATGGAAATTTGCAAAGTTTTCAAATTCTTTTTCTTTGCAATACCAGCTGATGAGTGTTTGATAAAAACGTGCAGTAAAAATACCAGTCCAGGAATTAGGTATTAAATATTAAGTCAAGCATTTTTCAGAGAGTATGGGATCTGTTGGATCTATAATTCCACCATTTACCCCTGATGGAGTTAAGATCTCTGTCTGTCTTCAGAAGCAAACAGAGCTTAAAAGAGGAGCGCACTCTCAAGAAGATGATCGACTAAGAATGTGTTTTATTTTGATTTGAAAATCTGTCAATCACAGATAAAAAAGACCAAATAATATTATTATATATACTAGCTAACTGTATTTGTCTGGTAAACCAGGAATATGCAGGAAAGAGAAATAATACAGTTTAAAAGGAAAATATTCCGAAGGTTCTGCCCAGATGTGCTGAAATTGTTCACTGGTACAAGCAATCGATTTCAGAGGAAAATACAAGCACATATCTATAGATGCGAGAGAGAAATAAGATGTCCAATGTCTCACATATTTCAGTTTATATAGCCACAGCTATTTAAACAATTCCAAAACTGCCTCTACGGGTGTCAAAGAGGGAGGGAAATCTTCAACCACATGATCTTCTCTCCAGAGTCCTGTTAAATCCACTGAACTTAAAACAGAACAAGAAGTGTGAAATATGGGTTTGAACATGTTATGTCAGAAATGTAAAGGTTGGAAGCCTTTTTAGTAACCGATATTAATATTGTATTAAATGTTATGAAAAGGTAGGTGTTGGAGAGAAGGGCTGGGCTCATGTGCAATTTTGTCAAGGTTTTTATCTGTGATTATGATTCCAGATGTATCTATTCCCTGAGGAGAAAAATGAAGTAAAGTTGGCATGTGACATGTGTTTTAAGGTGTTTGGCACAGTTTCCCAAAGTGATGACAAAATGTTCATTTTTATTACAGTGAATTGGTAAAGAAAACACGATTCTGAAGGTCAGTAGCTGTATATTTAAGATAGCTTTGGAGTTTTATTTTGGGGAATATACATTCTTGGTGATGTGCTTAGATCTGATTGCCTGACAAGCATCTACTGTAGTAAATAATGTAAATAGAATAACTTTTACAAAATATGAAGTGGTAATCACTAGAAATTCAGTAAATTCATGCACAGAACTTGGCAAAGATTGCAAAAATGTCTCTTTTTTGCATCTAGTAGTGCAGCTGCTTCTTAATTATTTTTTAAATCTGTTTACTGAAGACTAATCTTATTGATTAGAGCTCAAATAAGTGTAACAAGGTCATTTGTAGGAACATGTCTTTGATGTAAATGGACAGATTTTTATTTTTTTACCAAACTGGAGGAGGTTATTTTTGGGGGTGAAGGCTATTTTGCCCGAACACACACGAAGAGTGGAGCTGGGGAAGTTGCCTGTGGCTGCCCAGCTCCCCCTGTGCCGTCCCCGCAGCCGCAGCAGCGCCGGCAGCTCCATGCTGACAGCAGGGCACCCCGGGCTGCAGGACCAGGCAAACACTCCCTCATAAACATTTTACAAGTTCAGCATCAACCAATCCGCGGGGTTTGGGAGCCCGCCCTGATTGGGTGTATCAGGGATTTGGTAAACACGGCTGTAGAACAAAAACAAGGTTTGGAGAGAAAAGGCTCCGATAGTCTTGCCTCCTTTGAATATTCAGAGCCTAAGAATATGATTCATTCCATACTTTACAAGTAAACTTCCAGCTCTGTATCCATCTGCAAATATTCAGAGTGATGTGCTCAATACATTCCTTTCTGTTCTACAACCACATTTCTTTGTGAATTTAACCACATCAGAGAGCACTTCAGATTTCTAACACAAATATTCGATGCATTCAATGTAAGGAAGCTTCCTTTATTGGAGGTGATTTGGAACATTTTGTATTTTATAGGTATATTTAAGAGCTTAGCAGTAGGGGGGAATCGTCTGTGGAAAATCTGTCTACAGCTGAAATTCTTAGATGCAGAAGTGTTGCTGAAATGCCTAATACATTTACATTCTTTTGTTAAGTAGCTTACAGGACTATCCTCTTAGCTACCAGATACCCAGATCCTTTTTTTTTTTTTTTTTTTAAGTCAAATAACATTTCTCCATTTTTTTCTTATTTGTTATTTTCAGGAGTATAAACTTGGTTTGGGGTTTTGTGTACCAATAGAAGATTTTCATTTTCATGGGCTTTTTTACTTTTTTAATCTACAATTTTGTTGTTCTTTTCAATAATCTTCTCCAACTTTATTTCATCTTTAGTGCATGCAGAGAAGCCCCTCATTGGCTAGTACATAACTGATAATGATTTACAAGTTTTCCCACATTAATTTTCCATGGGGTAATTTTTTCCCCAATATAACATAGCTCCAATTTTAAAAAAAAGAATGCCAAAAGCTAAGGTATTTTATAATACAATTTAGAAATTGATTTTTGAAGTCCTCGTGTTTGTATTTTAAATCTAGAATCTATTTATATTTCAGTATCAGAAAAATAATGTGTAGAGTTTAAAAATTAGCAGTCTGGTATTTTCCAGATACTGAAATGTGCCTTTCTAGTGAAGACAGAAGACTTGCTTGCTAGATTTATTTTAAAGCAGTGCTTTTAGATATTCATAAATTAAAATGGAAGTTTTCAACCGGATACTTATTACTATTTTATTTGATATTTGCAAGATACCTGACCATTTAATATTTACCCTCTATTTCTCTGAGCTGATCTAATTGCACCTCTCTATTTTGCATTTATTTCTCTTTGCAAACACTACATTATTCACTCTCTCCTGTGCTTATTAAACAGTGCCACCTGCACCAAATGAAACAAAGCTTCTCCATCAATCTATCCCAGCTAAAGAACCCTGACTATATATTATAATTAATTGAAGCTCAATTGAACACTTGAGTCTGAACTAGATACAGTAACCTGAAAAAACATTACAAAAATTAGAATGTACTTTAAAGAAATCTTTTAAATGAAAATGTTCACTCAAAACTGAGAACCTAACCTTGCACCAAGCACTCTTCATCAGCTCTGCACAGTACCTCAAGTAGCAATTAGCAGGTCCTTTAATTAATTAACTATTCCCTGTACATCACAGGGATTTTTGTGGCACTAACGTCATCCTTCATAAGTGAATACCAAATCCGGTCAATATTTTGTCACTCTAAACCTTCTCTGGACTACCTGAATGGCACCGCCTGGCTCTGCAGAAGCATTTCCCAGCCCAAGAGCAGGTATGGAAAGGGACACAAAGTTTGCGGTGCAGCCTGGGGAGAGGGGACAGAGGGGGCTGGACACGGGCAGGGACACGCAGGGCACCTCACGGGCAAACACTGGCAGGGAGAAGTCAGATGAGACGCAAATTGAAATAGTGGCAGTTCAATCTTATCGATGTACTTGAGCAGGATGATTCTCTTTAAAAGCTGAACGCACTGTGAACTTTGCAAGTGCTGGAGGCTTTGCTGCTGTGCTGCCTCTCTCTCCCACTGTCCGCTCCCAGACAAGAGCAGATTAATTAAGTGGCAGGTCAGACACGAGAAGGTGAGAGGGCATTTCCCACCAATCCCGAACATTTTGCCCATTTTATACTTCGCAAACTTTTTATATATGCGTGGCTGATTCTTTTCAATGTAATTCTCTTTTGGAAAATATTAAGTAATTTTAAGGGCATTGCCATCTGAAGATGAGGCACAAAATACGTATTGCTGGTTTTAAGATTTCCAAAGATGCAGTATGTAAATTTGTTTATATAAATATGTATAAGATATATCACAGTATGAGGCTGTGTGTGTGTGGATGAACATATGTGTGTGTAACCATCTATCTATTTGCAGATTCAGACACAGACATATGTTATCATTTCTTAGAGGGAAATATCTGCAGAAATAATTCTTTGTGTTCAGTAGTTTTCTTTAGTGTGTAGTAAGTTTCTCTTCAGAGATTTCTGTGTTCCGGAAAGATCTTATGAATTTATGTAACGTACAGTATACTGAAATCAAATAAAGTATGCCTTGTATGATTTTGCAAGAATTACAGATTAGCATTCTCTTTCAACATGTGTAATATTTTGAATTATGGAACCAATATTATAGATAATTTTTAAAATAAATAATATACATGATGGACATGTAGAAATACATATTGTAGAAATCTCAAGAAAGAAGAAAGAATTATTATTCAAATATTTTGAGATGTTAGCCAAATGACATTCTAAGTTTAAAAACCTACCACATTTAATTTGAGCTCTTCATGAGGAGCAATATGTATGCAATTACTAAAACATAGTAACTGATCCCAGTAAGATTTGCTATTTTCTAAGAGTACCAGAAATTTCCATTTTCACCTTATGGATTTTCCTGCATCACCGTTATTGCAACTTCAGTTTAAAAAATTTTGGCATGAGCAAAATGTAAAGGTCAACTGATAAGCTATGACTGTATTTCTGTTTTTGCTGTGTAAATCTGCTCTTATCAATAATTCACTATTCATGTTCTACAAAGACACTGTCTTTACATTTTTAATTAGCGCTTAAAATTTTACAAAGACAATTTAAAAAAGGGAAATGCTCCATGCTTGGAGTCTTATGTCGTAATTTACTACACAGTTTTTCCAATAGATTTGGCAAATGAATACTCTGTTTTGATACATCAGTCTCAAACAAAGGTGGATTCTGATGCAATTTTTCACTGTTCATTTCCCTGAACCTTTTGGGATATAAAGAATCGTGAACAAATACTTAACAGCCTGATCAATAGCCATTGACCATTTGGAGCCCCTCGTACCCTAACAAGCACAGCTTGATCATGTATATTTGATCATGTAAAATTTCAAAGTACCTTGATAGAGCAGAGCAAGGTTTTCTATGGCATCTTTGTGTTATTTCCTAAAGCACATATTTCCCATGATTTAGCTTTATCATTAATGGAAACTTATTGCACACATATTTGATGAAGCTCAAGAACATGAATTTCAGTGTTATATATCCACAGTATTTCATATGAATGGCAAATATAAAACACTATCCTAACATTTTAGGATAGGAAACTCTGGATGTGCCTATGGATTCAATGGACCCCAGAGTGCAAATCTAAAAAGCCCTATCATTATAAATCTTGCATTCCTGTTAAGTGCTGGCATGCACATTACACTGAGGTGTGTTAAGTTGATTTTAGTGGAAAAATTGCAGTAAAAACCCTTCCCTTGATATCCCTTTAAGTATATGTTCACATATGTATAAAATAAAAACTATTCAAGTTCACAGCTGTGTTAGCCCTTAGCCTTATTAATATCGTGGAAAGAGATAAAGATCTAAGCAAAAAATATTTACAGTGAAAATTTTCTTTGCAGAACTTTATTATTGTTCATAATTCCACATCCAATGTTTTTCATACAGGAATTTTAGTTTATCATTAAAATATAACACTGACGCTACATTTGTATAGCTGCCTTTTCTGCTTATAATCATAATGTTTATTCTAACTTTCTGGGCTTATTATTTTAGACAGATATCAGTTTAATTAGCTTAAGCTGTCATACTCTAATAAATACAGACGGGTTGCCTGGTTCGGGAGGAGGAAGGTGGCTGCAGATTTCAGAAGCAGAGACAGTTAATGCCTTGTACATTATCATGTAAACAGCAAAAGGACAAAAATAATTACCTGATAAACTTTCAATTTCTGACTCTCCCCTATATGCTTTCTGACCAATTTTTCTATAGAAAATCCATTTAAATTAGGCAAGTCCTCTAAATATCTGCAGCATCTGCTGGTTCAGACACCTTCCTTTATGCAGAGTACCATTTTCATATGATAATACATGTAATATGATATAGAATGACAGAATGCATGACAGTTGCCCATAATACATAGAAAGTCACTCAAAGGACAGAAGCGACATTTGGATAATTAGCATCCATTGGGCAGTCAATCATGCGAATAGAAAAAACTGAACAAAACCCACAATGGAGTTAGAAAACAAAAGGGACCCTAGCCAGTCTCAGGATTAACTGCTCTAAAGCGATCTAAATGCTTTTGTATCTAAAGAACTGAGGCTCCCAGGGCTGCCCTGTTCCCCTCTAGATACCCAGGGAACTAATTGTGGCGATCAAAGTTAAAGCATTCTCTCTTCTTTATAGACTGCTAAATACACAGAAAAATTATTTCTCCATTCGTGTTCATTAAACTATTTTAAAGTTAAAAAACTGATGCCACGTTCTTTTGCCAAGTGAAATGAGCTAGAGTATTGAGATTGTCCTGCTTTTATGAGAACACAACAGACCTTTTAATTTAAACTCTGCCTTTGTTTGATTAATATTATTTTGCTGTTGTCCATTCTGCTATCTCTTTCTTTTTGGATAATGAAGGCAATTGTCATTAGAAACTCCTGTGTGAGAAAAGCCTGAAAACAGGAATAGGAATAATAATGATAATAACAAAGCCCATTAACAAAATTAAGCAGGAAAGGTCTCACAATTTCTTAGCAGCTTCCACTTTTTAAAGAAATAAAATATTTTGTCACTCGATATATGCAGCTCAAAATATTTCCTTTCCCCAGATTAGGTGGAAGATGAGGGCAGCCTCCTTTAAAGCTCCATCTAACAGAAGAGAAAGAGAAAGAGAAGAGATACAGAGAGAGCCCCAGGATGTGGAAAGTCATGAAAATACCTACCCTGGAGACAGTATTCCCATAGGATCCTTTTCATACAAATTCCAACTTGCCTAATGCCCTTAATGAATGAAATAAAAAGAGAATTCAGAAAGGCCCATGCTGATGGCTCCTGCTGGAAAGTGTGTGGTTTAAGGCATAGCTGCAGCAGTTCTGGGAGGGAATCAGCTCCGGTCCCCATCAGCCAAGCAGACAGGAATCACTGGGGCGAAATCTTCCCCCTCACACATTTGCAATTGACTTGAAACAACATCACGACACCTTTGGATAATTGACGCCTTCTTACCTTTCGTTGTCCTTTGTAATTAATATTTGTAGATCTAGAGGTTTCTCCCAGGCACAGATAACAGGAAGGTGGAAGGGGTGGGGAGAGAGAGCGCGTGTGTGTGCGTGAGTGTGTGTGTGTGAGTGTGTGCGAGAGAGGCAGAGGCAAGGAGAGAGGCAGAGAGAGCCTTTGGTTGTGTCTCTGCTTGGGGAATGGAGTGCGGGTGTATTTGTGTGGATGTGTACTGGGGGCTTTGCAAACCTCTGCAGTTCTAAAGGCAAGACAGAAAGTGAGAAGTAGGATGAGCTGGATGTCCCCTGTCAGTCCTTACAGAGTTTCAACAGCCGTGACCTTCAACCCTTTTGCTGTGCGTCAGCCCCAACTTGAGCCCCCTTGCCCAGCTGCTGTGCCAGCCTCCCAAGGCGGGGAAGGGAGAGGGGACAGCAGAGCTAAGGAGGCAGAGAGAGATTGAGATCAGAAGGGCTTTTCGCCCAGTCAAATGGGCCTCTGGTGGCAAATCAATCACGGCCCGTTCAAACCAATGATGCTGCCAGTCTCCAGCTCACCAAGCCCTCACAGCCTCCCCCGGCTCCTCGGGCTCTCCTGCATGACACTCAGCTGATGACGGGGGCTCCAGTCAGAGCAGGGCTGCTTTTTACACGTTCATTTGGTCATTAGCATCATTTCTTCTCTATCTCCCCCTCTTGCTCTGTCTTTACCTACAATCTATTCATTTATTAATTTATAAATTTTATAAAACTGATATTAGAAGAGGGATTGAGATGCACAAACATTTGTAAATAAGTTGGTATACTGCCTAGTTGAAAGAACTCAGATTTATATATTTATTTGATTTTGTACACTCAGGAAGAGCTACCTGTTTTAATGTATGAGTTGATCTGATCAGTATAATCAGGGACAAAGAAAGGAGGCCTTACAACATGCTCACTTCACCTCCTCCTTCCCTTTATTTATTTTACACTGATAAAAACTGACTTCAGGGCTTTTCCTACGACACCCGTAGGACGGGAATTATTTTTCAATTTTCTTTTTTCGCAGACATTTGTTAAAATATAATTTTAGGTCCCTTTTAAAGCTATGAGGAAGATCCTTATCTGGAACAAATTTGCATTGCCACTTAAATTATTGTATTTCAAGGAGTGTACAGTGATAAAGCCCTAAATGAGGTAGGAAAAACCCCTCAAAAATTACTACTAAATCCTAATAAGTACTTCTTTCAATACTGACTTTTTTTCTGAATAACTGAAAAATTGTTTTAAAGCAGTTACAGAGAGAAACAGTAATAGAAGCAGAGGGTTTAAAAGTTTAGGAAGAACAAAGTACTCTTTTGCAGATTTTGTGATCGTAGGAATTGCATTCTCTGTTTCCTCCTCTCTTCTCTCCTTGCCACGCCCCCCCCAATTCCTAATACATAGGGGAAAAAAAATCAAAACAAGGTCTTAACAGAGTATGTCTTGCTGTGTCTAAGTCTACTTTAATCTTAATCCCTGGAATAAAATCTTCCTACAGCCCTCCTCCCAAAAAAGCATTGCACATTAAGAAAAAGGGTGCAGCCCCTTGTTATCCTCGCTCAGCTCCAGTGCCAAGCTCTTGGTTCAGAGCTGCCCTGTCCCTGCAGCCAGGGATGGCAGTGCACGTTTGAACCAACAAATTTACATGTTGGCCATCCAAGAGCAACTGGCCAGTGTGGGGTGGGGCAGGAAAGAAGGATGATGGAAATGTGTAGAGCAGAGCCCAGCTCTTCCAGGCTCTGTAAAGAGAGCCTGGGCAAGATACAGTGGCATCAAAAATATAGCACAATATACTCAAAAATGTCTCCCGTGTCTCCTTTCTACCATGAGTGAACTGTGTGAAACTGAAGTGAAGTGCATTGCAGACAGCAGTGTGGGGTGCTGAACAGCCTGTAGCTGGAGAGCGCTTCGGTCTTTATCTTCAAAGCTGTCCTGTCAAATACAAGGTCTTTTAAACATCAGAGGGATAAAGTTTCTGATTGTGAAGGGTTCGTTTTCCTCTTGGTTTTCCTCAATCAGAAGTTAAGCCCATACGACCCCCACAGTAAGCTGGCTCTGGGATTGCTGCCCTGCTACTTGCCCCATGATTTGGGGATGCTTGGATAGAGCAATCTTGATTTGCTCACTGTTTGTTGAGTTCAGTTTTCTTCATGTTAGCTCTTTCTTCCGTCTTGCGTGTCTTGAGGCTTTTGCTGTGTGGCAGTGAATTGAATCTTATGAACTTAAAAGAAAATTGTGGCTGGGACCTGGAGAATATTCATCTGTTGCAGAAAATGCTGAAGTCTGAACATGTGAGAATTGAACTAATGAGTTTTCCCCTCATTTCAGTCCCACAGTCTCTTTTTTTACCATACCTTAATTGCAGTGTTTTCTGACAAAATAATCCTAGCTCCTAGAAAAATTTAAAGGTGCATCTTCATTTCATTGCTTGTACTTCCTTCTACCAGTATAATAAAAGAAATTAAGATGATTTACAAAATAATGTGCCTTTCTGTCATCTTACTGTCAATACATAAGTACTACACCGAAACCTAGTTGATTTCTAAAATGGAAATTCATTACATTTCTGGAAACTTGAACAATCAGCTCCATGCATTTTAATTAGATTGCCTGTTTTTTCATTTATTACTAATACAGTCCTCTTAACTATGATTTATTTGTTAAACAAAGTGCCATAATCCGTCACTTATTCATCTTAATTTCAGCAAAATTAAAGTAGTCGCTGTTATATTACACCTAATTGCACTTGCAATGAAAAGAACGGAGATGTTAATCAAAATAAATTGAAGATAAACAATAAAATCATTAAATCTTTGCTGCAGTAAGTGTAACTAATCAGTTTTGACTTGAAGCGACCGAACACAAATAATGAATCTGTCAGTGAAGACGCGCTCATTAAATCCAGCCTGGTCCGCCCGGGTCCTGCAGGCACCCTCGGCAGCTCCGGCCCCGCAGCCTCCGCGGCGTCCGAGGGCACCCGGGCACATCGCACCCGGGCAGGGCACATCGCACCCGGGCAGGGCACATCGCACCCGGGCAGGGCAGGGTGCCCGCGGACCGCCCTGGGATCAGGCCAGCATGCAAATGTCACAGGTACACAGGAACTCCCGTAAGCACCACGCCAGGAACTGCAAAACACTCTTTGTTTCATTCAGCCACCAGCAGGTCAGAGATTAGAAAAAGGGGGGAAAGGGAAATGAAACCTAGAAACTCAGAGGCAGGAAGCACTTCATTTTAAAACTTATTAGAAGTACTGGTTTCATAGCAGATCAATGTAGTTGGCATCGTGTTAAATTATATATGATAAATAATATGTTTTGCAATAGTATGAGATACTGATTATAGTCCTTTGCTATCCCCACGGAGCAGGGACAATGCCTGGATTAGCAACAGAAGCTGTTCATGTCCTCATTGTCTTTCCACCAGTTACCACTTCTGGCCTCACTACCTCATTACAAGGGACAAAACCGGCACTCCAGATATTTCCAAATATGTTGTTACACTGGCAAGGAGTCCTGCATCTGAGCAGGCTGCTGAGCTGGGCTAGAGCAATCAGCACTTTCTACTTCAGCTTTTAAATTGTTTACTTAATGATTTCAGTTTTCCCAATGGAGTATTTGTGAGCAATCACTGGTTAGCAGGAATTTACATGGCAAGGAGGAATTTCTCTTAAAATAGTTTTGCGTGATACACTTTTGTCTGATCTGAGCCAGGACCTAAGTGCAGATATAAAATACAGGCAGTGATCCTTGTGTTTAGTCACACTGAACAAAGTCATAATTCGCTTGAACAATTATCAGTTCCTAAACAGAAGATACCGTTTTGTTTTTTTATGATTCCCCTCCCTGTATTTTATCAATCATTTTACTTATTTACAAATCTTACTGCGCTTTGTCTCAATTATTTACTTAAGCAATATAATTCAGCTTTAAGTGTGAACAGCACAAAGGATGTCTGCCTGGCTCCTGGAATCCACATAACCAATTAACATTTTACAATGCTAATGCTCTCCTGTATTTAAAACAGCGGTCAGGACAAATAAGTGATAGTTTTATAGTTAATATGCTCTAGCTCAAGTACATTTGAGAATTACACATGTTTTTAAGCTTATGTTTTACTATCTTTGGATAAGAAATGGACAAGATAACCCAGTGCCCTCTGAGCAGGAGGCTAATTTCAGCTCCGTTTTCTTTTTCCTTTCTCTTTCTCTGCATATAATTAATATTTGAGTCATACCAAAAGACAATAATCATGGGACAACAACAGCCCAAATTCAGGGTTGGATGACTACTAAGCAAGTTTTTCCCCTCTGTTTTTCTCATACTAGTGTGATTTGATATCTGTGAATAATTACCATTTCTTTTTTTAATAAAAAGTCTAGCTGATGAACCTTTTAGTTTCTGTTCTGCATCTTTCCAGCATTTATAATGCTTGACTTGGGACTTGACATCTCTCAAGGTGCTCATTTGGAATGATTTATATGGGCTTTGTTAGTTCAGTGGCAGGTGGGTAATTCTAGAAATTAAATATTACCTGTTTTTTATTGATATAACTATAAGCACTTAATAAAAGTAGTAAACATTACTATTCCTAATTTCTAGGAAAGGTAATAAAAATATAGACTGAAAAGTGGCTAGCAGGATAGGAACCAGGTAATGATAAAAAATTACCAAAGGATGGACCTGATCCTTCATCAGCCAAAAACTCCTACAAACTGCAGTCAAAATCTGCCTTGAATGAAAACGATCAGGGCCCTGGAGCCGTGGTCTGTGTAAAGTTAATCTGAGAATCTTATTGCAGTTGCTTTCAGCAGGTCTCTAAAAAAATATTCCCCAATACGAGTGGCACTAATTGGACCCCATGTTGGGAGGCTCTGCAGAGGAGCTCACGACTGAAAGGGCCCTGGCAGGTGAACTCCCTCTGCTGTGGATGTGGCTCCCCGAGGCCGCAGTCACAGCACCCCGGGGGCAATGCACAAGGTCGCCTCTCCTTTCCGGGGGCTCTACCCTTGCTGTAGTGAGAACTCTGCCATATTCAGGCTGCTCAATGGATTCTTTTCTGCTTGCTCGATATTTCAGCTACCCTTTGTGGGCCTTTTTTTTTTTTTTTGGGTTACTGTAAAGGGTTTTGGACATTCTTCAAGTTAAATCCATTTTCAAACCAGAAGCATTGACCATCCATGGTGAGAAGCTGAATGACATGCAGTATGTACATAGTGATTGAGGAATGAGTGGGGGAAGACCGCAGAGCATGAAAGAGGGAAGGAATTCTGTTTAGTCCCGTTCTGAACAGCAGATGATGGTGGGGTATCTATGAAGACATCTCAAGAAGACAAAGTGAGATTTCACTTCAAACAGGAGAAGACAGTTTTAGAATAAATAAGTGGATCTGACAATTGGGAACATAGGGATGATAGCTGAATCTGTTTGACTGTGAGATTACACCAAAATAAGATTGGATTGGAAGGGAGAGAAGGCAATAAAAAATATAATTCCGCTAAATGTCTTCAGAGAGTTGGAGATGTGATGTCAGGATGAAGGATAAGTGAAGAAATTATTAGAGAGGCAACTGAAGAACCATGAAAAGACAAGGTCAGGGAAATCAAGAAAGACAAGATGTCAAAATCTAGAATTCAGTCAAAAATTCTGAATGATGAAATGTAAAGGCAGACAGAATTGGAATACTATTTCTCAGCTTTAACAGAGAAGTCTGTGCTGTACATAGATCAGCCTAACTTAGGTATTCACCTCGCAGAGCGAAGGTTTGTGTGCGAGGATGTAAAACAATTTTCATTCCAGATCTCTAACCCCCCTCCCTGGACACACTGCCTTGTGTTTATGCCTGTGTGCAGCACCCCAGTTTGATGTCCAGCCAGTGACTTCAGGGAGAAGCACAACTGCTACATCAACTCTGACAAGGTAGCAAAGGATGAGAAATAGAAGAAAATCTCTAGAAATCTGCTAACATTCAACTGGATCAGATTAGTGTAACAATGTAACATTATAATATTGACAAGGAATACAATTAATTTGAATGCTGGGACCTCTCAGTTATGGAAAATTAATTATGCAAGCTTGAGCAACATGTACTCTCCCAAAAACCAGTGCACGTTACCTTTCCCCAAATGTTTTTCAGAACTTGGTATGCTTTATTTCAATAAACTACCAGATTTACTACTGTTTTTTCCATTTCCCGTGTCTTCACCGGTCACTTTATAACATCCTTAGGTTTCTTTCCAACAGTTTAACCAAGTTCATGCAAAAACATCAGTCTCCTAAAGGTTCACTTTACAAACCACAGAATTTTGCCAGTTACTTTGCTGATTCTGTAAACGTTTTATCCTAGAAGGATAACATTAGATAATGTCCAAACTGCAATCTTCTTAATTGTGAAAAACAGTGTCTTCTACAGCAACCCAGGAGAATATAAAATGCCCCACTCTATCAGTACTATCTAACCCAGTGGCCTGTTCCCAGAAATGATGAGTCCCATCAGAATCCTCAGAATGTTCCCCAGGGAAAAGCCTCCTCAGCTCCAGGTAGCTGGGACATGGCTCATTTCTCCTCCTATGTGTAGGAGTTAGTAGTAGTTAATATCATACAACTACAGTGAGCTCCCAATGCTGTATAGAGAAAAGGGCACTTGCAGAGAGAGATGAATCCCCCCCATTTTGGGGTACCCCAGGCCATGAGGGCTGTCTGTCTGTCCTGCTAACAGGCTGCCCAGCGAGCCCAGCCTGCCCTGGCTCTTCACTCCTGCACACCCCAGGCCAGGCCAGACCACCCCTACACCTCTAGCACAAGCATGCCTTACCTCTACTTTTTATTCTACTACTTGCTTCCCATGAGACCATTTTTAGTTGGAAATGAGTACATTTTAAAACACTCAAATGGCTTTGTAGACATGTTGGAGGTCACTACACTGAAGGGCTGGAGAAGCATGTCCTTTCGGGCCTCTGAACTCTGATCACGTAACTCTAACTTAAGGGATGGGCAATTTTATTTTAACTTGGTTTTGTTTCTTATGTATATGGAACTCTGTGTTGACATTTCCAGAACTAACCTTCACACCTTTTAGGGGATAAATGCTTTCTACTTTAGAATGTGTACTGATTTTAATCAGATTGACTGTTCTTGTTGGTAGTTCAGAAATTTCTGTTTGAAATCCCCTTAGAATTTATTTATTTACTTTCCAGTCTTAGGAGCCTGTTTTTATTTAATTTATGAATTTGTTCCAGCATATCTTTTAATTCCTGTGTTTGACAAAACCTCTTCTATAGTACATAACAGGAGAAAATTCGGTATATCTATTTTACCCTAAATTCTGTGTGGAAATGCTAATGCAAACAAGTGATTTACCTTCATTTCAGTGTCACTGTATTCTCATTAGTTTTCTTACTTTTCTACCAAATAGCCCACTGGACTTATAAAATGTCTTGCAGGCTTGCTGCTTCTTAATACTTGAAAAAAATCTTATTTTCATGTCAGGCTATCTGCTCCTCAAATCCTCTGTCATCCTTCTAATCTCCACTGGGTATCTTAGCCACTGTGTTTTATCCCTATTGACTTCACAAGTTATAATTCTACCTTCAGAAAAAGACATGTTTGACTATCCAACCTTCGGGAACCTTCCTGCAGCCCTATGGATTGTTTTTGCCTGTCAGCGTCCGTGTTTGTTTGGGATTATGAGTGCCTTCTGCTACCCTGTTACGGTTGCTCAAGTAGCCTCCATGCTGAGTCTAAGGATTTTAATTTCCTCACTTCTAACTTTAGGGTCTTTTTAACTAGCTTCCTCATTTTTTGTACAATCTCTCCCCTGAGGATGTTGAAGTTAATTATATTGTGGTCACTATTACTTAGTGGTTCAGCTTTACTTACTTTATAAACTAACTCCTGTGTATTACTTGAGAGGCTTTTCTTGACTTAGTTCTTTATAGCTCTACGATTAAAACAACTAACATATGTATCAAAACATTTTTTAACATCCTACAGGGCTAACTGGAAAGTCTAGAAAGAGCTGAGTACTTACAGGAGAATTAATAACAAGGACCAAGAGCATTAACCCTGGTGAAATACCACCCAGTCTTCATTAACTGTAAGACCAGGACAAATCAAACCAATTTAACGATGGCCCATTTAGAGGAAGCAGGACAGGAGCATACCAGTATCCCCACCTTATAATTTTAAATTATACCACAAAAGTGTCAGAACTAGACTCAAAAGAGCATTTCCAGCAGGATGTTATTCCCATTTTAGAGAAAGGGAGCATATTTGCTGGCTTGCAGTACTGCATATTTAAAGTTTCTCTATTGAATTCAGAAGAGGTTGGTATTTGCTAGCTCATGGTTTTACCTCGTTATATCCCCATCATGTACAGTTGCAGTAATCACACAAATAAAATTGACTTTTTGTGAAGTATAAAGTAAGTGTCAATATTTAGATAAGTGCACTTTGGTTTGTGTTTGGTTTTTACCTCCCAAAATGGAATGGGATCATTAGCATCAAAGAACTAACTAAAATAACATCCAGAAATAAAGCACCACTCTTTTTCTTCTCAAACAATGCCTACAGTTTTGAAGAAATCTCTCCTGTACTGTGACCCTGCAGTCTGTGAAGAATAATGCCACATGTTTTTAAAAATTAAGTTAACTACAGACACTAATCAATGACAATATAAAGACAATCCCCAAGTTAGTCAAGAATCCCTGAATTCTTAATATGACTGGGTTTCTTCCCCCACCAGGTACAGGACATCAGACACTTCTTATTTGAACTTCTTGGACAAAAGGGGAGTACAAACAAGAATGGACAGGTCTGGAACTTCCTTACCCTAGTATCAATCAAGGGTAACATTACTGATGTCTTCTGAACATCAAAGGAGGAAAATCAGTAAAAGAAATTTGTAGGCCATCAATTCCATTTTATATATTTAATCTCAGAACAGCTACTGTCTGCCGAGCACTAGCTGTTGTCAGAAAGGTAAGTTGGAATGTCATGCTTCAGCAATCACAAGGAATTACACTCCTATAAAATGGCTATAAATTACATAAGACTCAGACCCCTACTATTCAATCACTGTTATGCTGCTAAAGATTGTAGTAATTTGAATATTTGATCCATTTTCTACATAGTAATATGAACTAAATCTTGATTTTAACATTATGTAGTTCAATTTTGATATGAACACATACCTTCCCATGGCTAAAACAACCAGCTTACATTACAGAAGTGCCATTTGATGTTTTCTTAATAACAATTTAAAAATAATAGCTTATGACAACATGTTGTCTGATGACAACTTAATAAGTAGTGAGCCATCAATAGTTATCATGTTCCCCCCACCCAATGGCAGAAAGGATAAGCAATTCCTCCTTAGAAGGGCAGTGAAGCTGACATGCTAGTGGTCTTTTGATTCATGGTGATTGTAGTGATTGCATTTGAAGCCTGGCTCAAAATATGCTTTAACTTTATACAAAAAACAGTTCTTTTAATTGCTGCTGGAAACTCTGAAGTTAGGATCCTATCAACTCTGTGAGACAGGAAAAACCCAAAGAAACTAACACTGCCTACACCAATGCTTCATACCAAAATGTTTATTATTCTTGTTTCTAGAATGAGTGCAACAAAATATAACATCATGTTTCAAATAATAAACATTACCAAGTTAGAAACACTGTATTTTATAAATTCCTTGCTTTTTGTTCATTTAATTCGTTTGTTCACACCTTCCTTTCTTACTTCTTTTGTTATCTCTTTTTCCTTCCCTCTCTTTCATGCTTTTACAAGCCTAAGCTGGGCACTACTGTACAAGACTTTAGTATCATCTGAAGTAAGTACTTCCCTCTGCTCCAACAACTTATGTCTTGCTGTTCTGGATTTCTCCTAAGTATCCTTGTTCTTCCAGGCTCATTAGTAACTTAGAGGGACTTGAATGTAGCAGTCTGATTTACATCAGTGATCTTATTCCTTTCAGCTCAGGAGGGTTATCTTTTCTGTGACAAAGGCTATCACAGATATGAATAACTATTTTCATACTGGGCGTTCTTTCGTCTAGCTGGAATCACACCATCATAGATTTTGCCTCATAAATCTGACTTCACTTTATAGAGCAATAATGGTACAGTCAGCACTCTGCCATCACAGCAAGGTGAACAGAGAAGAGTAACTTAGGTCAGTTGCTTCTTTATTATTGGCAGATGAAATAGTGTCTTCAACAGCTTCAGAGCAAGAAGCAGGCAGGCAGTGTTTGTGCTGGGAAGGCAGAGCCATTCCGAGAAGCCAGAGCCAGATGATTTTTGCAACACGCAAGGAGGAGTCTGTAAGCCCCAGAGTAAAGCAAAGCACTGAGTGGGCAACCTACCATTATCATCTACCCAGCAGTAGTTTAAAGGTGCTTGGGTGAAAATTTGGAGAATGAAAAATGTGTGACACAGTAAGCAAAAATACAGGAGTTCTGTTAACTCTGGTAGACTGCAGGAAGAGGAGGATAAACACTGCAAAGCCTATTCCATCTAGTTAGAACTGTATTAAAAGAAAATTTGGGCCCAATGCTGCAGAACTTCATCTGTCCCTTGGAAAAATGGGTGTTTCTTGCTTTTCAAAAGATTTGGGTGTTTCACTATAGCTTTCTTTACCTTTCCTATGTTTTTTTCTTTAGTCTACCTCCTGGTGTCTTTGGTAACACATGCAGGTATGTTCATGGTGAGATGGATATATTTGGGGTGCAAAACTGATGTTCTTGGCTGGAGAGTGCTCTGAGGTGAACATAAAAGCCTAAGACATTTATAACAGGAATAATTTCTGATATTGGACAAGAGCTTGTTAGACAAAACAGGCAAACAGATCCAGCAGATGAGAATGAAAGTGATCATGGGGAAGATGCTGGCAGGAGACAGTATAAAAATGGTCTCTGCACACACCAAACGTGAAACAGCCAACAAAGGGTGCCACTCTTTTACCATAATACTTTTCTAAGCACTGACTTCTTGATGCTGAATTGGCTACTTCTCTCTTGTGCAAACAATGGAAATAAGTAAAAGGGAAAAAAAGCTTTTTCTGACAGAAAAATCACTGCACAGTTAAAGACAAAGCCCAGTTCTTATAGATATTTTGCTAGTTTCCCCCCAAAATTAAATAACCAATTCTTGTTAGTCATAAGAGATTCTGATGAGGAAGATGTTGTCTGCTGAGAGACAGTAGCACAGGAAAATGTTTGCCATATTTAGATCTCGTTTCACTAAAAAATGAAGAGGCCATTTCAGGTCAATCATCTTGAGCTCTTTTCTTTAGAGGAATGACTCCAGCATGGCTCATTACATTGAAGGATTTCATGGGCCTGAGTTATAGCTATTGGTATAATCACAGGTATCAGAAATAAGAACAGTTATTTCTTATTTCTTTGTAAATGGAAAATGAAAAGGTCATTCAGTGTATGGCACTTCAAACACTTGAAAGGGAAGGTATTTTACTGCTTGCTTAGCGTTTAAGAGGAAGCCTACAGAGGGCAGAAGCAACAACAGGTAGAGAAATTCTCTTAACAGCCAGGTATCAGGTTAGGAAAGCTAAAGCCCTGATGGAATTAGTTCTGACCAGGGATGTCAGGGGCATCAAGAAAAGCATCTAGAGGTACATTGATAATAGGAAGAACAGGGAAAAAGTGGGTCATTTCAGGAAGGAGATGGGGGACCTGGTTACCCAGGACATGGAGAAGGCTGAAGGCACTCAGTGATGTTTTTGCCTCGATCTTCACTGGCACATGCTCCAGCCACACTGCCCACACTGCAGAGGCAAAGGCAGGGACTGGGAGAATGAAGAACCACCAGCTGTGGGAGTAGATCAGGTTTGAGACCATCTAAAGAACCTGAAGGTACACAAGCTCATGGGAACTGAGATGCATCCACAGGTCCTGAGAGAACTGCTGGATGATGTTGCTGAGGCATTGCCCATTGTATTTCAAAAGTTAGGGTAATCCAGTGACGTTCTCACTGAAGGGAAGACAGTATGATCAGTCTCATCTTTGTGCTGGGCAAAATCATGGAGCAGAGCTCTTGGAAACTATGCTGAGGCACGTGGAAGATGAGGCAGTGATTGGTGACAGTCAACATGGACTTGTGGTCAATGGCTCGGCTCCATATCCAAGGGCAGCCCAGTGCCTGGCCCCCCAAAAGTTATTATTTTGAAGCAGCATCTGTGGCTGAGAAAACACACTAATTTATTGGAGACTGAGAGAGAATTCTACATATTTCCACATTCTTACACTCTTCCTTAAATTTCTGCTTGTGTCCAGTTTTGGAGACAGAATGCTTTTGATTTAATTCTTTTTTATGTTCTTGTAAGTGAATTTTGGTGGGTTTTTTCCCTTTTTTTTGGTTTGTTTTGTTTTTATGTTTTCTTCAGTATTTTCTAAAGATCCATTTCACTCTATGCAATTACAGATTATTGTTTCTTAACTTGTAATGGAAAACTAGTCGATGTAACCCATTTCCATTCACACAAATAGGCACATAGGGTGATTTAAACATCTCTCTTGTTTCAGGGCATAAGTGAATGTCTCTGAGGGTAACCAGCTCTCCTAACAAAGCCTGATGAATCCCAGTCTGGGAGCATTAAGAACAGGCGTTTTTCTCAAGCAACATATGTGAACACTTCTGGAAGCTGTTTGCAATGACCTGATCCATAACTCATGAGGCTCATTGTTTGATAACAAGAATTACAGAATTAAGGTTGATTAAATAACTTCTGCTTCACATCTAAAAAATATCTTTAGTATGCTTTTCATCAGTTTATAAACATGGGTAGAGATTTTCCTAATATTTATCCACTAAGAAATTAGGAAAAATGTACATGAACATTATAATCAATATTAGTCAGATAGCAGGATATTCTCTTCCACGGCATAACCTTTAAGATGAAGCTTTACTATTGATCTCTAAAGTCAGCATTTTTTTCCTTGCCATTCCCATTGGCTGAAATGCAGCAGGGAGAATCTCCCCAGTAAACTCAGGTTACACTGTGCTTCAGAAGGGCTGTCACCGGCAGAGAAGAAACAGTAACTGTGTTCTCATGTACATTTGTTGCTGTGGGTGTGTTACTTATTAAAATACAGATTCAGCCACATTCACCAAATCCATCCTGGAGTATCAGACCTCTATTTCTATGGTATTGAACTTAGACGTTCGGGTCAATCTGGAAGCATCCTAAGGCTTTCACCAAGCTTTTAATTCCTGGATTATTTTCTTCTGCCTCAAGTTTCCCTTCTGTTTCTCTTTTGTTTGCTATTAATGCTTCATCTCTTCTGGGAGGGTGATTCACAGTTAATCAGCTCATCTATTCTGAGCCTCTCGCACCCAGGGCTCCGCGGCCAGGCCAGCAGGCACTGCTGGAACCCTTGGCTCTCCTCGGGGGCTGCGCTGTCCCTGCTGCCCTGGCACTGGGACACAATTACATCAGCCATTGGGCCAGCTGCAGACGGGGGGGCATCCACACAATTGCACAAAATGGGATTTGGGGTACCTAATGAGCAGCTGATTTACATAAATACACCAGGTAAAGTGGGGGAAAAAAGTTCTACAGCTTGGAACAGAAATTATTATTAGGCAGATAGAGAAAAATTTCCTGTGCTTGAACAGGAACATCTACGTCATGTTTAACATTTTTTCCCCNAGGGAAAAAGTGGGTCATTTCAGGAAGGAGATGGGGGACCTGGTTACCCAGGACATGGAGAAGGCTGAAGGCACTCAGTGATGTTTTTGCCTCGATCTTCACTGGCACATGCTCCAGCCACACTGCCCACACTGCAGAGGCAAAGGCAGGGACTGGGAGAATGAAGAACCACCAGCTGTGGGAGTAGATCAGGTTTGAGACCATCTAAAGAACCTGAAGGTGCACAAGCTCATGGGAACTGAGATGCATCCACAGGTCCTGAGAGAACTGCTGGATGATGTTGCTGAGGCATTGCCCATTGTATTTCAAAAGTTAGGGTAATCCAGTGACGTTCTCACTGAAGGGAAGACAGTATGATCAGTCTCATCTTTGTGCTGGGCAAAATCATGGAGCAGAGCTCTTGGAAACTATGCTGAGGCACGTGGAAGATGAGGCAGTGATTGGTGACAGTCAACATGGACTTGTGGTCAATGGCTCAGCTCCATAAAAAGTGCAGTCCAGTGTCTGGCCCCCCCAAAAGTTATTATTTTGAAGCAGCATCTGTGGCTGAGAAAACACACTAATTTATTGGAGACTGCGAGAGAATTCTACATATTTCCACATTCTTACACTCTTCCTTAAATATCTGCTTGTGTCCAGTTTTGGAGACAGAATGCTTTTGATTTAATTCTTTTTTATGTTCTTGTAAGTGAATTTTGGTGGGTTTTTTCCCTTTTTTTTGGTTTGTTTTGTTTTTATGTTTTCTTCAGTATTTTCTAAAGATCCATTTCACTCTATGCAATTACAGATTATTGTTTCTTAACTTGTAATGGAAAACTAGTCGATGTAACCCATTTCCATTCACACAAATAGGCACATAGGGTGATTTAAACATCTCTCTTGTTTCAGGGCATAAGTGAATGTCTCTGAGGGTAACCAGCTCTCCTAACAAAGCCTGATGAATCCCAGTCTGGGAGCATTAAGAACAGGCGTTTTTCTCAAGCAACATATGTGAACACTTCTGGAAGCTGTTTGCAATGACCTGATCCATAACTCATGAGGCTCATTGTTTGATAACAAGAATTACAGAATTAAGGTTGATTAAATAACTTCTGCTTCACATCTAAAAAATATCTTTAGTATGCTTTTCATCAGTTTATAAACATGGGTAGAGATTTTCCTAATATTTATCCACTAAGAAATTAGGAAAAATGTACATGAACGTTATAATCAATATTAGTCAGATAGCAGGATATTCTCTTCCACGGCATAACCTTTAAGATGAAGCTTTACTATTGATCTCTAAAGTCAGCATTTTTTTCCTTGCCATTCCCATTGGCTGAAATGCAGCAGGGAGAATCTCCCCAGTAAACTCAGGTTACACTGTGCTTCAGAAGGGCTGTCACCGGCAGAGAAGAAACAGTAACTGTGTTCTCATGTACATTTGTTGCTGTGGGTGTGTTACTTATTAAAATACAGATTCAGCCACATTCACCAAATCCATCCTGGAGTATCAGACCTCTATTTCTATGGTATTGAACTTAGACGTTCGGGTCAATCTGGAAGCATCCTAAGGCTTTCACCAAGCTTTTAATTCCTGGATTATTTTCTTCTGCCTCAAGTTTCCCTTCTGTTTCTCTTTTGTTTGCTATTAATGCTTCATCTCTTCTGGGAGGGTGATTCACAGTTAATCAGCTCATCTATTCTGAGCCGCTCGCACCCAGGGCTCCGCGGCCAGGCCAGCAGGCACTGCTGGAACCCTTGGCTCTCCTCGGGGGCTGCGCTGTCCCTGCTGCCCTGGCACTGGGACACAATTACATCAGCCATTGGGCCAGCTGCAGACGGCGGGGCATCCACACCATTGCACAAAATGGGATTTGGGGTACCTAATGAGCAGCTTATTTACATAAATACACCAGGTAAAGCAGGGGAAAAAAGTTCTACAGCTTGGAACAGAAATTATTATTAGGCAGATAGAGAAAAATTCCCTGTGCTTGAACAGGAACATCTACATCATGTTTAACATTTTTTCCCCATTTTCTTTTTCACAGAAAATATAGTTTTCACAATTTGAACAAATATTTAAATATTCAGCGTTTATTCAGTTGAGATTTTGAATGAATTCTTCTATTTTATTACCAGCATCTGGGGAGTACAAGCATGTTCTGTATCCTGAATTCTGGAATACACCTGACTTTGCTTGCTTCATATATACAAAATACAGTTAGAAAGCACAGTACAAATTCCATATCAGTGTCTGTTTAATTCTTTAAGTAGAGGAAATTCTGGACACTCATCCTGTCCTCACCTTTCCAGTTTCCTCTGACTTAGCATTACCAGATTTACAAGCTCACACCTGTTTTATTAGGCAGTCTTTTAAACCAGAGTTTCCATAGACTGAATTTGCATGTTGCCAGACCCATTAAGTGTGTCTTCTTTAGCAAAGAAGGAACCTTACCATTTTCCATACACATGCCCACTCATTTTTATTAATTAAACTTGTCATTATTAACCGTGAACTTGAGGTAGGTAATCCTCTTCTTGAAATACACTATAATATTGTTTTGCAAATGCATTATCTCATGCTTATCACATAACCCATGTGACTGTAATATCTCCTAGTCAAAAGTTCAGGTATACACCTGCACAAGATCCTGGTTGAGAAACTGTTGATGAAGAGATACCAACATGAGGTTGCCATTATAATTCTTCTCCAGGGTAAGAAAATACGCTCACTACAAATCAGTCACCTACAAAACAGATGTTTCATTGAGATATATTTAAATGAAGTTGCCAAGCCCTATTTTTCCCAACATTTGATAGTTACCAGCCACTATCAGTTCATCCAACACCTCAGCTATCCAGTCCAGTTCTCGAAATCCACCTTTTATATCTTGTTTTCCCCAAACTGGGGTGACTGCATACTTCCCAAACACTCACTTTCTCTGTGAGAGGGTTTAAATTGCTCATTTGAATCACCCAGCCTCTTATTCCTTAGCATGTCCAGTCCAAAAACTATGAAATATAAACCAGTCTACTACTCTTGCATACATGTCCCCATTAAGTATTTACTATATCTGTTCATATTAATAAGCTTACCAAATCTTTAAAAAGCTCACTACACAAAACAGAGCAAAACTAAAATTGTGAGTCTCTCTCTTAAATTTAATGTCAATCCATGTTCCAAAAAAAGGAACATGTGATGAAATGTAACAGTGATGAAATGGAAGAAATTCTCTTAGCCACTCCTAAGACGTTGGGGGGTTTTCCACACTGTTATTTTACACTGCATCAGCATTGTATTTACCAGCTTCCTTATTTTTTAACTCATTACTGACCACAGGGATTTTTGCCTTTGCAGCTGATTTTAACAGTATTTCTATAATCTTACCTCCATTTGATTGTTATATGTGTAACCCTTAGGGCACCCATGCGTGTAAAGGGTTAGAAGATCCCTGTGTGAACACAGTTAACTTTGGTTACAAAGCTACTTTGCATGGATACAGGAATGTCTGAGCGAGGCAGGGAGCAGCACTATGGATCACACAGCAGGGCTGGGGACAGGTATATCACACCACAGACCAAGGGCTGAACGCTGAGCTCTGAGCTTTCTCACGGCTCCTGTGGCAGAGGCTGGGGGTGGAAGCCTGTGGTGGAAGCACCTCATCCCAAGTACTCAAATTAGTACTAGAAACACTCCTCCTCATCTCCCCAAACGCATCTTTGACTTACTGTAACTGTGAATAATCTTCCAGGACTTTTTGCATAGTACTTAACATGTTTTAAATGTATTACTTGAATGAGGGTGGTATGATTTTTCCTACCCAGTCTCTCTGGGGAACAAATGGGATATTAAAGGATCTCAGACGGGATATACTCTCTCCCATTTTGCTACCTGTCTAGGTTCTTCAGCCAAGCACTTGGTGTCCACAATGATTTGCACTTTGGAGGCCTTTTTAAGACAAATTTTCAGTTGTTTCATCCCTCACTGTAGATCATCTCCAACTCTAAAAAGTTAAAAATTGCTAAACTATGCTAGAAATGCCCCAAACCTTCCTGAAAACTTCCTGTAAATAATGTTTAATGAAATAGTTGGGTACCTGTTTGTTCCTGTTTGCCAACTCCAAGACGACACGTCTCAAAGCTGTCTATCTGCAATTTTTGAGTCAACATAAGACATGTTTTCAGCAGACTGCATTGCATTTCTAAGAAATCTCCAGTCCCCTTTATGACATTGCTTGGCCTTGAGATTTTCTTCAGTCATGCTTTATTGTCTTTTCAGGTGCTTTGGTCTCTGCGCTCCACAGTGCACCATGTTCTGTCACAGCTCTGCCAGGTCTGATCTCATCATTCTGTCTCATCCCTCCCAGCCTCTCTCTCTGCCCTTTTCTGCAGTCCCTGGACATCGAATAGGGCCTGTGCCCATGGGGACGGCTCCCCTCTGCACATGGCTTTCCCAGACGGACAGTCCTGCTCCTCATCTGGCCTGGATACCAGTGGATATCCAGGGCTCGGGATCAAGCTGGTGACGCGGTTTGGCCCCGTCCGGGAGTGCCTGACAATTCCGCCGCACTGACGGGCAGGGACGCGGCTCCTGTCGGGGCGAGTCCCGTCAGTCCCGGCCCGGCCCTGCTGCTCGGGGTCACTCCGGGCCGCTCTGCAGCCGTGCTCCGCGGCGGGTGCCTGAGGAGGCCTGACGGGAGCGCGGCTGGTCCCGCCTAAATCTGAGGGGAGCGGAGCCTGTCCCGCCGCGGGGCTCCCGCCTAAATCTGAGGGGAGCGGGGCCCATCAGCGTTGCCACTGCCGACTCTCGGCGCTCCCGGCCGCGGTCACGGAGACACAGGATAGGTCGGGCAGGAAGGGACCTTAGTGGGGCATCTGGTCCAACCTCCCTGTTTAGACAGTCATGAGAACACATGGTGCAGGATTGTGTCCTGACTGTTCTGGAATATTCCCCGTGAGGGAGATCCCACACCTTTTCTGTTCCAGTGCTAGGTCAGCACAGTGAAGAAGTTCTCCCTCGTGTTCTGGTGGAACTTGCTGTGCATCAGTTTCTGCCCGTTGGCAGTTTTCCTGCGGCTCGGCACCACGAGCAGAGCGCGGCCTTTTCCCTATCGGCTCCCCCCGACAGGGACACACCGCCCGCCCCGGGCCCCGCCGTACTACAGCTCCCGGCAGCCCCCGCGCCGTGACTCGGCCGGGGCGCCGCGGCGCGGGCCGGGATGGAGTGAGGGGCGAGCGGCGGACAGAGCGCGGCCCTGCGGCCCCCGCCCGTGTCTCGCTCCGCCCCGGGTCTATGCGGCCCCCCGGAGACCATGGGATCCAGGATCAAGTGAGTGCCCTCCGCAGCTCTCCAGCCCCGCTTCAGGCCCTCGGGAGAGCGAGAAGGGGACTGACTTCCCCGCCCTCCCTCCGCTCCGTGTGAGGCCGCGCGGGCGGGACCCCGGCCCAGCCCGCGGGCCTCGGGCTGGGCGAGAAGGAGAGGGCGAAGGAAGGGGAGAGAGCGCTCCCTGCCCCGCGGGCCGGAGGGACGGGCGGGACGGGCCGTCCGACCCCAACTCCGGGCGGGACCCCGGCAGGACCCACCGGCCCTGCCCCAGGAGAGGGGCGAGAGCCGACCCTGCCTCACACCCACTGCGCTGCCCCTCCGCTCGCAGGGCCAGGCGGGGAGGGCAGTGCAACGTTATCGGTGCAGGCCTGAGGGAGGGCGGGGGTGCTGGGTTGGGAACATCTTCATAGCCAGCACAGGCGACGCCTGTTCGGGAGTGTGGAGGGGTCGAGGGAGTGCAGATTTCTTTGCCCAGGTTAGAGTGTGCTGACGGAAGGACTACAGTCCGTCTAGGAGATATCCAAAGTGCATTAGCGTAGGGGTTTGGGGGAAGGAGAATGATGCAAGTGACTGATGTGCTGGGCCTACAGATCTATGCCCTCAGTTTTTTCTTTTAATTGTCATAAAACTGGCGGTTGATTTATTGGTAACCCCTGACGGTATGTTTGGTATAGTCACATTAAAAGTCTCAGTTCGTTCATATGCCATTCCAGGAAAATTCAGTTCCTTGGACACAGGCAGAGGTGTAATAAAGCTACTGCCAAGCTGGTAGTGCTGACATCTCTGTGTGTGAAAGGGTTATAGAATGGAGAGCCCCAGGACTTTCCTGTTTTATTCAGCAGTTGCAGCAGGTGCCGTTGAACAGTTGTTTTTCTTTCTTGAACACAGTGATCTTCAGGATTACATTGGGCTTTAACTTTTCACTTCTTTTGTTTAACTTGAATGCAAGACTGGAGGGGACATGGTTTGTGTGATGACACATCTTCACGTTCCCAAACCCATAGGCTGGATTCATGAAAACATCTTTTCATCCAGGTGTTTTAGGAAAATGTAAGCAGAAAATGAGTATTTGTAATGATAGCACTGTGGCAACTGGTTGGTTCCAGAACGGAATGAACCTTCCTTCCTTCCTTGAGCGTACTGTGGGCATGAGTTTTGCACATTTTTAGTGTATAATGTTTCTGCAACTGTTGCTGCAGAAAAATGAAAGCCTGAGAAACTGGTTAAACTCTTACAGTCGAATATAGGTAGAATGGAAAATTGTAGGTATTTTGGCAGGAGAATAGGCTGTATCTCCAACTTGGATCTTCAGACCCTACAGCAGTCACCCTTGCTTGGATCACTTCAAAATTATGATCCAAAATGACTTACGATTACCTTATCTTAAATCTATTAAAAGGTTGATGCTTACTTTAAATGCAGTTTCTTTTGTGTGCACAGTGAATCCACAAGCTGTGTTTGCCATCTTTGGGTTTGCGATTGCGGATTTGACTTCAGTGGCTTTGAGCAGACTTTGCTAAATGAGAATGTCATCAGGCAGGTGAGATGCTCCCAACTAGAAACTGGTGTCAGGGAGATGTAGCTGTTAGAATATTTAGTGCAGCCAGCAGAGTTCAGGACTTTTTCTGTGCAAAGTCTTTCAGTGTGAACTTGTCCTTCAAGACTGTGGATAAAACCCATGTCTTTCCCAATCACCAGAGTAACAGAGGTAATAGACCCAGGTAAACATTGCTTTTCATTCTTCTTGGACTTTGTGAGAAAGCATTTTGTCCACTGAGTGATTAAGCAACTTTGCCTTGAGCAACACTTAATAAACTGCCTTTTTCCACTTTGGACAGAACACTGTGCCCAAATAGTGTAAGTACAATTTTCAAAACAATCTTACAATATATAGAGTGAGAGAGCCTGTCTGAGGAAGAGGCATTTTTCATCTGCTTTTCTGAGCTGGATGTTTAATTCAGCAAGGATTTTAAAGCTGGTAAGTAACTTCCTTATTGGGACAGGTTGGGAGTGTGAGTGAGAGAACTGTTTGGTGACTGGGTGGGGTTACATCTCCTTTAGGGGTGTCACCAGTATGTGCTGGAGCCCCAGTAAACGTGCAGTAGTCAGATCTCCTGCTTCTTGCAATAGCTTGATAACTGTGAGGGATATTAAACTGATTGGCACAGGATCCCTTGCACACACTGTGATAGACTCTGCATGAAACCTGGGCAGATCTGTCAGTTAGATTTCTGATGGGTGTAGAATAATGAGTCATTTGAGTGAAAGATTGCTTAGAGAAAAGTATCAGCAGCTGCATCAGACTGAAGTAAAAGAAATCAAGGAATTGCCAGCAGTCCTGTAAGCTTTTGGCTTCCGTATAGCTGCAGGCAAAAAAAAGCTAAATGGAGTGTTGGGTTACAGTGCTGGAGCAGGTCTCAGGGAACGTGCCAGGCTCTCCGTGCCAGGCTCTCCGTGCCAGCCAGGTGAGGTAGGACAGAAGCCTTGTTAACCTGCTGCTCTCACTGCTCAGGAGCCTTTGTACTCTGTGTTACGAGACAGAAAGGATTTCTTATTTATTTATCTTAAATAATGTGTCAATATCAATCTGTTCAGCAGAATGACATTGTGCTGTAAAAACAGTTGGCATGTTCCTTTCCAGAGGTGGTTGGATCTCACTGGTGACACAATAGATGACCAATGTACATCTGGGAAAGCTTTCAGAGATTTAACATAACGTTTGTTATATACTAAGAAGAAATATTATCTACCTAGGGAATACCAGGCAAAATGTTAAATATATGGAAACTAATCAAGGCTTCAGTTGTAGTTTCTGAATTGAATTAGTGATTACAGGTTTCTGCTAATAATTTATTTTCTGCAAGAGTTGAGCAACTAAGTCTTGTTACAAGACAACTAATTATCAGGCAGTGTCTTATGCCTCAGTTCTTAAGCAGAGTGATAATTTCTGTCGTAAGTGCTATTGCATTTTCCTATGTGTAGAAAAAGTACTCCTGACAGAATTGAAATAGGTTGTAGATATGTCAGGCATGTACTTCCAGCCATCCAGCTTCAGAGAAGGACTTGATTTAATTTTATTCTGCATAAATCTCTTACTGTTTGGTAAAAACTACGATTTTTGATCATAAAAGGTACATAAATATCTTCTTTGAAATATCTTATTTCAGTGTAAAATTGAATTTCATCTTGATTGCTTTGATACGGAACTTATTTCTACATCAGAGATTTGATGTAATTCATACAACTAGCATTTGTCACAGAAATATTATTTCTCATAGAGCTCCTTCCTAAGTGTGTGTTTACAAAGAAGTATTGCATTTCCTTCTGAAATTACCTAGTTCTCAAATAAATGAGGTACTATGTATTTTTTTATTGTATCTGTTTGTTCACTTGGTGACCGTGGGTCTGTAAGTGATTTTTGGGAGGAGGGAAAGCTTGGTGTGTGTGTGTGTTCAAGGCTCTGGTGCTGTGGAGGATTTCGGGGGCTGGGGTTTCACTGCGATGCACAGGTGACATTGGACTGCAGAATATACATTTTATGATCATGTTTATGCTGTATTTGCAAACTGTATGAAGTCTCATAGTGCCTTGTTTCCTTAAGGCCTCTGAAAAGTTATAAAATATCCACAATCCAACAATGACTTCATTCTCATACTGAGGTGTTGGTTGTTGAATGCAGCCTTTAATACTGAGTTTCTCACTTGGGAAAGCTACTTTAATTTCACTGTTCATAGAAATAAATGGACGTTTGTCATGGAAAATTAAAATACAAAATGTGATGTCTTTTTGTCTGAAAGTTTTGGTAGAAAGTCTGTGCTCCTGCCAGCTGTGTTACACAGTGCTTTCACTTAAGAATTTGAACATGGGTTCTCACATAATACTAAAAAGGTGTTTGTTGTTTTAACCATTAGCTGTAAAAATATAAAGTTTATAAACTTTTAATTAAGGAAACATGGTGCTAAAAATAAAGACACAAACAAGGCTGCCCAGCAATGTGTATGAAAGAAAAAATACATTTCTGGTGCTCTGTGGGTATCATTTTGTCCTCACCCCGTACCATGGCTGTCGGAATGTAGCTAAACCCAGTATTTGCAGATTATGTGCCACAGCTTGAGTAGCACAGAAAGAATTATGCAAGTTTGGTTTATATTGCACAATAATAGCTGACTTTGGATTTCTCATAACTTATGAATGTAGTTTTCTGGAAAAAAAAATAGCTACTTAGGACAAATCAGTTGGGAACTGGTGGCAAATTAAATTACCATTAATTGAGTTGTGAACCATTGTTGCCCCTGAGAGGTGCTCTGTAAAACTGAGGAGTGTGTTCCTGTGCTACTGAAAGCAATGGGAGCGTTTCTGACAGTTTAAATGGGTGCGGGGTTTGGCTTAGAGCCACTTGAGTTAGGCTAAGTGGGCCTGTGGCATGATTAGAAATGTTTTCCTTAATCCTTCTGGCGTTAAAGTAGGATTAAAAATAATATAAATTCTCTGAAGAGTAAGCTGAACTCCTTGACATGCTTATATGTTTGGTTTGCGATGTTGGGTAAGATGAGTTTAATTTTTTAATTATCATTCAGTTAGGAATTCTAGCATACATATATATGGGTTTTGTCATTATTTTCGTCCTTAGCTGCAAGGGAGTTACAAAATTCACAAGTAAATTATACACAGCAACTTTCTAATATTAGTTTGCATTAACACGTAGGAGACAATATTATCACTATACCAGCAGCCATAAATTTGGAACAGTAATTATGCAATTTTGATTCTTGATTTTAACCAGAAACTCTAAGAATAAACTGTCACATGTTCAGACCTGCAAAATCCTTATTTCAGTAGCTAAACAATTACAGTCTCTTTAATCTCATAAAAAATATCTGGAGTAGCTAAAATTGTTAGTCAGGAATTAACTCAAAATATTCTGTCTTATATAATCACCTGCTGTCTTTATGTGCTCGTTAGGAGATGTAATTCCAGAGCATCACTTACAGAGTTAAATCAGTAAGAACTGAAATTATACACTAAATGTTTTGTTTGTTTGTTTTGAAGTAATATCATTAACTTTTTACTTTTACTACTGGTGTATTTATAACCCTTGAGCAGAGTAAATCTCTTTCCTCAAGCATCATTTACATGTTGTAGCCCAATTTGGTATCACACTTATTTCCTTGCATCTGGCAAATTTCTGGATTTAAGACTCTGGAGTCTCATGAGTCCAAACCTTGTGCATTTGTGATATTCTCCAGCATGGCCTCTTTTTGACAAAGAGGTAGAAATATTTTGACAGGTATAAAAAAGGGGTGCTGTCTTCATCCTATATGCAGCCTCTTAAGTTTTTCAGTAGTGTGTGCAGGAAATGACTTTGCCTCCTCTTGACTGCAGCTTCTTTTTTTCGCCCCTTTTCCTGGGCGAATAAATGTCATGGAGTTGAACTCAAGGGTCACAGTAATGAAAATGTGAATCTGGGTGTTGTTTGTTCAGTGCTGGACAATGTGACTTTTCAGTTTGGTGAAAAGTTTCCAGGACTTTTTTTTCCTGAAAAAATCCCTGTATTTAGTACCTTTAGAAAGGTCTGATGATAAATCATCCAAGGCTGTAAACCAAGAAATGGAGATTCTCTAGTTGTCATGGTACTGTGTGCATGCTGAGAACCCTTTCTGACTGCCTCATTCAAGTACACTTACACCAAATTCTCAATGTGCTGTATACCTTTCTTTTGTTTCAGACAAAATCCAGAAACTACCTTTGAGGTGTATGCTGAAGTGACCCACTCAGGAATAAGTTGCATTGGGAAAGGTACTGTTTTGCACTGTAGTTCTACCTGTTTATTGGCTAGAACTATTCTTAAGAACCATATATTGTGAGATAATGAAGTATATTTAATATTATGCTGTTCTAGCTTTTAAAAATATCTTTATCTATAGTTCTGTGGCATCTTTTACAGTTAGGACTAAAAATGAATAATGTATGCTTCTGTACTTGATTGTGGACAATTTTCAGGTTTCTTTGACTGTTTAGTCTCTTTTTGTCTTCTAAAATATAAATAACTCTTTTCTTGATTAGGTTGAAAAAGTAAGTTCTTTTTCAGATTGGTATTTACTGCTCATGTTAAAAAAAAAAAAAAAGGTAATTTTAAACCAGTAAAATACTCCTAAAACATCTTGTTTGGAATTTATTTTTACTTCCTCTTTCTTACTTGTCTACAGAAGTATTTTTATCTGCTCCCAGAATTCTCACTGTGATCAAATGACTTTATCTGGAAGTAAGGCGTGGATGCAGCTTATGGTTTGATTAACTGTTTTTACCATTGCTGTCAAGTCATAATTACACAAGTATTTTTCTGTAATATTATTTTTGATAAGTATTCCTATGTTTATGGTAGAGAAATCCCATAGGTGCTGAAACAAACCTGTAAGTACATTTGGGAATTTTTGATTGCACTTTTATCTAACCTTGATCAAATAACCAGGAAAAACAAAGCTAGAAATTTGTAATGCTAGAGTTTAGTTCAAGATTCTGTTATGAGAGTTCAGTCTCTAGAATGGTACAAAAAGGAAGTTTGTCAAAATTGAATAACTATGATTAGTCAGCATGTACAGAAGTGATATTTCTTTTGCCTTGTATGAAACAATCATGTGTATGTTTTAGATATGGTATAATGAAACAATAGAAAGGATTTTTCATATTTTATTGACTGGAAAGCCACTTACCTCCTTTTATATCTGTATTTGTTACAGTCTGTGAAAGTCAAATAGCTGCAGCTCCTTCCTTCCCTGCCAAAGCCTCCATAGGAGCTGTAACTGGAATACAGTTTTGGCTTGTCCTACTGCTCTGTGCCATCACAACTATTTGATGTAACTGCAGGAGCCCTTTTAATAACTGGTCTTTGTTTCTGCACATCTGACCTGGATTCTAGTGCCAGAAAATCTGAACAAATTTGACCATAAACATTACATTGTACAGTACTAGTGTCTGGGTATAATCTTCTCTTTGAAGTTTGTTTGCATCCCCCTGGAGGGATTAATTCCCTGCTGTGGGAAGGTGGGTTAAAAAGCACGGAAACTACTTTACAGGTTTTTAATTGGAGAATTTAGTATACATTTTGTTCTATAAACCAACTGATTCTATGGGAGTTTTACTTAGTTGTGTTTTTAGGTTTGTTGTTGCTTTGCACTTGTAGGTGCAAAATCTTCAGAAATTCTTTTTAGGGAGCAAAAAAAGAGTTTTAATAATTGTTTTTACCAGTCATATATTTTGAAGTTACTCTCTCTGAAGAAACTTTTAAGAGATTTTTCCCAACCAATTTTTTATACTTAAGAGGTATACTTTATTCTCAGAAGCCTTAGATTTGTGTATACCCAAATATTTTGTCCTTCTGTTCTGAATGAAGATTGTGTGGTTCTCTGCAGTGTCAACTGTATTTAACAGTTGTGCTGTATCCCAGGCAAATTCCAGAAACACAGACCTAGAAACCTCTATGTAGTCTGTGTCCACATTTTGGCTGGCTGTTCCATGCCAAACAACTAAGAATATAGATTAACTTTTCTTTTTTGCAGTCAGGGAATGTATGTTACATGGCAAGGAGCAGCTACTGTTGAGAAAAGTAAAATGTGTAAAAAGGTGTATAAGAAGCAAATGATCAGGCTGGTTTGAAACTACTTCTCCCCATTTAATTGATCCCAAAATGAGCTAAAACAGCTGTTTTTGAAATCTGTGTCCAGTATAATAGTGCTATTGATGTGTACAATGCTCTTAATTCTGATATCAATCTTCTGGCTTGGTCTTTAGGAGAAAGAATTGCTCCAAAGCTGTACCTGTCCTAGTGTGTGGGATTTTCTGGCTTGTGGGATGGTAAAACTTGTGTGTGTTTTGTTATTCAAAACTTTGTGTAGCTGTCATGGATTAACCCCAGCTGGCAGCTCAGCCCCCTGCAGCCGCTCGCTCCCCCAGCCCTGGTGGGATGGGGGAGAGAACTGGAAAAGTGAGAAAAGAGCAAAGGATGTTTGCCATGTGACTGTGAAGTTCAACTGGAATTTGAAGCTTCAGTATATTTCAAAGTTCACGGCGACTGCAGAAGGGAAAGCCTGTTCTGGGTTCCAAGAAAGACATTGATAACCTGGACCAAGTTCAATGGAGGGCCACAAAGATGGTGAGAGAGCATGAGCACCTCTGTGAGGAGACAAGAGTGCTGGGGCTGGCCCAGCCTGGAGGAGGCTCCAGGGAACCTGAGCAGCAACCCTCCATACCTGTGGAGTTCATCGGGATGAGGTATCCAGGCTCACCTCAAGAGGACAAGGTGCAGGGACAGCCTGAATAAGAGAGGCATTCAGAGTGAATGTTGGGAACCTGTTCACCTTGAGGATTCAGGAATTAGACCAGGTCACTCAAAAGATGTTGTGCATCCTTGGAGGTTTTCAAGACCTTTCACAGCCTGAAGAACCTGCTCTGACCTCACACCTGGCCTGTCTTTGAGCAGGAGGTTGGACTAGAGACCTCCTGAGGTCCCTTCCAGGCTGTTATCCTATGATCCTAAAATCTGATTCATAGACATGTAAGCGTCAGGACCATCTGGGGAATATTTTGTACCTAATGAGGTACAAAGAGAAAAAACTCATTGAAACCCAAGAAGTTGAAGAAGCAAACATTGTTTTATTCCGGTCCAGGCAGAATTTTGCCAAACCTAGGTGAAATGTGTGAACTGAGAGTGGAAATGATCCCTGGATGGGCTTGCTGTGCTCTCGCTGTCCTTTCCCCGCAAGGCAGTTTAGAAAAAATGATCATCTGTGCTCAGCATTGTATATTTTTGACACATGAAGTCTTTGGTCCATTATACAATTCCAGCATTCAGTTGTATTTAAAGATGATTTTTGTCCTTTCTTTGTTGAATTCATAATCTTACTTGGAAACTTAGGGATTTTTCTTCCTTAAGTAAATGTGATGCCTTGTGTTTGAGAACTGTGAAGCAGGATAGCTCAACTCTGACCAGCCACATGAAGATGAATATTTCTTATTGAAAATATATTTCCTTAGGAGAAGACAACCCCAAACCATTTTTCGCCTAATGATTGGGGTTTCTATGGAAGCTGGGAATTCCCCTTTCTGAGAGGACACATATTTTCCCTGTTTTCTCTTTTATTGCCGTCATACCTATAAAAGCTTTTGTTGTTGTCCTTGGCCATATTTACTTCTGGCAGGGCTTTAGCTTTCCTAACCTGATGCCTGGCTGTTCAGACAGTTTCTCTGCATTCCTTCCAGGCCCTATTTCCCCATTTCCACCCTCTGGAAGCTGCCTGTTTGTGTTTAGTTTGTCCAGGAGCTCCTTGTTCATCCTTAGAGGCCTCCTCTTCCCTGATTTCCTCTTTGTAGGGATGCATTGCTCTGGAGCCTGGAGCCTTCTCACCAAAAGTGAGAAGCTGCAAACTAGAATAGAAAGAACAGAGTCTGTATTTTACAGTGACAGTACATGGAATTTGTCTAGAGAGAAATCTGTGTTGTGTGTGTCAGGTATAAGTATGTCAAGCAGAGGAACTTTGCAAGTCTAATGCTTCTCACCAGCTCCCACACATTTACTTTCAGAAAAAGAGAGAAAAATAGCCATGGTCTTATTGTAAGAAATGAAATATTTTAGGGGAAATATTGGTTCAAAGTAAAACTAATAGGTTTTGTGTCTCTGGTGCATGGTCTTCTCTCATTCATTGGAATCGTTACATGACGTGGATAATTTGAGGGCAAAATTAAAGCTTTGTATGAAATACTGCTACTTTACTGGATTTCTTTTCCTATTTTTAATCTTTGTGTAAAGGAAGGAAAAATGCATTTTATAAGATTGTGATTTTTGGTTTGTCATGGCATTTCCTTCCACTGAACCTTCACAGAAGCTGAGGCAGTAAATGACAAGGAACTGGTATTGTTTCCTTTGCAGCCCTCAAACGCTTCTAGGTATCCAGGTCTATGCTATTGACACATTGTAGGCAAGTAAAGCTGCATTGCAACTGTTTCCTATTTTTTAATCTCAGCCAGAAGATTGTTTTGTGCGGGTTTTTTGAGATGCAGAAGTAGAAAGAATCTGCTAGCAAATTTAGTTTAAATACCTTTATAAAGAAAGTGAAAGCTTACTACTTGTAAAATTTTTCTTTTAACTTTCAAAGCACTTTATGATCTTAAAACTGCTGCAGATCATTCATCAAAAATAGGATGTGACAAATTTAAGGCTGTTGCTGGACCTCAGCCAAAGATTCTCTCTTGTTAGAAAGGGCTGTGAGGAGAATTGTAGTCTGACTGTCAAACTGTTCGTATAGCAAAAGAGAATTTGTTAGTCTAAAGTAACCGATCAAAATAGTCTCTGAAGTAAGAGCATTTGAAAGTAAATGCTCACAAGAGTAAAACACCCCCTACACCCCTGTCTGGGAGGACGTACCATGCTTTTGTGTGGGGTTTTTGTGTTCTTGCCAAAGCAGACATTATAAAGTATGTCAAATCTGTAGCTTTACCATGTAGTGTGCCAAAAGGCCTTTCTCTCCAAGGACCTCATCTTTCATCTTTTTGTGAGTGTAGCATAAATTCTTGCTGTGTGTTCAAGGAAAAAGCTGAAATGGTTTAGTACAGCTAAAGGATTTCTTTCTTAGTTTTTTTTAAAAAACTATGGTAAGTTAGAAGCCTAAATGCGACCTCATGGACAAAGTGTAAGTGTGTTAGAGTTTAACAAATGTTCACTGGATTAGGAAAGGAAATGTAGTTTATGCTACTTCTTTTATGATAGAATTTAAAAGGTCTTGCTGTAAGACTCTCCATGTGCTTCTTTCTTTTCTCAAAAACATACCACTAAGTTGAAAAGGGAGATGAATCTTAGAAGGAAACTATTAACTCTGAGGTAGTTTATCATTGTTTGAGTGAAAGGATGAAATTTGCATTTGAATTGGCTCCTAAAGTAGCATGTACTACTAATCTTGTTCCTACTAGAAGCTTGTGAGTAGTTTAAGTACTTCCTTCTTTACTTTTCATGTTCTAGCCTTGGGTTGTAATAGCTCTTTCCCTCTCTCCCCTGCTTCCCAGCAGATCACAAATGTATAACTTAAACTAATCGAAGTCCTTAACTCTACTGGGAGAAGTCATGATGTACTTGGACCCTAAAATGATTCTACAGTTGGCACTGTGGTTTCCGTGGTAGGACTTGCACAGGTAGAGAGTTAGCAGCTTCTGTGTCTGCGAGACACTGCTGCTCCTCACATTACCTTCTGTCATGGACTGTGGTGTTACACAGCAGAGCAGTGCCTCCTACACTGGTGAAGGACTTTCTTGAACATAAGCAAAGTTACTGGACTAGGATTAAGTTAAGAGTTGGTCATTCAGAGGTTTGTAAACCTTACCTGTACACCTCTCAGAACAGCCTTTATTTAAGATGAAAGCATTTTACTGCTTCAAATCTGCCCATTCTGTATTGAGAAATAGATAAAATGCTGAAGGTTCAGGAATAATGACGTGCAGAATCCAGGTCTCTTTCCATTCAATAAGGGCTTTCTGTTGAACAGGGGCTGGAATTCCCATATCACAATTTTTCCTGTCCCATCTTTACAGTGTTGTGTTGCTACCTCAAACTTCCTAAAGCAGGATTGGAAAAGTAACCAAACCTCAGTGGGTAGGTGGTATTTGGGAATTCTAATTCTCCTAAGCTGCTGCTTTGTTTTTCTGTTTCCATTTGATTGCTTTGCTTTTAAGTACAAACAAGGTGGAAGATTTTAACAAAGAGCTTACTGGGATTGCAGTGTCCGGATAAGTCAGTAGCGCTGTTTGAGCTGTTTTCTGTGAAGACAGTTCAGTTTGGTTTTTACAGTATAAATGAAATACAGAACTCGATTTGAAGAGAAACGCACCTTATTAAAAAAATACTAGAATCTGTCATTTCACAAATCATCATAAATTTTGTCTAACACATTTTTAAGCATGTTCTTATCTGATAGTACTAGATTTAATAAACCCCCAAACCAGTAGTATCAAGTATAACTGAATGTTTCTCTGTTGCTGTGAGCTATTTTGTGGGAAGAGAGCTGTTTGGCCTTTTTGCTTCATGCTTTAACTACTTCTGTCTACAGTCTTTCCTATTTCACAAGTATTTACTAATCTGCAGTATATTGCTATGCTGGCACTGTTTAACTAGACAGAAAAATTCAGCACAGAAAGTCTCACTCACAAGACTTTAAACTCTTTTGTTGATTTATATTTTTTTAAAGGAGCTTGACATCTTCATCAAGTTCACAGTGGGCCTGCTTTGTTTGCTTTCTCTTGAATGCTTGATAAGATTTTTCTTCTATTGTTTTGTGCTGCAAGGACAGAACTTGCCATGGCTGAGGTGGTTTTTTTGTAAATCCACAATATGGTCATTGTCTGCCGCTGAATAATTGTGACTGCTTTTTGTACAACCAGAACTAAGGCTTTGGCTGTGAACAGATTCCTTCTTAGCGTGAAAAGAGACTAATCCATGTAAATACAGCCCCAAAATAAAGCTTTACAGAAAAAGGGAAAGGCTGCTAAGTAGGAGGGCAGAGGTCAGCAATTTAACCTTTAACCTAACAAATAAGAAGCATGAAAGTTCCCGAATTGGTTTACAAAGGCAAGCTCCTGTGATCTGTCAGTTTTTCTTTTCATGATAGAGTTGGGTGAGAAAACTGACTGACAGCTAGTGCCTTTTTAACTGCAGGTTGGAATTAACCACTAAACTGAAACTTTCTTAGGGAGGGTTTTTTCTAGTGATTCTAACAAATTATTTTCATTCACTAGCTATACTTTGAGTTTTCCTTGAATTTAGAGATGAATTTGAGTGGTTGTTCCTTCTAAAGAGTTCTTGAGAGACTCAATTTAGATACTCAATACTACTGAAACATTTAATATTCCAGCATTTGAAGCATTTAAGAATTTGGTGAAGCACTTGTTGCAATTAACTCTCTCTTACTGTGCTGCTTTAAGAGTAGGGCTGCTATGCCAGTAACTGCAGAGATTGTACTTTGAATAGAGTCCAGACGTTGATGTTAAAGGGACATGTGTGTGTGTGTGTGTCTGTGTCTGTGTGACTTTATTTAAGGGAGCAGTTTGAACTTTAGTTCATTCTCAATCACAAGCATTTCCAAGGTGGTTTGTTTTTTGTTTGTTCTCACTTAATCACAACAGGTAATCTTGTTAATGAGTGTTAACTTCTGCTCAAAGCTTAGTGCATCTGCAATCAGCAGTTAGCCTAGATATAGACATTGCTGTAAAGAACTTTGAATTCGAGTGTCATTCAGGTGAAAAAGAAACAAAGTAGTAATGACTTTAAAGGAGACTCCCTGTAGATTTAAGAACAGCGACTTCGGGTGGTTCCTTTCCCTGATGTTAGCGCGGTGCCAGAAGTGACTGACTGGACCATCCACGCTTGGATGATGCTTCCAATGAATGTTTTCAGTAGAAATGCTGGAATTTAGAATTCGTGTCTGTCTTTAGTCTGTTGACATGTAGGTAGGTGGTTGTAGCAGAGCACTACAAAGTGCTTTAGAGCACTTAACAAAGCACTGCTTTAAGTGCAGCACTCAGGCGAAGCAAGTTTGGGGAAGCAAAAGATGAACTAGATCTATTTTTATTGCTGATTCTTTCTGATATGGGGAGTTCCTTGCAAGAAGAGAAAGTAAACTGGAATTCAGAAAGAGGCCTGTTGGAGTGCCCAAGGCAGTACTGGACTGCCTGCCTTTGGTGTGGTATTTTTTGTCGTGAACAAAAAGTGACATTGTTAGGTTTTCCTGTGGTTTTTGTTGGTTTTGTTTTGTGGTGAGTTCTTCTGTTTGTTTGCGGTTTGGGTGTTAGTTTTTTTTAAATTGAAATGGAGTTTAAAAGAGATGGTTTGAGGTTAGATTATTATCAAATAAGTGTAAAATTAATGCAAGACTGTTGTTTTACTTCAGCTACAGTTGTCAAAACCCGAGATCAAATCTAAACAAATCCCAAACTCCACCTTCTGAGCTACCAGAGACCATTTGCATTTTGGTCCTTCTGGGGTTAACAAGTTTTGATAAACCATTTGTCAAAATTCCAGATGCTGACAGATTTTTGGATGCTGGGGAGATGATTTTTATGTCTTTTTTTAAGATGAAAACAGATTTTTATATACTTTTTAATATTACTTTTTTCATGGAGGAGTGAGACAGAAAGGGAAACCAAGAAAGTTGAACTTCCATATTGAGGATGATAACCTTGGATAGAGGGATGGAAGAGACCATTGATAATCTGTTGTCCGGAATGGGTTATAGTCTGGAGAGTTTTTTCTGAGCCCTTTCCTGACTGGAATTTCCACCGTTAGAATTTGTGCTGGGATTCTAAGTGGTGATGAAGGGATTTAGATTCACAACTCCCATTGCATTCTGCAGGTGTTAACCCCATATTCGGTTCCTTTGAAGAGTCATTTACTTTGAAACGATGTGATAACGTGACTTCTTCATGAATTGATTGTTAGATTGTTACACCTCTTAAGTAAATGACTTTCGTTTCTGTCTGTAAGATACTTTGGAGATCCTCGAGATCTTCTGTTCCAAAGATTCTAAAACCAGATTATCACTCTGTGGAGAAACACCTATCAAAAATAATTAATGCAGACTCAAACCAAGTGTGAAAATGTGAAGACAGAATGGCTGATTGAGCAGCACAGTATGGGCAGAGGCAGAATCAGGTTGCTGATGTTTCCTATTTGTAAGCTGCATGTTTGACGCAGTGTTACTTCAATGGTGTGCTTTATGTTTGTTGAATACGGCATTAAGAGGGTGCAGACAAGTAGGGAAAGATCCCAGGAGGTGAGGAGCAGCTCCGGTGGAGCAGGAGGGGCTGTACTCTGTAGGACAGAGCTGCTCAGTGGGCAAGGGCAGGAGCAAGTGCTAATGAAACATGGCAGAGGAAAGGTAAAAAGCAGAAAAATCCCAACCCCCAAACCAAAACACACCCCCCAAAACTTTCCCTTGAAACAGGTATGAAATTCTCTTCTGGAGCTGTGCTTCACTTGTGCCTAAAGTAGTTCCTGGTTTTATCTGATACTTGCCTGTTGGTCATTGACTCAGTTTAATTTGAAGAGTTTGGCAAACACATTAAAAAGATTCATTAGAGTAAATAACTCTCTATTAAAGCTGTTGCCTGTGTCCACAAATGCGTTAGCATTCATACTTTTTTTTTACATTTGCCACAAGCTAATGTATTGATCTCACCTTATTCCATTTTATCTAGAGGTGATCCTGGCACACAGAAAAACGTTATAAATATGCTTATTTTGCTTCATTGTGATTAAATTCCTTCTGCACTAAAGATCAGGTTATATTTGCCCTGTGTGTTTGTGGCTTAAGGCCTTACTTCTGTTTGTGATGATCCATCATCTTCTTTTGTACATAGTAGTGTTAAAAATTGTTTTGATTATAGTTTAGGAAAATTTACTTGTAAGTTATTTGCTAAGAATATCTCCAGTATATCACAGATTCCATCAGTACTGGACTAATTAAAAATACTTCTTTAAGGTATTTTCTGCTGGAAGGAATTAGCATGTTAAAACAGAAGTGTGCAGCTTTGTGTGTACCTTGTCAGTGTCCATAAACAAGAATAGATGTCGTGAGTAAACAGAATTATTTAACTTGTTCAATATTTTATTCCTTAATGAACTGTAGAGGTAAGGGACAGTAAAACCTCACCATTTGCCTTCTCTTTTGTTGGATGGCAAAAGTGTTTTTGTTGCACTTAGAAATACTAAATGTGGCATCCAGTAATACAGTAATTACAGCTTTTCATTTTGATGTATTTCTTGATTGCTTTGCTCTACCCTGACCATGGGATTAGGTCCTTCACTAAATCATCTTGAAACAATTCTGTATCTAGACTAAATCCTTAGAATACAGTGGGTATCAATCACATGGACAATTAAAATTGAGTATTGACATGTTTTTAAAATAGTCATACATCTCAATTTTGTTTATCTCAAAGTTTTAAAAACCTAATGACCTCATTGCAGCTCGGCTATAATTACCATGTTTAAACTTCTATGCATTTTTTAGTTTAAACAGCCTTTGTGTTTTTTTAAACCAAAAGAAAATTAATGAGAAGAGACAAAGAGACATCAAAGAGGTTTTCCCTCTGATTGCAGTGTTAGAAGTTTTGCCTGAAAATAGGTTACATTTCTTCTGTTTTCAGCTGAATCCTCATTAACTTTACATTTTAATGATGTCCAGAGCAAATTATACGATTATGGTAGATGCCTTAAAGGGAAGCTTAAAGGACACCTTTTTAATGTTTGTTTCTTTATTGGTGGCAGTATTTGCACCAGTATTATAAACAGCGTTAGACTGCTAAAAGTAATTCCAAAACATATCAAAAATATATTCCATCTTTGCCATATATGTAGTATGAGTGTCTTCATTTAATATTTAACACAAATAGAGCATGTTAGGAGGAGATCTTCATCTTTGTAGAAGAAAAATGTAAATCAGATCCTTTGAAAGAGTTTACAAATTACTTGTGCATCTTCTACTGAGTTTAATTTATAATGATAAAGTAAAATGGAGACAGATGATTTTACAAAGTCTCAGAATTGTTTTGTTTTCTTGAACCTTCAATGGAGACAATGGTTGAAATGTTAATAAAGTGCTAGTTTGTATTTTTACAATGACAAAAAGCGTTGTTGGGGGAACTTGGTGGAATTTCAATTTATTCTCTTTAGAAGAATTCTAATAACAGCACTTCTGTGTTCTAATGTACTTCTCCTACTAAAAATTAAGAATTGTGTCATATCAAATGCAGCAACAAAACCTTGTATTCAGTGCACCTTAAACAAGGTTAACTGAAATTGGCAGTAGCTGGAATGGACTTTGAACAGTTCAGAATGAAATACATCATTTCTACATCTTTTGCTCAATGAAAAGTTAGAGCAAAAGATCTTGTGAAACGTGGGATCTTCTGTTTCCCTGTCCTGACACTTGGTGTCTGTGCTTTATGAATAGAACCTTTGATTTTCTTGTGCTGCACTTCAGTCAATAAATTTTTGGGAGTTGGGGTTATGACAAAGTGATGGGAAGAAGTAGGAGGGTCCCAAAGTACAGCTGCAAGGTAGTGCTCAAAATCCAGTTGACATAATGAAATGTTTCCATTTGAGATCTGAAAAGTTCCTCCTTCATGTCTCTGTTCCATAAGAGAAGGGAATTCCTAATTGTTCTCTGATTATGCCCATAGATACAGCTCTGCTTGGCATATGGTTTGATGAAGCTCACGTCCTGCATCTATATGTTCAGTATTTCAGATTGGTATTTCTAAAAACTTTCTTTGCAATGGAAACAATCTGTAAAACTGCTTTTAAATAAATTCAGCCTCCTGGCTCTTCATTCCCAGCTGCGTTCCCCAGGCTTTGGTGTTGGGGCTGTAGCTCAGAGGAGCTGCACTGGCACGTGCTTGTCTGCTGCAAGAGGTTCTCGAGAGCTCAGGTTTGTAATCGTGACTATCAGAATAATCCTTTTTGTCCTGAGAATTTCCACCCTAAGGGTCCTGCAATTTTATGATTTGCTCTTCCGCTGAAATTTGCAGTGTTTTGGTGTCTTGGTGTATGTACATGTAGCTCTTAGGGAAATGAAACTTTTGCTTTTATTTTGGGCTCAAATTAATTAATTTTTACTAAATAGTGCCTGCTTGACTTCTTCATCATTAATTTTAGACTACTGTGTCTTGATGGAAGCATTTGATATGCCCGTCACTAATAATCATTGAATAAAGCAGGAGTTGTCAGACAAAAAGAAAACTAAGCTTAACCTTTCCATTTCAGTACGATTTTACATCTTCTGGTCGATGTTAATTTTCTGTAGAAACTCTTCAGAAATCTGACAATCAGTCATGATTGTCTGGGAGTTATGACAAACCCAAGCTGCACATCCAGCTTGGTGTGCTTTAGGTGATATTGTGTTAGGAGATGGGTTTGTGTCTTTCAAAGGTTTGGCTCTCTGCAAGTGTGGAAACAGCTGTTGAAAGCTGTGGTTTAAGTTCGTAGTTTATCTTAAGTCTTTTAGCTTTGATGCCTGCTAATGTAACTTTAGTTTGAAATGGTGTTGCTAAAGGAAAAAAAGGTTGAGTGCAATTTCGTGCTTTTTCTCATCTTTGTTTTATAATCGTCAGAGAATTTACAATCTTTAGTTGAGATGCGAAATAAAAATACTGATTAATATACTCAGGAAAATATGTATTACTAACTTCTAGCTGACAGAAAGATGTGCATTTTATTTTTATTTCCTTGGCATGAAGGATTTTGTATAGAATCATATTAGCACTGAAAACATGGAATGTTCTTCCTGGTAACTTGTTCTCCAAGTATTTGCAGTGTGGCTGTTTCCAGCCGGTTATGTGTTAATGATAGTGCAAGGCTGAAGCATTCCAATCATTCATATGCCTGTCCTCCCTTTCTCATGAGGGTTTCTTTGCTCAGGGTTTTTGCCTTATTCCTTTTGCTTTGTTGTGGTCAATTCAGTCAGTATAATAGCAGAGACACTGGCTTTTTTTCCCCCTTTTTTTTCTTTAATAAAGAGTTATGTTAGAGATATACTATAACAGAGATAAGAGCTATTTATGTCCTAAGCTATTGATTTTTAATTAATGTTGCCTGGGCTCATGCATGTTGGCAGAATTGCTAACAGCTTGTGGCATTTTTTAATTCACATCTTCTTTTTTTGGTATTTTGACAGTGTCATTCATATCTCATGAAAAAGTACCTCGTCAGGTTAAATGTGTTAAAACACCGAGCAAAAAAAAAGGGAGAGAATGGAACATAGGGCTGCCTAGAAACCTTGATCCATTGCCAAAGTATTTAAACAATTTAGTGTTTTGGTTTTGTAGCTCCAAGCTGCTTCTCAAATCCCTTGCTAATTAATCCAGTTAATTCTTTGTAGACTAACTGTATGCAGGGCTTTTTCTTGGGCCTCTATCGCTGAGAACCCTGTTTTGTTTGAAGCAAACCTAAGCTCTGTTATAAAGGTTGTAGTAATAACGTGAGTACTTGCAGATGTAAATACAGTGTTTTGAGCCTTTTTAAAAGGAGTTGTGTTTGTGTGGGTAACTTCTAATTTAATCTTTCATGTTTAAAAATTAAACATATATGCTTGTATAAAAAGATGGAGAAAACTTTGGTCACTTAAGAAAAGGCTGTGGAGCCTCTATGGAACAATTACGGCATGGAGCACTAGAGTTGTGGTACTACAGTTAGTGATAAATGTTTATTTTTCAACAAGTTAATAATGGTAAATGTTAATTTCTGTTCTCAAAAAAAGGGTGTTTGGCTGTAGCGCAAATAAGAGTTTAGCAAAAAGAAGAGATTTTAGAAATGACCTCTTGATGCTTGAAATTCTTCTGATGAGAGTACAGCAGCAGTATGAATTCAGGCCTGGAAAAAGCAGCTGGGGAGCAGAGAGCTTAGAAACCCAATTAGACATGGAATGAGATAATGAGAACAGTGTAGGTACTGCTCAAGGTGTGCTGATGTGTGATAAAAGCCGCCCCAGCTCTTGAGCTTCCTTCTAGTTTGTCAGATTTGTGAGAACTGTTCCCCCCAGCATCCCACTCCCGGAGCTGATGGCAGCTGCACTTCAGCACCACCTGGATCATCAGCCTGTGGAGAGAGGTTGTGCAGGTGCATTCAGGTTACGTTTTTAGATTACCTTTGGAATTGGTAGTGAAGGAAAAAGATTGTTTTCAGCAGGTCTGCTGCTAAGAGTGATCAGATGGAAATGAATCAGCACAGCTTTGGAAATGGCTGAAAGCTTAGTTGGGAGTTTGTGGTTTCCTAAAGCTGGGCAAGGGAAACAGAAAGGAAGTCAGTGAAATTGCTGGGTGTATATATGCCTGATTTCCAGGGCTGTGACATGATTATGAAATGTTCCTGCTCAGAGCTGGGCTACTCCGCTCTCTCAGGAGCATTTTGGTAGCTGGATGTATGCTCTCATACATCTTGGAAGTATCAAGTGTCTGAAAACATTTTTTGTGGTTAAAAATCCTTTTGATACCCTTGCCTTTTCTACAGTGGCAGAAATGTTTTAAATTTTTTTAGTGAGATGATAGATGTCCTGTCTAGCTGCACTGAATATCAGCGAACTTCTCTTTATCCAAATCAAATTTTTCTTCGAGCTGACAGCACTTCTTTCAATGTGCTAAACTTACTTTCTCAGAGACCTTCTTCTCGTTACGGCATTGCACACAGCATAAAGTGAGCTTTGCTAATGGTAACTGAAAGCATTGCAGCCATGAACTAGGTCAGTCCTGCAAGTGTCGATATATCCATGGCTCTGTTGTGTTGCCCAATGCTGTCCAGTTAATGAACTTTCCTCCAAAAGAGAGAAGTCATTCTGAGCAGCTGAACACGCAGTGATTTTGTTTTTCTTTCATCTCACGGTCATTAGCTCCATGAGCTGTATTTTTCCATGTTGGGACCTCCTTCCCCTCACCCCCTTTAAGTTTTGAATGGTGTTCAAGAAGTTCAACTTCTGCCATCAACATTTTTGACTCCACAGAAGTGTTTTGCTGAGGAGTATGTTGGATGCTTTTCCTGTTCTAACAAACTTTACTCTCATTTAATGCTTCAGTTGTAGGCTGTCATGGGACCTCAGTGATGCTGCAGCCTAAAGTGAGGCTCACTGTGACCAATCTCTGATTGATTTATTTATTTTTTAACTGGATTCCAGCTTCCCTGTTCTTAAAAGTGTTTACTGTTTTACCATTTTGAAAGAATGGATAACACGCATAGGCGAGGTGAGTTGAGATGGGCATGTTACGTGGTACTGAGGCTGAGTACTGGAGGGTGCAAGGCCAAGTTCTGAAGTGTCCCAATAAAATAATTATTTCTCTCTCTCTTATGTATGATCTTTTAGTATATGAACTTGCACATCTCAAAATTCAGGAATGTGTTGGTGACTGTGGAAACTCTTGGTCAGTTCTGTTTCATAGCACAGGTTTCTGGGGTGATAAGTGCAGTGAGGGTGAAGCTCTAAGTGTGGCTACACTGGAAAAGCTACTGTGAGAGCACCATCATGAAATTCACTCTCCAGAAATGCTCGTGAGGTTTGGCTGTCCTTTGTTAATAAGGACATGAATGAATCAGATTTATGGTATGATAGATAAACTGTAGCTTACTGCACATGCCCAAAAGCTTTTGTGGTGACATCTCCACTGCAGAGACCAATAGAACGGAGAACGAGGTTTTCAGCATTTCACCTTTGATACAGGATCTGTTTGTTCTGTTTCAATGCCTACAAATAACTAAAGCATCCTGAACTAAGCAGAGGTGCAGTAAGAGAAGCCCCCAGCCGATGGTGCAGCTCTACTGTCTCTAACTGTACAGTTGCTGAGGTGTTTGTGCAGTCAGTGGTGGGGCAGTGTCTGGGAGCAGTGCTGCTCCACTGCTGCAGCACATGGGCACTTGGAGACTGCAAACAGTTGGAGACTATCAATATTGAGAGTATGAAAGTGGGGTCAGAGTTTGAAACATTAGAAAGTTACATAGCTTGAGGCTTAGAAATCAGTATTCACTGTTGCATGTGTAACAAAGAAGGTTTCTCTCTGTAGTTCGGGCAATTATCCAGTTGCTCAAGAGAAGGGTTGTTGTTTTTCCTTTCATAGTACAACACTTCGAGAACTTGTGGTTGGCTACAACACTTCTGTTCCATGTCCTTTTTCAGTCAGTTCAGGTTAAACCTGATATGTGACAGTCCATGTAGCAGTGAATGTATTTCTGCAGTGCTTTATGTTTTTCTCTGATAATATGTCTATCTGAAGTTACTGTGGTTGGTAGATTTTGGAAAGAAATTTTAAAAAGTCAAAACAATTGTAAAATGTTCTCTAAGACATGGAAAATACAGATTATTACCAAATTTAAATGGCCAAACTATCATTAAAGCTAAACCCAAAAATGACAAAAAGCAGCTTAGAAAATGTTTTTAAAACTCAGAAGTATTTTCTAGTAGTGAAAAGTCTGGCAGCATGTTGGAAAATACTGTTTGTTTTCATTAGCAATTCCTTTAGGTTTTGTAATGTAGTTGATTGATTGCCATGGCTACATTGTGGTTTTACACAAGTTCTTTTTAATACAGTATTGCTAAAAAGCAATATGGTGTTAAAATGTTAATTTTGGTTTTCTTCAAAGCAACAAACAAGTTAAAAGTTATTTAATTGACACAGGAAAGTAGAAAATGTAACATTACATAAAAATTTCTCGTAAAATTAATTGAATAAGGATTTTTTTAAATGAAGGTACTTAGTATGCTGCTGTTGGGTATTAATTCAGTTGGCTACAAGCTCTAATTTTATCAAATGTAACTTTTATTTTTGGTGCTGTACAAAGTGAGCTTAGAGAAATTGTTTTGGGTGCATATGCTTGGCCCTTGAGCAGAAGCAGTGATCTCAGGCCAGCAGATAGGCGTTCAGGAGCCATTCGAAATTCAGCTCTTGTAAATATTAAAGAGGTGACTGTTTCTTGTAAAGCTGTCAAAGCTCTGCTTGCTTTGGTCTTATCCTGAGAATTTGCATTCTGAAAATCTAAGTTAACAGATTTAGACAATCGCTGCTTGTGTCTGGTATTGTTCAACTCTAGATGATGCACTAATTTGGATTAATTAATTAATCAGGATTAATTTTTGCTGCATGTTAGCTAAATGGGAGAGAGGTTTTTTATTTTTCTTTCTTTATTGCTTCTGAGACTTTTAGAAAAATCTTAGCTTGTAAATCCTGCCCTTCGTGGTATTGGCACTTCCAGACTGTCACATTTAAATCAGAGCCTGAAATATTAGTTAACTGTTTCTTTCATATTCCCAGGACAAGGAGGGCTTGCCAGCTGCTGTGGAAGTGGAGAGACTGTCACCAGGCAACTCTGCTGTCTCAGAATATAAATACAAAGAGGCGGGAGAGAAACAAATTCAGTATTCATGGCCTGGGCACTTGAAACACATCTCTATTAAATTTATAGAGTGTCAAAAAGGTTATGAGAAAAAATACACTGATCAAACACAAATAAATTTTAAAAATTATTAAACCCCAAAAAAGCCTGCTTAAAGTAGGTGTTCCCATTCAACTTCTACATTTAAACTCCTTTGTATAATTATTACAGGCAGCCTGTAGAATGTTTCAAAACACTTCGTATTTCATTTTGTAAACCAGGCTTTGTGGATTTCTTGACCATTGAAGTACGGGTTTACCTAATTATGTTTTTTGCAAGTTGTAGCTGCTGTATAATTTGCTGACTAAAATTACAGGGAGAAAAATAATTAAAAATATAATCTATTCAAAATTTGCAGTTTGCAGGACTCCTGGAGTTTGGCTTAGATTTGCAGGAATACTACATTTCTGGGTTGGCTGAAGAACAGATGGTTATCAAGAGAAATATCCCCTTAAGTGCATAGTAAAGCAAACTCAAAAGATTCATCAGCCATGCTTTAATGTGGGCTTGAGGTATCACCGAAGTCATTAACCAGTGCAGAGAAAAGATCTGAAGACCTCAGATGAAGATGGGAGAAACATGTAACCAACAGGACGTGAAATAAGTACTTTTTTTGTCTTCTGGATTTGATCTCTGTTATTTTAGTTTTAGCTCTATCCTGTGCACTTCCTTCCTATAGTTCTAGCTCTAAACTGCTCAGTATCAGCTTAAAAATTAATCTGGACTGAAAGTTTCCTTCTCTTCTTTGTAAAGAAATAATTCTGAGTTTGCTGATCACTGAAGACATCTCGTGTTTTCCAATGTCTCCTTACTCTTAGCAGTTTAGAACGTTAGCAATACAGCCATCAATCTGCACCAGTATACAGCTGGGTTTTGTAAAACCAGTATCATGGTATGGATGAAACAGAGGAGCTTAAGGATTTAGTAGAGAGATATTTCCCCAATGGTATTTCATATTTTGAACACAACTGTTTTACAACTTCCATTAAAAGAATTAGCAAAGTTTTGATTAAACCTGGCCCCATCCGTATGAGAGTCCAAGGGAGTAAATAATAGTAATTAAGATGGAACATGCTGCCTTATAAAAGGGTCTGAGTAAATGCTCTGCACGTGGCAAGCTGGGCAGTTCAACAACTTGACGTGACACCGAATAATTGATGAGGAAACCAATGGAGCCTCCTCTGTTTGTAAAAGGCAATGAGTGTTTTTCTTGTCTTCTTACCCAATGAGTGAGTGTTGTTTCTATTTATTTAACAGAATTGTAAAGTGAACCAAGACCCCTTTAGATGGAAAGTTGGTTTGTGTGGTAGAAACACTGAACGTCTCATATTTAACGTTTACTCTGTTTACTGTGAATGGGTTATAAAGCTGCTGCTGGTCTCGTGCCTGCACTGGAAAGCTGATGTGAGGGGGTCAGAAACCTGCTGTGCACCCCAGGTGTATGGACACAACTCTGACAACCTGTGCCAGTTCTTGTGTTTTTAGAGCTGTTATCTCTCTACATCTGCTCGTTCTGGAGAGCTCTATACTGTCTTAGGTAAAGGAGGACAGCTGTATACTGTGAGGACATCTGTAGCTTAACCTGCTTTTTTTTGGAGGGATTTTTTAAAAAAACATATAAGATGTTGCTGAGCACTGCTGAGGAAAGTTTTGCCCCTCACTGTCCCTCTGGCTCTTGATATGTTAATAATATAAAAACAGTTATGGAAATCATAATGATTTGCTTAATCTGTTCTGATTTTCTCCCTTCTTACCTGTTTCCTATGATGTGTATTTTACATTGCCTTTGCTCTCAGTCTTTCCTGCTTTCACACCACTTTACTGAAGTCTGAACAGCATTTTGGGTGTGAGTTACAAACCTTATATTATGTTTCTAGATTAAACTGTTGTGAAAAGCATTTTCATATTACCAGTGAGGTTTGTGGCACTCGTGGGGCAGACTTCCAAATGTTCTGTGAAAGAGAGAGAGGCAAACTCACGAGTCTGTTTTTGTGCCATTAGTGTCAGTGGCCTCGTGCACAGCAGCTGCTGGACCAGTCCTGGTTCTCCCAGCTGGTGCTTGTCGAGGATTCACAGAACTGCAGGGCCGTGTCCAGCGGCTCAGGCCCAGCCTGGCACAGGGATCAGCCTGGATCCTGGATGTGGGATGCTTGTTTGCACTGTGAGCTGCTAGGTGAAGAGGTTGGTTACAAACTCTTCTCACGTGAGTTGTGTGTTTGAGCGTGGAAGCTGACGTGGGTGCTCGCTGTGCTCAGCAACACCTCCAGGTAACCTCAGTCCCACACTGGGGCTGGCAGCAGGGTTGTGGTGTAAGACTTTCTTGCAGAATTTTCTTTTACATCTTGGGTGTTTTCTGACTTGTACACTTTTAAAATGAAGAGCATTTTAAGAAGAAAAGATTGAAGGCTTAAAGCTGCATATTAAATAAAAATGGAAATTTTTATTCCATATGTATTTTATGCCAGAACTTGTTCTGAGGTTTTGTGTCTCCTTGTGTGTGTAAGTTTTTTCTTTCCCACATTCTCTCCACCCATCCCCGCCTTTTTCCCTCCTCCCCTGCTTCCCCCCTCTCCAAGATGGTATCTGCAGGCTGAGCTGCAGCAGGCTAGGGGCAAGCAGGAGTGGTCGGCTGTGCTGAGTGCAGGACACCAAGGAGTTTGCAAGAGGTTTGGAAAGAAGTTTGCATTGCTTTTTAGTTGTGCTGCATAAGGACAAGAATGTGTAATGGGTGTTGAAATTAAAAGTTACTCTGAATGGAATTCCAGCTCATTTTAGAGGGATTGCAGCTATAAGGACTTTAAAGAAGTGAATGAGGTAAATAATTAGTTAGGAGAAAAAAATGAAGTGATTTTTCACTATATTTTTCACTATATTTTTCAATTTCTAATCCAAATGAATTATTTTTAGCCAGTATGAATTAAATTGGCTGACTTTTATCAGAAGCAAGTTCGTTTACATTGGGTTTTCATGGTTTACTCTGGAAAGTATTTTCTGATAATTTTTTGAAAACTTCCCTGGTTTTGTAATTTCCATACAATTCAAATACAGACCAGTTTGAGCTGTGCTATTTATAGAAGTAATTAAGCATGTGTCTTTTAAAAGCGAAACTCCTCACTTTATGATGTAAGAAAAGTTGAGAGTAAAAGAGCAGCATAAGAGCAGCATAGTTACACTAATATGCCATTGTAGCATGTTCCCATCCTGTCATCTGGAAAATTAAATCAGGTTACAGCATGGATTAGCATCCAGACTTGTGTGGAGGGGAAGGTACTGTCTTAAATGCCATGAAATTGAACAATGGGATTATACAGTTCACAGCTAATTTCAATATTCTGCTGTACTTGGCTTTTTGTTGAACAAGATTCTGTAGGGAGAGGCAGGGTTAACTTTTCGAATTTGGAAACACTCACATATTTAATGAAATCCAATGATAGCTGGAATGTGGTTGAGTAATCAGTGCAGTGTTCTACGTAATGTGCACAGACCTGACGTGGAATCAACTCACAGTTTCCAGGGCTGTATTTCACAGCATGTATTTATATCCATGGATGGCTGTTTTCCAGGGAAGTTTGTGAGCACTTGCTTTAGGCACAAACTCTGTGGATCTTGTCAACTTTGTGAGCTGAAACTACAAAACCAGTTGTAATGAAAGATAAACAGGAGATACTTAGGTTAAGATCAACAGAAGAGTTCAGCATGTAGCACAAGCTGAGTACTTGTTTTGGGGTTTGGGACAAGTTTAGTTTGAGAAGCATTTCCATAATTCCTGTGACTTTTTCCTTCTGGGGGTTCACCTGCACTGTGTTTGTTCCTGGTTTGCAGGGTCTCCTCCTGCTCTCAGCTGAGCTTTCAGAGCTCTGTAAAGTTATAGGTGACTGCAAAGCTGCAGCTCAGTGCTTTGCTGTAGCTGGGCGAGAGGTTGATCGGGATTTCAGTCTGGCTCTTCCCTTGTTCTGATGTCAGCAAATAGATTCCACTCTCCTGAACTTGAAAAAAGTGTTTTACATGTGTTTACTTTGCATCATTTCACTCGAAAGCCTGTTAAGTACCTAGAATAACAGCGTTCCCTATGTTTTGAGTTGCAAAAAGCTTTCTTGCTGTCTAGAACTACAATGGAGCTGCATCTAACTGTTTGCATGCGCTGAGCAAAACAAATTACTGCGAGTAGAAGTGTTTGAAGTTCCCAAGTTACTTTAGTTTTACAGGCAGACTTGACAGTCAGTTCTGTTCGTGGGTTTACCAAGTATTTCACACATGTGCTGAAACAGTTTTCACTGATACTCGTGGTGCTGATAAAAGCTGGATCCTGGGTGCTGGCTTGGCCTGTATCTGTATCTTGACTGTTTTCCCTTGTTCAGAATAATTTGGATATCACTTCTGTTATGATTTTTGGGTGACTTGTGCTTATCCCTTCAGGGGAGAGCCTGGCTGTACTGAGTGATAGCAATGCTTGGTTTAGAGATGTTTATATTTAATGAAGTCAGGTGTCTTGAGGGCCACTATTGTATGTGTTTATGTCAGTCCTTTGGTGTAGTGAGGGTGGTCCAGCTTCCTCAAACTTCATGGCATGACCGTGTAGAATTTAAATGTAATTTTATTGTGTATATATGTGTAGGTAAGTGTAGTTGAAAACACCTTCAAATGCACGCTGGGTTAACAGTGAAGAATAGAAGCATAATAAGATGTGAAGTAGTTTCTTTTTCCCTTGTGTAGTGTTTTCCAAACAAAGATAGTGGAAGTTTAGTAAATATTCCCAGACCATTTAAAAGCTAAAGTGATGGAGCTGATGCAATTTTTAATAGAAAGGACTTGTAAAAACATGAGGACCTGAGGCTGCCAGGCTTAACTTTGAGTGGTTTTCTTGCCTGTAGTGTTCCAGTGTGTCTGGATTACCATTCCAATGCCGTTGTGAGATGTGTCACCCCAAGCAGCCTGTGGACAAGCTGTGTCCCTGTGTCACACAGGCATGTGACACCCGGGGTGATTCCCTCAGGCAGGACCATAAATACACTAACAGGGATGTGTTTGCTCAGGGTGAGTTCAGCTGCCTTTGCTCACACAAACGCTGGAGTCTCACAAAGCCCTGCACAAACCTCTGCCTCGGGACCAGGAGCTGAGATGAGGCTCTCAGACTTCACAGAAATACACTCCAATAGGTTTCTCTGGGCTGTTGTTCATGGCAGGGAGCTCCAGGAACACAGAAGGGCTTTCAAGATGCTAAGAAAACAGGAAAAATACATGTTTACACATACACACACACACAATTACTTTGTATGGCTAATCTGTTTCGTTGTGTTTTCAAGAATGAGAATGTGGGTTTCCGTCTATGGAAGAATGTGTTTAGAGCAAACACACTTTGGATTTATGTCAAATTGAATTCCTCATTTCCCTTAAAAAATGGTAAATGATAAAACGTTGTGTGTGGCAATATGTGTATTTATATATTTATATTAGGTTTGAGAGCAATGGATCAATAGAAGTGGGGGGAAATGTAGGTATCATTCAGACACCATTTCAGATGTCTTCAGCAATGCGAATTTATTTCTTTCATTGATTTGGTGTTTTTTCCGTGAAATTCTGAAGTCTTGCCCTCCGATAATTAATTTAAAAATTATTTAAAAATATGCATCTTAATGGATGTGGCATAGTTTCATCTTAGCACTGATGCTGTGCTTGCCGTGCTGAGGTGCAAAGCCATGCTGTCCTGTTAATGGGTGATGGTGTGCAGAGGGGGCCCATGCCAGCACAGCTGCTCACATCTGGGTGGGTGTTTGGACACTTTGCTCACTTCCCTGTGCGTAGAGCGAAGAATTTTCAAAGTAAGGCTGTAAAGGAGATCCCTTGCTTTCTGTTTCTAATCCACTGTGTTAATGTAGATAGGTCTGCTGGTACGTGTATGTACAGTTTGATATATTGTATATGTGTCATGGTGAAATGTTAAGACCAAGCATCTGATTATCTGAAAAATGTAAAGCTAGAAAGTTTATAAAGGCCCAGGCTGTTGGGTTTCTCATGTGGAAAGAGTGCACCTTGAAAAGGAGTTTGCATCTGCTGGCAACAGAGTCACCATGGCCCAACTCCTCACTTGCTGAACGCTGCTCTGAGGACTCTGGGCTGGCACCACTCTGAGACACCAGCTGAAACCAGCTCTACAACACCAGCTCTACAACGCCAGCTCTGAGGCACCAGCTCAGACACCATCTCAGACAGCAGCTGTGAGGAACCAGCTCTGCGGCCCCAGTGGAGCTGCCTGTGCCCCCCTGCCCTCCCTGCCTGTGCCACCCCACCGTGCCATGGCCCAGCCTCGGGGCCGTGTCTGCAGTGCTGCTCCCATGGGACAGCACCAAACCCAGCCCTGCACCCCGGGGGATGCTGCCAGGATTCCGTGCATTTGTTCATGCATTACACTTGATTTTGAACTCTTGCCTGATTGTTATATGGTTTGGTTTTTGTAATTAAAAAATAATCTTTGTAGACTGGAATGTGGCCTTCTCTGACGTATTCCTTTGAAAACTGGATGGCTTTGAAGAGATCTGTTTTAAATAGGTTGTCGTATAAATAATTTCAATCATGGTATTCTGTTGTTTTATGAACATCTCTAATTAAATTTAAGATAACTTCTCAGGGAATACTACCATATTATTTATTCTGACAGCCAAAGGAATAAGGACGTTACATCAGTCTTGAATGCTTGCTACTCTGAAGTGTTTCACACTTGTTTTCCTGATGAGAGATGTTCCAGGGCTGTGTTAATTGCCTCTTTCAAGTTCTGGATAAATATTTTTGGTTATTTAGGGAGCATACCCTAACA
>VZRF01012770.1:463237-480641 GCA_013396875.1 Vireo altiloquus
GAGGCTTTTTAACTCCCAATAAAGCAGGACGAGTAAAGCAGGGCAGGTGTGGCTGTGGTGCTGTGCAGGGAACACTGTCAGCCATGGGTAAAGCAGCAGCAGGAAGGGCTCAGGGCACCTCTGGGGGAGCTGTCCCTGGAGCTCCCCGTGCCCCTCAGGTGTGCTGGGACAGCAGCTGCTCCACTGGAAATTCCTGCAGTGGAGTACTCACATCACTGGAGCTGTGAGGACAGAGGTGGTGGACAGGACCAAACCGTGGGCTGTGACTGTAGAACTGAGTGCTTCCTGAAGTCACAGTGTTTGTCTAGACCCGATGTATTTCCATTAATATAGGAAAGTGAAGAAAAATCCTCATTTATTCCTCCTTTGCTCTGTCTTAAGCATCTTTGTCATATGGTAAAAGTTGTATTTTCTTTAGACCAAGTAGCTGAGAGGTCAGTTTTTCTTATGTATTTCTATTTGTGCCTTTTATGTGCCTCTCTGGTATCATTTAATTAGAATTAAAAATGCAGAACCTCTTCAAGCCCAATGTCTGTGTCTGTAATGGGGTATGGATCTGTGTTCCAGGTGCATTGCAGAGTCTTTGTGCCATGGCAGACCAGGAGAACTGCACAGCAAAGGTGATTTGTTTCCTAACAGAACCTTTGACATAGTCTGTTCATCCAATTTCCATTTTAAAATTGAAATTAGTAGTTCTAAGAATGATAGGTTAGTTAAGTATTTCATATCCAGGATATGTATTTGACTGCCTGATAGAAGATCTGGTTTCAGTGATCCATCAGATCTGCTCAGATGTTCACGTAGCATTGTAATATTGGAGATTTCTGTCTTTTTTTGTGTGTTTATTTGACTCCTGTTTGGTGGTGGGCTGAAAAAATCATTGCAGTAGCTATGAGCAGAGTACAATCAGCCTGTGTGAGTATGAAAGAAGTTAGTTCTGAAGTCTAAGATGTGCTGAGTGAGAAAATACCCAAAACTGGGTTTTTTTGTCTTTAAGCTGGTGTGAAGTAGCTGCTGCACGTGATCCTGTCTGGGAAAGAGCTGAGGTGGAAATGTTGGTTTTCCTGGTTTTGCATCATTGATAGCATTAATTGAATGTCTTTTCACTTGTGATACCTGTGTCTCAGAAGTCGTGGTGCAGGGCAGGAGTGGTAAAAGCACAGAAATCAAGTAGTAATTAACTAGCAATGGATGTTTTGAAGAAGCTCAGGAGGTTGCTTGGTTTTGGTCTGAGAGTACCTGAGGTAGTGTTGGACTCTGGAGTCTGTCTCTGAAAACCACGTCAAAAGCCAGTGTCCAAAAGAATTCTGAATAGACATAGAGGAATAATTGGGTTCAACTCTGAGGATATGTGTCCAAGCCACTTTCTAAACAATTTCAGTTCTCTTTCATGTAAAATTTGAATCCTTATTGGAAGTTTGCTAAACACAATTTGATTTCTTCACAGATGATTCAGCAAGTGCAAATATTACTGGCTACAATCTTATGGCCTTTGTTATACAAGAGGTCAGACTAGATGATCATAATGGTCCCTTCTGGTCTTAAAAATCTGTGAATATATGAATAATTTAAAACCTGTCTTGCCAACCCTTATTCGTTGAGGTGGTCATATTAAAATCCTGTGGGACTGCTTGTGTGAGTAAAGGTTGTGGGATCAGGCCTAGAGTGAGTAATCATTATGACTTTTGTTTAAATTTATTGATAAAGGTATAAAATATTCACTGCAAGTAAAGCTGGGCTTCTTTAAAATGGGAGATGCTTCAGCAGTATTATTCTACTTGGGTTTGTTGAGCCAGTCAGGAGCAAAGTAGTTTTGGAGATTTTCTTGTACCAGGCTCCTGAACCATTCAGTTTTATACAGGTGCTATTGTTCAGTTCATAAACTGTTTCAAAATTATTGTTTAGAAACTTGTAATATGTAGGAAGCATCTTTGTTACATTTAAGAAGGATGGGAGACAACACTGGAGGTCCTGCCCGTGGGGGTTGGTGTGTTGCAGTACATCCAGCTCATCTCCCTGCACGGAAAGCTCTTGGTGCTCTGCCTGGCAGTGTTTGCATGGACAGCAGCGTTGGGAGGTGCTGTCCCTGCAGAGGAGGATCTGGTGGTGCTCCATAGCTGGCACTCCTTGGTATTCACAAACTCAAACTGTCACACGTGTCTGGGCAGCAGCATGGAGCTGGTGGCACGTCATAGGGACAAGCTGGAAATAACCCCAAGTTAAACCAGGGAAGTCCAAAGTTCTTTGCTTTGCACTTGGAAAACTTCAGATTTGGAGTTTGGTCATCTTTGGTCATATCAGCTCTCCTTTCTTCAAGCAAAAACCACTTTCCAGGACTAAGGAATGTTTTTATAGCTCTTAGGTTTTGACCACAATTCTCTCTACCATATTCTCATGTTTGAAAATCTGAAAGTTGTAGAAATGCTGATAAATTTGAAAAGCTTTATCCTCTTGCAACCTTCAGTTGTCTGAGGTGATCACTGACTCCATCTCATCTCTGCAAAATCTTATAAAAGTTCTTCTTTCCCTGTGGGCAGGAGTGTCCTCATCATAGTTATCATTTTAATCTTCGTTCTTTAGGGAATTCTCAAACAGGTGCAATGGGAATACAGGTCTGAGAAGCTCGGGAAGTTTCAAAGTTGGTCAGCTGTTGCCCGCTTTGGGAAGGTTGTTTAGTTTTGTTACACTTCCCCACTGTGACAGGCATCCCTACCTGGGTGAGGGATGTGTTCAGTTATTAGTGGCAGCTTTGACCACGTTTTCCTCAGCAGGGAGGAGCATCTTGGGCACAGCAATTGGGCACCTGTGAGAAGGCAAAGCCAGGGATTGTAGCAGTGCTGGTGTTTGATGATGGGGTGAGAGCTGTGTCCTTAGCAGGCAGATTTCATTTTTAGGAAACAATTCTCAAAGTGTTGTTCTGATTTCTCCTGAGTCCACTGGCAGTGGTGGACCTGGTTTCCTCAGTACTTGCAGGAAGTGGGTATTTGCTCAGTTGCTGGTTTGGATTCCCAGTCTGTAGCTTATTCCTGCTGAGGGTGTCACTGATGGGGGATTTATGGTATGGAATGACAAAGGGAATTCAGAATTCTCTTTGGTAATGAGTGCAGGAAGAAATAGAAGTCTAATGTTAACCTCTCACAGTTTTTAATGTTTTGGATTTCCCTAAAAGATCTTTTCAGTGAAATTGCTTAATTTTGTAGTGAGAGATGGTAGAATTTCTATAATATGGAAATGGCAGAAATGTGATTCCAGAGACCTCCTGTGCACAGAGGCAGAGGTTGGTCATCAGTCCTTTCCTTGTCCTCTTAAACACAGAATTGTGCTCTTGGCTTTAAAGTGTTCCAGCATTGCAAGTTTCTGCACATCCTTTCTTTTGAGCAAAAGACGGGAGTTGATTTTTAATGATATTTACTATTTGTTGAACTAAGTTGTTTGTTTCTTTCTTTCTCTGTTTCTGGTTGGTTTATTTTTCTTTTTTTCGGTTGTTTGTTTATAACATCCTAGGGATTAATTTTTCCTTTAATTCAGTTTCCCATCTGTTGTGCCTGGATGTGGCAGAAGTGTATATGAAAATTTGCAGCCAGCTAGAAGAGATTACAATCTTTTAAAAAGTCAAAACTGTTTGTGGGGTTTTATTCCTACCTCATGAAAAATGAATCTCCTGTTGGGGCTGAACTACAGTGTGGATTTATAGAGGTGTAATGTAGTCACATGGGTGGGATTTGATTTTAGGTTTATTTCAGTTTGGAGCTCTGACCCTTCTCTTTTAACACGTTATATTTGTGTGAATGAATTCCTGTGGTTTGCATTATCTGATTATAGCAAAGATCAAATCTGGTTGTGTATATGAATGAAAATCTAATTGGAATAGTGCTGTCATAATAGCCTCCTGTGATCATAAAGTGTGCACCTGATGAACAGAGCTCCTTTTCAGGTGCTGTAGCAGACCCTGCTTTTGAGTATTTCCTTGCCTGTGTTTTGGGGAGGCTGCCCGTGGATGGGGCAGTGGTGATGGGCAAAGCCCCATCGTGCCTGCTATGTAAACAGAGCATTGCTTCTGTGCTCCTCTTGTTAACTCTCTGCTGCAGACCTTTATTGGTGCTTCTTCAATAATTTGTTTAAACTATGCAGTACAGATTCCTTATTTTAGCACTAAGACTTACAAAGGCTTCTTTTAGCAGCCTTTAATTTTGTACTTATGTATGTGACATAGCCTGTGGCTGTGATCTCTGCTGTGAATCTGCAGTTGTTTTGGGATGAAAGCAGAAGGCAGCTGGAAACTCAGTAGCTACATCTAGCTGTCTACCTAGAGAAGGCCTTGATTTCAAGTTTATCTAAACAAGCTCGACTAATCCCAACTATCTGGGGGGATCCACTGTCAAAACAAGCAGCATGGCCCTAAGGCAAACACAACCATACAGAAATGAAGGCTGGGACTTCCAATACTCCGATGACTGCATACTGGAGGCTTTTTTCCTGAAAAGAGAGTAAGAGAGGTACAATTTGCATAATGCCTTTTCATCAGGAACTTTTGGAAAGCTGACAGAGGTCCAGCTTATAGCGCTGTAGCCACAATACAGAGTCTATAGGAGAATCCTTGAATGACCTGACCATATTGAAAGAAAAAATGAAAGCATCGAAGTATAGCCAAGTGAGTGTGGAAAAGAGGGCTGGTGCATTGTCTAACATCTGCTCTACTTCTCGTTAGTTTTGTTCTTCAGTATTCTATGTGGACTTTGGAGAAACCTAAGACAGCCTAACATGAATCCTATAATCTTCCTTCTGAATATTTATGTAGTGTGCCAGCCTCTAAGCTGTCCTTTGCATCTTCCTACTTCCCCCTCATTTTCATGCTCTCAAATGAGGCCAACATTTCAAAAGCTAAATAAATGTTTGTGAATGTTTATAAAAGATTTGCATAAATTTGTCCTTGTTTGACAAAGATCACTTTTTTCTTATGCCAGTTCTGAAATATTTTAAAGGTTTCAGTGCTTGTCTTGACAACAAAGTCCTGCCTCAGAGAACAATGATTGCTGATTAAGTGGGTATGTGCTCGGAGCTGAATAGAGCGATGGAGACGACAGCTGAAAGGGCCACTCATCTTAAGCCAGAATTATAATATTTAACAAATGCTCACCGAAGGGTAGATTTAAAGCTCTGGTTTTGGTGCAGTGTACCTGTGCTACTGACTTACAGGCTGAGCAGGATGTGATTATCTTTTCACAGCTAATAGTTCTCACCTAATTTCTGCTAAATCTGCAAGTGAAAATACTCCTCGGTTTTAGTCACTAAATGTTTCAAATACATTTAATTGGATCAGTGTTCCAGCTCTCTGATATTGATGCTTCTTACCTTTACCAATTGATCACTGTTTATGCACATAATTGGATCTGATTTTTTAAATGCTTGTTAGTATAATTTTTCAATTCTTTGTGATTTAAGGCTGGAACAATTATACAACAGTACAACAGCAGCTATAGATTTTTTTTTTTTTAGCTAAAATCTATTTCTCTTACAATAAAACTAAATCTCTGCTTTTACTGAAGGGGTTTTGAAGACATTTGTTGAGGAGATCTCTTTGAAAAACTGCTTAAATATTTAGTTCAGCTTTACTTTCAGATTTTTTTCTACTGGAGAAAAGTAATAGTCGTTCCTGTTCTTTTGTTCTATGAGTTGAGAGGTTGAAGTTGTCATTAAGGCAAAAACTAGAGCTACTTCTCTGACACAGTTTTTATCACATCTGCTAGGCCTGTGTCCCAGGAGGAGCTGAGCAGAGCCCGGAATTCAGCATAGGCCCATTATCTCCTGTTTTTGCGTGTGTTGTAAAAGGAGTGAGACCTCAGGGAGGCTTGGAGCCTCCTCCCGTGTAATGTCCAAATCACATTTGAAGGACTGGTGGCAGGAAAGCTTTGGCCTTGGGGTGTGAATTCTAAGAAACAGAGTCACAATTAGGTTTAAAAAATTCAGGGATTTTGAGCTTTATCTTGAAATATGTTTTTAGTAATGCAAGGAGAAAAGTTGCCCATCTGTGCACGTATTTTGTACGTTTAAAATATTTAAATGCTAGCAGGCCTCAATATGCTTAGGAAATGTTATTTGTCTCCTGTTCTTCCTGTTCCCAGGATTGTGGATATGCATGTTGGGGTTTGTTTATTTGTTTGCTTGTTTTTTAAAACAAGTCAGTTACCTTCAATGAAATGACATTATTTTATATGGCTCTGTTCCCCTGCTGACCCTCAGTCAGGGAGAGGCGACTTGGGTAGAAAAACCCTCCCCTAATTTAAGATTTAGAATTGCTCAGAAAGAGCTGATGGATTTCTGGAACACGAAGCAAATGGATAATCTAGTGCTATAAAGCTGTATTGGAATACCAGTAGAAATAGAAAAGTAGAGATAAAACTAAATTCGGGCAATTTAAAGTAATTCTATTAAGCAAATTATGTCCAGATTTTTTTGGACATAAAACGTTCTTTTAAAGAACTGATTAAAATGATTTCTTAAAATATTATGTACATTACAAAATTTAGTAATGCTCAGTACTGCTATAAGGCATTAAAAGATTTTATTGCAAAATCAATGCAATATGAAATTTGACATAAATATTTTAAACTAGCAATGATTTCTTTTAAAGAATCTGTGTTGTATCAGTTTTTTCAAAACTAGAAAAATCTTTAGAACTTAGAGAAATTTTGAGTTTATTGTTTGCTTTCTCTGCCTCGTAGCTTGCACAATGTCAGTGTTTTGTTGTGGCTGTGTGATGCTGGCCCCAGTGCAGGGTCCTCACTTTGGAATTTGGGAATTCATTTTTATAAGGTACTGGCATTGAAATGCTTCTCTTAATTTTTAACTATAAATTACACCATGTGTTAATTGATAAGAATGTTCTGTAATCATAACTTTGGGGAAATTTGGTGTGAAATAATATAAACTGGCACTAATAATTAACACAAATTCAGATTTAAATTCTCAGAACACGAGATGAATGATCCCTGTTGGTCAGTCAGAGCTGTGGTCAGTTTAGGGGTTGAATTTTCTGTGCTGGCATTGCTTTCTTGTATTTATATTGTATAGGTAAAAGTATGAGTGGTTGCTTTGTGAAATGTTTAAAGTTATCAAATTGTTCCTGAGGTGTTTATTAGTGTGCAGGAAGCTGTCCCCTTTGCTAGAGAGTGTCTGTGACCAACCCTGCACAGCCAACAGAACTGATGGTGTTCTGGATGGTTCTGTACCTCTGGCTTTAAACAGAATTGTTGTCAGGTTTCAGTTGGTTATTTGAGTGCAATGACAACTTGTACAACTTTTTTTAATTCTTAAATCTGTTGTTCCCTTGCAGTGGATCATTTAATTAATCGTTATCTTAAAATTATTCACATAGATGAATTAAATATAAGAGCAGTTTACAATTCTCTGGGTATAGGAGAGATTAATGTACAGCCCAAATTTAATTGGATAATATTTTGCTTCGGTTAATGTCTTAGCACTTTTTAATGCTATATTAACATTTCTGTGGTGTTTAAATTTGGTGTTGTTTCTGAGGAGCAATAAAGTCATCTTCAGTTGTTCACTGGTCAAGTGGGCATCCTGTTCCCTGGCCTCACATGCCCTGTGCCCATCAGGCTGGCTGCATTTCTCCTCTGGGCCCTCCTTGTCCTCCAGTTTCTCCTCCATCCTTCCTCAGTCTGTTGATGTTCTTGGAAGTCTCTTGGTGTCCCTCCATGGCTGTACTTCACCTCTGGTGTAAGAGCAGGGAAATAAAACAGCATCCACTTTTTTCATCATGGAGTCATCTCTTCTCTCCATGGAAAACTCCTCTCAGCAGCCATGCTCTGTTCTCTTGTAACATTTACTTGTGGGGTTTGGGGGTTCTTCCCTTTCCCTCTCCTCTCCAGGACCCACAGCTAAAGGTCCAGTCTCTGCTCTGGGTGCTCGTTTCAATTTCACCAGATTTTCCTGAGGTTTTCCATTACAGGTTCCCAACCTGTTGGTTTGTGTGGTGTGTTATTTCCCTGCTCTGATTCACTTTCCTATTTAGGTATCATGCCTTAAGCATTCATCATTTTTCACAGATCTCCCTGTATTTTAATTTCTTTTCTGTCCAAATTCTCCCTACACTTTTTGTTCCCCTTTGCATCTCTGTTGTCCTGTGTATCTTTCTAAGAGCAGATACTTTGCAGCAGCTCCTTCTCTAGCGCAGCCACTCGCACACCATTTATCAGTGCAGTTTTATTTAATTGCAGCTGCACGTGGGATAGTTGTTAGTGATGTTCATTTGAGCAGAAGTGAAGCAACCCACTGTATTTAAGAGAATCTGAAGTTGTTCTGTTGATTTTAAAGTGGGAGCATACGGCGAAGGGTTTTAAAAATAAAAAAGGCTTCAGCTGCAGCTTGCATATTAAATTCACAAGTGAATGTGCACATTTTGAGCGTTGTTGAGCTTTCTTTACTGTTTGGTTGCAACAGAGAGATGGTTTGGGACACGAGCCCGGTGTGTATTGTGTGTATTTCCCAGCCTGGCTTCCCTGTCCTGTGTGTGCAGAAAGGCTTGCAGAGCCTGCCTCACCGTCAGAGGAGCTGTGACACAGAGGGGCTGAGCGCACTGCTCCTGCCTCATTTATTTTGAAAACTTTGCTACTGAAACCAAACTTAATCAATGAGCTCTGTGTTGTCTCCGATAAGTTATGTACTGGCTTTATTGATCGGGAAGGATTTTAGAAAGCCCATGTGGGGTTTATAATGTCAGCAGTGTTTTGATTATGAAAGGAGTTGGAACCTTGGGACGGGGAGCCAGGTGGTGCCTGTGCTGCAGCCCCCGGTGCCTCGGCTGCGCTGCGTCCCCCGGGACACGGTTCATGCCCTGCACTTCAGCTCTGGTGACTGGCTGCTGGAGATGCACTTCTTGCTCATTAAAATGTTGAAAATCAAACTGCATGTAAAAAGATTTGTGAAAATATAAACTTGGGGATTGATCCAGAAAACTGGCGTGTGATCCCCTGGAGACCCTGGCGGCAGCTCCCAGGTCATTTACGTTGATCAGCTGCCTGTCCTGGACTGCTGGGGGGTTCTGGGCTTCTCTTTAGGGGGCTTTGCTTTACAGGCATTTGTGTAGGTTTTTCTTTAAGAAAATAGACATAAGGGAATAAATCAAGAAAACAGACTATTGATACTTCCTCTGTGCTTCGTGTTGGTTAAAAAAAAAAAGATTACAAGATGTTGACATGGAGCTATTCTAGGTTTTGTCTTGTTATGGTTTTTTTCTGAAATCATAAAGAAATGAAGATTTTTCTAGGTCATAAGTAATAACCCACCTAAAGAGGTCAGGTAGGATATTGTATATGAATGATGTAGGTATTGCTTGTCTTTCAGACTGAGAAGTATTTAAAGAATTTTTTTAAAAGCAGCATTATATTTAGAGTAATGAGCTTGCAACTTGAGCAAAAATGGAATTCAGTTCTCCAGTAATTGTTTTTCTTACCTGAAAAAGATCAGCAGTTTTTCTAATTAAAAACTAATTATATGTATGATATTTATATTCTTTTAATAGTTAGTTTTGAAAAATAAGGCTCCAGTTAACCTGTGCTAGTCTCAATTTTTTCAGTTGTGAATCAAGCCAGATAAGAATTGGTGTATAATGAATGACAAATTATGTCCAATGACATTCAAAAGGCAGATAATAATATCACTGTACAATCTTTCTTTAAAAGAGAAGGCAATGTAGAGCAGTGCAGAGCCAATATATGGCCTGTGTAAGTGAACATTTCATTCGCTGTGTTTTGGAAGCTGTAAATATCAAGGAACAAGTGCAGAGTAAGTTCTCAGTAATGCAGTTCTCCAGTGACACAATGCTGATGAGATGCTGAATGTTTTATTACGTGAAGGGTTTTACTTGCAGTTCCAGGAATTATTCAAATCATCAAAATAATGGAGAGAATATAGTCTGCCTTTTTGGGGTGACTGATGGCTTTATCTTCTAACACTCTTTTATTTCAGAATTTTATGTATCTATATGGTTTTGTTTCTGAAAAAATGGATAAACAGTCATGATTTTGAGGAAAATGTGTATTGATAAGGCCAATAAAGATACAGGTGTTTTGCTCTCCTGCAATTATAATCTTATAATTCTTTCATGGGTTGGTTTGTTTTTTGACACTTTGCACTGTAACATTTCAGTTGTGGCCAAGGACAATTGGGTAATAGTTAAAATTTTTCAAGATGCAGTTTTTGTGCCTGAGCAATTGGAGTTGTTCAGCTTGTGAAAATCAGTGAGATTCTGGGAGAACCCAATCATATTAATGAGACCTTTACTATCAAGGCATTATTTTGTATCAGAATAGAGATTTCTGCAGTTTACTCTGCAATCGACAGCTCCTTTCCATGTTTCCTGCTGCAATTCAAAGGAGGAGACATCTTTGCTCTACATGGCATTCTTCAATAGATCCTTTCTTGTTCTTTAAAAACAGGAGGTTGTTAAATAATCTATCAATAAACTGTCAAGAAGTCAAAGTTTCCATATCTGTTTTTGCCTGAAATCCTCAGAACTTGCCACATTTTAGTTGTCAAGAAACCTCCAAAGAAGAGTGTGAGCAGTTGAGCCTGAAACCACAGCTCAGGATGGGCTGTGCTTGTTTGAATTATGCAGGAGGAGCATGTTCCTGCAAGGAGTCAATATGTTTTGTGCTTCACTGGAGAGGTTATTAGATTGATGGAGTTTATTTGGGAACGATGGCATTTGGCTTAGAAATAAATGAAGCGAGAAGCATCTATTTAGTTATTGATGATAATTTATTGCTGTTGGTCAGAAAAGTGTTGAATTTATCAGAGGATTTGTTGTTTGTTCTGGGTTCTGAAAGCAGAAATAGAATTTACACTTCAGGACCTGAAATATTGAAGTGTGAAGGAGAATGAGCAATGAATTGGCTGTAGGAAAGATCTGCAAACTGAGAGACCTTTATGGTGGGCTGTGGGTTACAGAATTGAAATTTTGGAGATCTAATGGTTTACTTTTGTCTATGAACACAACTGGTTTAGGAGTAACATGTTTCTGGTTTTGCCTCAATAGTGACTGTATTTGTTTAAATTTGCGAAGTTGAAAATGATTAATTTATCTGCTGATCATGTTTTCACTTTTCATATTCATCCTTCTCTTTGCTCTCACGCTTAAACACTTTTCTGTTTGTGGTGCTGTTTTGCGACTTTTAGGAAATGGTTTGTAGATTAAACAATCTGTATTAATTTTAATACACATTATTTTAATCAGTCTTTTAACAGTCAGATTTCTTTTCTAAGAGCAGTAGGCAACATTAAACATTCCTGCTATGAGACCTATTGGCTTCATCTTTTGTTATTTATCTTGCTGATGTTAGGAAGTATTCTCTAATCCCCCAGACCTCTGTTCCTAGGTAACAGTCAAAAGCTGTGCCAGCAGAAGTGGTCCTGCCAGGCCAGGCCCATGTGGTTTGGTGTTATTCACTCCGATCCATATGGTCAGGGTAGGGATTGTCCCCAGAGAGGTGTTAACACTCAACAACCCAACCTCCTCCTCCTCTCTGGAGAATTGCTGGATGGCTCCTGCTGCCTGCCCATGTGTGAATCTTGATTAATTTTTCATTTTTAATGAAGTTTGATCATGTTTATTATTTCACATGATTGACTGCCTGGTACTCCTTCCATGTAATTGATAAAGCCCATATTTCTTCATCTGTCTCTTATTTCTTCAGGGCAAAGTTGTGAAATTGTGTGATGTGGTTAATATTAGATTTATTGGTCCCCATAGATGTATAAATTATCTCTTTTTTTTTTCTCTCTCTACAGGAAGTTCTACAGACTCTGACCAAGTTTTGTTTCCCCTTCTATGTGGACAGGTATTGTTAGCTTTTCAAACTTTACAAGAAAATAAGCTTGTCAATAAAACCCCTGTAGAAAATAAAAGCCATACCATTCATAGTGTTCTGTCTGTGTGACTGGGACTTAAAGCACCTGAGTGCAAATTATAGTCTTAGAATCACTTTTTCCTGGGGTTTTTATGGGCACCATGAAACAAAAAGAAGTTTTAAAACAAGTCGGAGTTGTTCAGTGGCAGCACTCTGAGGGTGTTTTGTTTTACTTCTGCACAATGCTAGGATGAAAAATGCTTGGGTAGGAATTGTCAAATATGCCTGTTAATATCAAAGCTTTGTCTGCTTATGCATTTTATTTCTTAATTGCCAAATTTTGGGTGGAACAATTAATTAAATGCTTTACACTGAAAGGCCTCTTGATGTTGCTGGAATGCTGGTGCTTCACTTGGCAGCTGCCTAAGGTGACTTCTGATTTTGGGGGGAAATCCTAAAGTGAATGCGAGAAGGTCTGAGAATATTTAATTCCTGTAATTTAGGAAACTCTGGAACTTTTTTCGTTTTGCTTTTACTTTGAGTTATTTTTGATGGTTTCATTTTGTAGCAGTGCTTATCTCATCTCTGAGCATCACTTCACTGGTCAGAATGCCTTGTCTTCATCAGCTGAGACACCGAATGGTTTGGGTTGAGGGAATCAGCCTTTACTGTGATTAAACTGCTTCAAGTCTTTTTCTCATTTTAAAATTTGCAATCACTTTTTTGCTGTTCATCCTTTTCATTTCCTAAGGAGTGGAAGCAGGCAAATAGTCATACATTTTTGTCATGTACTTGTTTCTACTAGAAATATTTATGCTTTCTGTGTGTGGATTTATTGTACCTAGGGGTTTTGTTTGTTTTGTTGTTTTTGGTTTTCTTCAGCAATATAACATTTTGAAAGATAGAACACTGAAAACCCATATGGGGTGCAAATGAGAACATAATGAAAAGTGATTCCCATTTCTGGATCCACTTGTTTGTCTGAATATCACAGACTGTCACTGAAAGACTGCAAGCCAACCAGTTTGAACATAGATGAGACACTGTCACCCAGAACACACTTAATAACTTCAAAGGGAGAATGGACTTCCCGTGCTGCAGGAGGCAGAGCACACCCCAAGTGGAGGAGATGCTTGTGCTCCTTCTCCTCTGGATGGTGGCACTGAAGGTTGTGGCTCTGAAGGCGGACACTCCTCTCTTTTCACATTGATTTTGTCCATGTGTTGTGGCCAGTGCTCAAAACCACAAGGACTGGTTGGCTGTTCCTTCAGGTGAAGCACCAGGGGTTTCCTGCTGTTGTGGTGGTGCAATGAGGCAGAGGCTCTTCTCCAGCTGCAGGAGTGCAGAGCTGCTCCTCAGCCCAGCTCCTGCCAGAATTGGGGTAGTCAGGTGTAGGTGCTGGGAGGCATTTTATGGAAATCCCTCTTCTCTCTCCCCTTTCCTCCTGCCCTGACTTCTGTCTGCCCCATTAGAGATGAGATGTGTGCTGCTTCCATCCTGTGAGGCTCTAAGTAGACCTTCTGACCAAAGCAGAGCTGTCAATCTGAAGGGTTGATACTGACATTTTAGGAAGAACACTTTGTGTTGGGAAGTTTATCCTTCCCGTGAAGAGCTGGCACCAAAGCTTGAGCAAGACCTGTCAGTGAGGTTTGGTTTCTCCAGGTCACATCAATGCAGGACTCTCTTGGTTTGCTCTGGAGGAACTCACCAGCTTGTCTGAGTTGTTTCATAAACAAGCTTCTCCCTGCTGCTAATGAAACGTGTTTTTTCCTGTTCCATAATTTTAATTGTCAGCTCAAATGCTATTTCTCACACACGCTCCGCTCTCAACCTTGTTAAAATTAAGCATATAATCCCCTTTAAAAACACCATACTAAAATCACCATAGTAACATTACATCCAAGCTCTACAGATAAAACACACCACCAGTGAGGGATTTTTGGGTATCCCCAGCAGCTCAGTGTGGTTTATGGAAGTGGTTGCTCTGCTGACATGTAGATTTCAGGAGGATGATAGTACTTACACTGGCTAATTCTCCAACTACTGGAATGCTTTAAATATCTGTCTTTTTGTTCATCTTTATCACTTCATGTTTTTTCTTTTCTGTTTGGAATCCATTGAAGGATTCTCCTTTCTAAGCTGGACAGTGACATCTTTCCCATCTGGATCCAGCTTTTATTTCTGCAAGTCTGTTTTTCTTTTGTTTCCTCTAGGCACCGAGTGTGTACTCTCCCACAGAGATGGTTTTTTTGCATGTGGCATCATAGAAGAGAATATTTTAAACCCTGACTGTTAGTTAAATGGCCTTGAATTTGCCAGGGTATTTGTTGCAGTTGGTAGAGCTACACATCAGTGCAAGTCAGATTTCTCAGTTCTCAGAAAATCTAAAAAAACCCTAGAGCATGACCTGAAATAAGTCTTAATTTCCTAAAATTAGAAATATTTTGGGTTATATGAGAGAACATGGGGTTGGTTGCTAGTTGATAGTCAGAACCATTTTCTTTTAAAGATAAACTCATTTTTAGTATCCTCCCACACTTAAAAAATAGGAAAAAAAACCCAGAAACCCCCCCACTCCTCCCTCATCAAGCATATGTAAGGTTCTGGAGGGTGCATACTTTTTAGTTAATGTCTCAAAAAAACTCTGCTGAAAGAGGAAATGTTACAGGTTCAATGACTTGGATGTGATACTTGACACAGAGTTAGCAGTCATTTTTCTCTCTTGCTCTCTGTTTCCAGCCATGCCATTAACCAAGTCGGGCAGAACTTCACGTTTGTGCTCACAGACATTGACAGCAAGCAGAGGTTTGGATTCTGTCGCTTATCTTCGGGGGCCAAGAGCTGCTTCTGTATCTTAAGGTAGGTCTGTGCTTTGGCTTCTGGCTGGCTGCAGGAGCAGTGTTTGACTGCAGTTACACTGCAATTACTGTTCCCAGCTGGTCACAATCACTTCCCTATCTGCTCCTCAAAGTCACTGCTCTTCTGCACGAGTGCTGCAAAATCCTTGCACTTGGAGTTCCTCTGCAGATAACCGTATTTGTTTGTAGTCAACGTTCGGGAGTTAACAATGTGGAAAAAAAGTCTCTTTGCAGTAATTTGATATGACATAGCATGATGGCAGCTGTTATCTTTAGCTGTCAAAACTGATCTTGTTAAGACATTTTGTGGACATTTGTATATGCAAGTTTTATTAATAAAGCATCTGTTGGTAACTGAGAAATGTCACTGATGCTCTGCACAGCCCCAAAGTTTGTATGTGTGAGCTTTCCTCTGTCCTGTTGAGGGTTCTGTGAAGTTTGGCATAATAAAGACTGTCAGTGGAAGCTGGAACTATGCATTTCACAGAAAATGGGCCAAGAGGCTGTATCAGAGTAGTTTTTGATGACCTCCCACAGTCATGTTGAAATACAGTCCAGATTTTTTTTAATATTCACTGCAAGAAATTATGGCAGTAAAATCAGTTTTGATGTCTACCAATATTTCAGTTCCATTAAGAACTTCCATGGATTGAAGATTTTCATGTGTTACCTGGTCTGTCCTGTTTTGAACAAATTTAAGAATTGCCTGTCTTCTACTTTCTGCTTTTTGTGTGTTCATGAGGACTTGGAAGTTTAGGAGCAGTGGCCCAGGTAAAGGCAGCCCAGAGGTAACGGGGGACAGCCAGGGAGGTGACAGCACGGTTGGGGCTGGAGCCTCCCAAAGGAGGACACTGCTCTGTGAGCAGCTGGAGACATCTGTCAGGGCCACCCCTGGCTGGCTTTGCACAGGACACAACCAGGCTGAGGACAGGAACTTGTCTTTGCCCTGTGTGGGGCACCTGGGAGTGGGACCCTGGCTGTGTCTGACTGAATGTGTCCCCTCTGGAGCCTTCCAGGGGGGCCATTGCAAAGGACAAGGTCACCTCTCCTTGCAGGGGGCTGCACATGCAATGCCATGGAATGGGAGCTTAATATTTGGAGAAATTGTTGTGAAATCTACACAAACTCCTATTGAATTGAGTGGGAGGCAGAGCGACAGGTGTTTGCTCAGCGTCTTCTTTCATGCTGGCATTTGTGTGGCAGACACTTGAGCTATTATTAGCTCTGGCAGTGCAGCAGCCCGGACTGGATCCTGCAGGCAGGAAGGTGTTTCCCAGCTCTTCCCACAGAGCTGCTCCCCTGTACAGTCGGGTGCTGATTCCCTGCGCATGCTGTGGGCAGTGTCTGCTTACAGAAGGTAACTTTGCCTGATTAATGTCAAATTAAAGGAGAAACACGGTTTTTAAAAGAAAATCTGAATGAGGAATAGTCTGGGTCCCTTCTTGATCCCTCCTGGATAAGAGTTCTTTGCTGTCAGCTCCCTTATGTTGAGTGAGTGCCAAGAAGAAATGGAGGAGTTCTGTTGTAGTTAAATGCCTTCTGCTTCAACTCATAACCAAAAAAAAACCAACCACAGTGGATGAATTGGGACTCTTCACTTCCTTCCTGTTGCTTCTTTCTCCTGTGCACTGATGAGAAAAAGAAAGTTCATCATTAATGCAAGTTTATGCGGGTTTTAGAGGATAATAAAGAGTGTAAATCAGCAATACATGAAATCATTTCCTCTATTCCGAGGACTGTAGCTCCCATTATTGGTGTGAATCTTCTCAGTGTCCTTTATGTACTAAAGGATGGTGCATGGTAAATGGGTGGGGAAAACATGCTGAAGAATGTGAGAACAATAAGTAAAAGCAAATGGGGATGAAAAGAAGGATTGTTTAATTGTTTTTGAATTACACATTGGATGGCAGCAAGCTTCAAATATTCCTTGCTATGCTCAGCAACAGTATAAGAACTAAGTGATGGTGTTTATTACTAGACATGACATTCACATGCTTATCAGGGATTTTATGGGTCTGGCCATGGTAAAATGGTTCGGCGGTGGAAAATCATCACATGTTTAGATTAGTTATTGAAGAGGAACAGCAGAAAAAGGAAATTCTTTTCTCTCAGAGAGTGCTTTAAAAAATTTCTGCAGCATTCTGGAAGCAAAATTGGAAGCTGACCCAGTACTCAAGGGCCAGAAGTCAGGGTCCTTTGAAGTGACCCAGAGGCTTTTCCCTGTGGATGCAGAGCACAGCGAGGCGCCTCTTGGAGTTCAGTAGCAGTGGGGTTATCCTGTGGCCAGCAGAGAGGCAATTCCATGTGGCAGGGAACTGCTTTGACTATTTTAACCCATACTGCTTAGAAATCTGCTTTTCAAATAGTTACTGGAGCGTTTTTTCCTGCTCTAGTAGCTCACACAGATTGATGAACTCTGCGATAGCTTTGAAACCTGCTTTTCCGGGAGTTCTGTGCTTGTCTTTAATTCAGTGTCGAACCCGCCTCTTTTCTTCGTCTCGCTCTTCCCTGCCCCGGTTCTGTCTCTGGCGGTGGAGCCGCGGGGCCCGGTCGGGGTGACCCTGAGCGGCTGCGCTGCGGCGGCGGCGGCAGCAGAGGGCGCGCGGGGGCTCAGGTACGGCCAGGTGAGACAGGAGCCCGCTGGGGCTGGGGGCGAGCCCAGGGGAGAGACAGACCCAG
>VZRF01012770.1:480749-527845 GCA_013396875.1 Vireo altiloquus
GACAGACCCCAGGAGTTTGGGGTGAGCCCAGGTTAGTTATAGACCCAGACAGGAGTTTGGGGTGAGCCCAGGTGAGTGACAGACCCAGAGGGGAGTTTGGGGTGAGGCCAGGTTAGTGACAGACCCAGAGGTTCTTGTGGCACACACCCACATCTCCCAGGGAAATTGGAATTCCAGACTACCTTTTGCAGTGCAATATGGTATTAAAACTTAAAATGTGCTTTTGAATTACTTCCTTTACGGTAGAGTAAGGGCTGATGTCCAGTTATTAAATTCTGCATTCTAATTTAGAAATTTCACACCCAAATATCTTTTCTTTCTAAGACTTTATTTAAAGATTTCAGGATTCCAGCTGCAATGGGATAAATCCTAATGGATATACATTAAGAGGCTGAATTTTTATTGTTTCACTCTAATTTCGCATCAGATTTCACATGAGCTTCTGAGGGAGAACAGTTGTAGATAGTTCTGGATTTAGTGAAGAGCTCTGGGCTTTTATTTAAAAGGAAAACAAAAGCAAGCTCAAGTTTCTGTAGTTTTGCTTTGGTTCACAAATTTCCTGGGTAAAGTTACTGGTTTGCAAAGGTCTCATGTGCAAATCACTCTGATTTCAGTTTCACTTAATTTGAAGTTTTTGGTGGTATTCAGGTTTTGTACCCAAACTGAAATCATTCTTTTGAAGTGAAATGCAGAAACATTTGTGTGGAAATCCCTCTCGGCCAAAATAGCTGAGCTCTGCACCACTCTTTTTCTAAGATAAAAAGAAATGAATCCATAATAGTTTGTGACAGATGGCAGAAAATGTAACTAACTGAATGTGATTCTGTATGGAGTTATTTGAGGTTTTTGGTGTGATTTGTTGTGAGTTCCTCTCCTCCCCCCTTTCCTTCCCTTTGATTGCAGTCTTTGTCCATTTATTCTTAGGACAGAATAAGATTTCTGAGCAGGGGCCTCTCTTGTGGTGCAAAGTGAGAATTGTTTTTAATTGAGCAGAAACATGTGGAAGGATCAGGAATATCTCAAGGGATTACAGAAAAATTCCAAATTTGTACTACTTACAGCTTGTGTTTAGAGCGGGGTCTGCTGGGAATAAATGTTAGTTAGTGTGACCTGTGACCTTAAAAACTGTTGACATGGATTTCAGCCAGAAACTGGCCACAGAACTCCTTTGTTAGGCTCATTCATAGCTCCTTGAAAACTCCAGTCAGTGAAAGTTGCCAGCTTAAATCTAAGGAAAGCAGAGCCCTTTTTTTTCCTTTTTTTTTTTTTTTCCCATGCTTTGGAAACAGTGGCCGCCCCTTAACCAGCAAGACTTCTTTAATAGGGCTGCAGGGCCAGGCCCTGATTGGAACTGACAGCTTCCTGGCCCGGGCGTGCCAACTGGCAGGGCCCTGAGCCATGGGACAGACAGACAGACAGCGCCGGGGGCTGCCCTGCCCTGCCCTGCCCTACCCTGCCCTGCCCGGGCAGTGCCCACCCCACAGTGTCCACCCCACAGTGCCCACCCCACAGCCCGGGCAGTGCCCACCCCACAGTGCCCACCCTGTCCCCCAGGACCTGCTGGGGAGAGTCCCAGTCCCACTAGGGGAAAGGGCTCAGCCCCACAGCCCTGCCAGGACCTACTCTGGGGAGGAGATGGAGTGTTTGTGGTAGGGCTTATTTTAGAGTCATTGTCCTGTTGTCTTCTAGAATTTTCCCTTTTCACCGATTTGGCCAAAAGCCACAGAAAAATATTGACGCCTGGGGGAGAGTGCATTTTGATTTTAGAATTTGGACATTATCGCAAAATAGGGCTCTATTGCACTTTGAAAAACCTCATTATCACACTATGAAAGGGTTATGTTTCCAAAACCTCTTTTATGTGTACTCAGTTTCTTTACAAGTTTTTCCACTTGCTGGGTTCTGTGTGTCTTCAGCTGATTCTGTGGTGGGATTCAGTACTTGGCTGCACAAAGGCTCACCTGCCTTAAGTTGTATTTTTCCCCACCCCATCAGTGAGCTCATTTATTTAGCACGACACTTTCTGCTGTGTCTCAGCTGTGATGTGAGATCCCACAGATTCAACATTCTTTGAACAATCCACACTGTTAAAACACCCAAATATTAGAGTTTAGATTCAGGTGCTTTTTAAAGGTCTGATTTCCTACACGTGTACACAGTGCCAGGCTGATCTGTCTGTTGGAATATCTTCTGTGGGATTTTTTAAGGAATGGAATAGTGGGTGCAAAGGGGAAGAGTGAACCTGCCCAAGGACAAGGCAAAGCTGACCAGTCCTGACTGCTCTTTTCCAGAGGTGGGGAGGAAGGGGGCGGAAGAAATGGGAATCTGCTTCCCCCTCGTTTCCATCCTCTTCCACTGGGGAAATAGGATTCCTGCACTTTTCTTAATCTTTGTCATCGTCTTTGAATCCTTGTGCTGGTGTTTGTAGCCTCAGACTGGACTTCTACTGCAGTATTTCCTGAGCAGCTGCAATAATGCAGGTTTCACTGGGTGTTACCCCAACCTCCAGAGGTGCCTTGGCTGTGTGTACCAGGGGCACTTTGTTCATGTTAGTGAGCCAGGCTGGAGTCATTCAGCTCAACAAAAGCCTGAGCCAAAGAAATTCTTTAATAACCCCTGAAAATTTTTAAATACTTAAATTGGAAAGATGGATATATTTTGTTGTTGTTTTGTAGCTGTTGTTTGAGAAGGAGGATTTACAGGTGAATAAGGAAGGACATCCCATCCTCACTGGGTCTGGACGAAAGTTTGAAACAGGAAAAGGCACAGTTTTGTGATGCATTCTTTGATCTGGTGTTAATAGGAATGTTCTTCTGTGCACTGACACTAACAACAAGGATTTTAGTGTATTTAGTAGCAATCTGATACATGGGAAGGCTGAGCCTTTGAATTGTTCTTGTTAACTAAAAATTCTTACCTGATTTACAGTGGCTTCATACTTTGTGTTTTTCCTTTGCATACATGAAGTAAATGAATAGGAACACTGTTGGGGCTTGGTGAGAAGGCAGTTACACTGCTTTTTGGAATGAATTGGAAGATGGGGAAGGGACCCAGCACAGAGAACAAGGAGGAGCCAGGACTGCTGGGTTCCATTAGTGACAGAAGCCATGAGTGCACCTGGAGCACTTTTGTTCTGGCAGGCTGAGGTAAGTAGGTTTTGGGTGCTTTTTCTTGGTAAGGCTTCACTTAATTCAGTGCAGTCTGTGTGAGATCAATACTTTTTTTTCATTTATGGAGTTTAAACTTATAATTACAATTTAAAAGAAGTTTACATATAATACACATTTTTGAAAGGAAAGAAAGAGAAATGATAATGAAACTGGGCTGTCCTACAACAGAGGAAGAATTTCTTTTGCTAGTTTAAAGTTGTAATTACAAGTCAAAGCTGCAAGCTTTATATAACCCCTGGGCAGACACAGCCTTAAAAAAAAACCCGAACAAAAAAAACCCTCCATGTCTCTCTCTCTCCATTTAAATCCCTTAACTTGGTTTCTTTCTTTCCCCTTTTTGCTGTTAGATTTCTGTATAGACACAAAAAATGTTACGGGCTAATTATGTAGGAAAAAAAAATCCAGTCTTTATTTTCTGAGGATTTACTGTAGTTGAATGTTGAGTAAAATGGTAATAAGTGAAATCAATGTTTTGCTTCCATCCGTGTCTATATGATACTTTGAAGCCTTGCAGAAGATGTTTGGTAATGGCTGGAAATGCTTGGAACACTTTTTGGTCAGTCTGTTTGGTCTTTGGTGTATCGACCCTGGAATCCCTGTTCTACTTAAAATGCTTGGGAGATGAAAGCAAATGGCAAACTGCTTCTGTTAGACATGGCAAAGGCCACAAAATACATTTATAAATCATGGGCATTTGGATCTCTGATTCAACACTACAACAGAATCGTACCTAATAAAAATGTTGCTGTTGAGCCTCTGATGCCTTCATAGATCTTTTCTCGTTCGTATTTTTTTAGCAGTGGCTTCAGCACTTGCACTGTCGGTGAGAGCTGGAGAGCAGAGATTCCTCAGTTCCTCTGCATGGGCCTGAGAGAGGAGAGAGCAGAGGGCAGGCAGGACTGGGAGCTGCAGCCTGACCTCCTTTCCCAGAAAGGAGAGTTCCTTGCAAGCTGTGACTGGAGCAGAGCAGGGCAGCTCTCGGTGCTGGGTGACAGGAAACTGAGCTGAGGTGCCTCAGAAAATGTGTGAACACCCCGAGTGCATGTGCAGGGCCAGAGGGGCTTCGGGTGCTGCAGGCCTTCTGCCTTAACTTGACATGTTTATAAAACAGTTTACAAAAGTTTAGGGTTTTTACCCTGCCGATTCGCTTAAACAGACACTGGCTCTTATTTTCAGTTGCTTGTCAGAATATATATGGAAAAGTGATGAACCTAGTCAAGAGGGAGCTTGACATCAATTAAATTTAGCTATCTGCTTTGTGTTTCTTCTTCCTGATACAGTCTCCAGTATAACTTTTCCAAACTTCCTGTGGTTTTTCCATTATTGTCCTTACAAATTTTACAAGATAGAGATGAGCTATTTGAAACTACTGTTCCAGGAAAAGAAGAATAGAATTTTGTATTACATCTGCTCATTTATTGCATTTTTGTCTCTGCCATTAACCATTTTGTAGACTCTAGAAACTTCTTTCAGAAAGTCTGTAAGGCCTAGTATCTTCTCTTGCTCAAGTATCTTTAAATAAGATAATAGTAATTTAAATAAGCTATCAATGCCTTGTGGCTGAGTAGGGGATGTGGAGTCTTTGCTGCAGAAGTTTTTACTCTGTGTGATCAGCTGGTGATGATGTTTGAACCAGAAGCTCCCCTCTGTTTCTATCATTTTTTTCTCTTACTGTCCACTAGAAACAGAAATTATTTATGTTCTTCTAGTGAGTTTGAAGTTTTCTCTGCAGGCATGGCTGGCTGCACTCAGATGCTGAGTGCCTAAGAGGTTACTTGGGTGGTATTAGGAAGGTGAGTTTTCCTGTGGAACATCCTAGGTAAGCTGGACCTGCTCATTGTCAGTGCAGCCATGAGCTGTACAAAAAGAAATGGTATGTCCTGGGAAGTATTGATATTGGAAATAAATATTAAAAGTCAAATTTTCAGTAGTCAAACTTAACCTTTCTTCTCCTTGTAAATCACAGATTGCGAAGAATGCCCATACAGTGCTTGGCATTGGAGTAAAGATGATGATTTTGTGTTCCACTATGTATGTGCATGTACACATCGTTACTCTTAGTTGGAAGTTGAAGTGTTATCCTTTAACACTGGTGTTTATTTATTTCCATGTTGATTTTGGTACCAAGGCTGAGCTGTGTACTTGCATTAATGTTGTAGTGGGATGAAGTTATCCCACTTGTGAGTTGGTAGCAGCCAGAAGTACAGGGAGTTGTTTACAGAGAGCCCATCGATTCTGCCTTTCTGTGGAAGCATTCAAGCAGCAAGCCCTGCACAGTCTGTTTGGCACAGTAGCTGCTCTCAGCTGGCCCCGTGCCCTCCTGCTGTTAGGCAGGGCAGAGGATGTGCCAGATCCCGCCTTGTGCCGGAGCAGAGCCTGCCTGCAAATCTGCTTGTAGTTAGCCTGGGGCCTTTTGGCAGCACTCTACAGCCGATTGATTTAGTTGCAATCCTTTTTCCTTAATATTTTCCATCTGGCCAACAATGACCTATAACGACAGACACAAAACAGAGTTTGAATTATGAGCAGCGTAATTGTGCAAATGCTTCCAAATCTCGCTCTGGAACCTGCCCGGATGGACACTGCTGCCCACAGCAGTGCTGCGAGGGGAGGCCTTGGGGCTCTCCCTTTGGAGCTGTGTCCCACAGAAACGTGCACTCCACTTAACCTCGCAGTGTCCTGTTCCTGCTTTTCCCTGCCTGCTGTCCCTCCTGAGCCGGGGCTTCCTCACCCTCCCCTTGCACACACTGCCAGGGCCAAACCCTCCCGTGGGGCCTGGAGCCAGCAGAGAGTGGCATCCTGGGGCAGGGCTGGGGCAGGCAGGGCGAGGAAGGTGGGTATGGAAATGCTCCAGAACACACAGCAACAAGTTTGGGGCCTTGCACTGTCAGGGATGTTCTGCTCTGGGTGAGCTCCCAGACCTGCAGCCACACTTTCCAGAGGGAGCTGGTTCCAGAGCTGGGCTGTTTGTCAGCTCTCCCAGATCTGGACAAGCAGAATTACTGCTTCCATTGCAGTCATCCCAAACGCTTCTAGTCCTCTGTGTCTTTAAAGTCTGTATGCTTGAAGAAAATTTGTGATCTTACTTGTGCAGTTCCGTGCATTCCAGCAGTCCTGGCCCTGCAAGCTTTTCTGTCTGCGGTTTGCCACCTTCTCCTGGAATGCTTTGGGGTGCAAAAGGATTCATGGTTTTTTCCAGTGGTGGCAATAAAATAATGCACAGGCTCTTGGTGATCTTGTTGGTCGTAATATTTACAGGAAAATGAGAAATCAGTTGAACTGGAGAAAGCTTCTGGGTGGATTCACATTCACACTGGCTACCGGCCTGAGAGACCTGAGACCTCGGATCCCTAAAAACAAACACTCCCCCCTTTCTTCTCCTCTTCAGTCCAGGGCAATACTAATTTAACTGACTTATAGTAAGTGTGAAGAATAGTGAAGGTATGTCAGAGGAAGTTTACTGCAGATTTTGTTGAAGCTTTAATCTTGACTGCAAGTCAAAACACTTTTGTAAAATATCAATGAGAAAGATCACAACAATGTCAAGTGTTAGTAATGTATCACTACTGGTGGAATTGGGTAAAGCTGAGAGTACTACATTCAGTCCAGCTACATCATTGGTCTTGCCTTCTGACCAGAAACCAATTTTACTTAATTAATCAGGCCTTCGTGTCACGCCTCTTTTATTGCTGAACAACTGTAACAGAAGTAATTAAATCATGTCCCTTTTTATTACCTTTGGCCCTGGCTGACTGGCTTGGAAACTTCATCTTAGAGCTAACACAAGCCGAATTAGTGCATCACCTTGGGGAAAACCCCCTCCCTGGCATCAAAAAAGCAGGGAGGAAGTAGTTAAAGTAGGAGACACATAGATCCTCTCTTCCACAAATGGATCATTTTTGGGTTGCTGTCTGAAGGCTTACAAATGCATCTGTCAGGAGTGAGAGCATCCTGTCCCTGCTGACAGATGTGTACAACATTCCCAATGAGATTACATGGCAACTTCCTCCTTCAAACCTGGAGCTGTGGCAGAGCCCTCGGGTTATGCAGAGGTAATTGGAGACGCTGGGGCTGCTCGAGAGGTGGAACTGCCGAGCAGAGCTGCTGGAGTGACTTGTGCATGTTGTTGCAATAGGAGCCCTGATCAGGCACTGTGCAGTCACGGAGAGAGGCTTTGTGTGCCTTCCTAGAGGCAGAGTTCCCTGGGCTGTGCAGGGAGCCCAAATAAAACCCCTCGTTTGTAACCCTGGCTGTTCATGAACATGCTTGATAAGGGACAGATCTTCCTCCACACTGAGCCAGCATTACCTGCAGTAACTTTCCTCAGTGCGTTTTAGAATTTATTAGTGTTGGAGTACTCAGAGAATAAAATGATTGTGGGCTAGTTCCTGTTTTAATTATTTGCTTAAGCTGATGATTAGACAAGAAGTCTCATAAATAAAAATTGGGCTCACTGGCCAGGAAACAGGCCAGAAAGACGTTTCTGTTAATTTATGTGTACATTTTCAGGAATTCTGTGGATAGGGTCATCAGTGGTGTTTGTGCAGGTGAAGAGTCAAGTGCTATCATTTTGTGTGCTTTTTTTTACATCTGAATGTTTGTTGTGAATCCTAAACCATGAACATAAACAATCTGCACTCAAATACCAGACCCTGACTTGATCTTTATAGCCTTCCTATTGACATCTCTCTGCAAGTGCTTGTTTGCTGCAAGTAAGGAGATTTTTATGTGCCTAGCCCAGTCCCTTGCATTCTCAAATTATCAGTTGCAAGTACCACAGCACTGACATTAATCATGAATTTTTCACTTGGCTCTTTCAGCTCTGCTTGGGTTTGAGTTTAACTTTTATGACTTCCTACCAACTTTGGTTATTGTTAGGAGCTGTGTGTACTCCCTCTGAGCGTGTGACTATTTCTTCACTGTGCTTAAGGTCACTCCCTGTGAAGGAACTGTAAAACCTCTTGCTTCACTTAACTTTGTTTCTTGTCAGTGGGGAACACAAGTGGTTTGGGGACTGCAAAAGAGGGGTTCCTGTGACAGATTTCTCCTCTGTTCCCTACCCCAGTGTTGTCTGTAGTTAATTTACCAAAATGCNAGGTTCCTGGGACAGATTTCTCCTCTGTTACTGAAATGTACTCGTTCCCTACCCCAGTGTTCTCTGTAGTTAATTTACCAAAATGCAAGGACTCACACAGAGGTATCACAAATACACACCTGATGCTCAGCTTTGACTTTTCACTCTGTGGCAAATCCCTTTAGCAGCTGAGCACAGCTGGCTGCTGTGCAGTGGGGCTCTGGAACACAGAGGTGTGTAAAATTCTTCCCTTCAGGAGTTCATTTGCGTTACAGATGGTGACACAAACTCTGTCCCAGAGTGGCTTTGGAGCTCACTGCAGCACGTGCCAGAGCATGGGGCCTGGTGGCTGGAACACTTTTGATTTATAATAAAAAGTTCATAATGCTACTGAAATTTCAGCTGAAACTTAGTACTAGAGGGCATAGCTTGACAAGCACATATGATTGGAGTCAGTAATGAAAAGGAGCTGTTTTCTCTGGTCAAGGAAAAAGGGTTAATTTGCATTGGGATGAAAAGGCTGTTCAGGATCTACTATTTCAACCTGTGATAGACTTAACAGCAGGCTTTGATCCCCAAATGAAATGTGATGGATTTCAACTGATGCCAGATGTCTCAAACCTAGTGGGATCTCTGATTGTCTGCCACATCTAGAATTCTCTCTTCCAGCACTTTCATGTGTGCTTTTAAACGTGGTTTGAGAAGAGAGATTCCTTGACAAGCTAAGCCTTTGGAATCCTCTCTCTGTATTGTCACTTTGGCGGGGATCTTGAGGCTCTCATGCTGTCGAGTGTATCCTGCTTTTTAAAATCCAGCTTCATGTGCCAAACTGCTCTAACTCCTTTATAACCAATTTTTTTGAAGTCCAGATAATTTAGAGCCAGTATCATCTGTAACTTTTCTCAGTTTAAGTCTGTTCTCTACCTTCTTCATATTTGTTATTTAGAGCATTTTACCCTGGCTGAGTAAAACCATTGGTCAGTGTGTTTCTGTTGGTGTTAAAGGGAAGGTAATTGCTGAGGTTTTTACTCTGAGGATGTCTTGTTGCATTTCATAAATTTCATTATAAAGTGTCAAGCCCTTCAGCATGCCCATCTGCTCAGCCAGTGGGTTTTTTGGGATATCCTTTGCCCGTGAGTTTAGTAAGAGCAGACAGACATAATTGTCAGTGTGTGCTATAAATGCAAACAAATGGTTTTCTTTATGTACCTTTATTTCCTGTCACTCCTTCAGTCCTTTGCTCTCAAACATGCTTGAGAAGTTTCTTTGTTGATCTTAAACTAAAAAACTCCAAAGATCTACAAGTTTCTCTTCTGAAAAGGAAAGAGACACCTTATGATTGTGAATGGTCCACCAGAGGGAAAACAGACAGTCCCAACAACAGAGCAGGCCACAAAGATACTTCTGAAATATTGAACACAAAACAGTATATCATAAAATCCAATATGCTTTCTAAAATTTAAGTGATTCATAATTCACAAGGAGAAAGCTTGACTATGGAAGATATTTTGAATTTTGCACATTCTAAGCTGTGCTGTGTTTGTGTCTGTGAACATCCAGTCCCTTGTACAGGGCAGAGGGTGGTGGTTCTGGGCCTGGGAGTCAGAAGGTGTGGAATTCCTTCTTCCCAGGGTGATCTGTAGTGCTCCAGGCTCCTAATTCCCATTGGTTTTGGATGCAATGTTTTCCAGTGAAAGTCCAAGGCACATTTTTCATGGAAAAGCTGTTTATTTTTCAGCCTATAAAATGGAGTTGTTTTATCCCTTCTCCACGAGAGGCTGGGAGGTGGCTGTGGGTGCTGCACGGTGCCACACACTGTCATGCTAAACTCCTCTGAATTCCTCCTGTTTACAGGAATTCCACAGTGCAGCTGCACTGGACTCTTTTTCCCTGCAAGGTTTTAGAGTGACCACAAAGAGCCCAGGGAAGGGTGACAGCTTTGTCCCACTCAGCCTGCAGTTGCAGTTGCCATGTCCCAATTAAATGGCAGTGCACAAACAAAAGCCCCTCGGAACGGGCATCTCGAGCTGCTCTGGCACTTCTTAGCTTGACTAAAATGTAAAATTGTTACATCATAAATCTCTTTGTTGCAGTTTTCTGGCTCCGTGTTGTTCTGGGGGCATTCAGCTCCCTTGAGCTCCTTTGTGAGCTGCAGCTCCAGGGCCACGGGAGCTCTTTGGGCAGGGCTGGGCTCAGTGCTGGCATTTAGGGAACCTGGTAGGCTTTGTGCAAGGGAGACTTGCTGTCACTGCTCAGACATGGTCCCACTGTGCAGGAGAACAGGAGAGGGCATGTTTTAATTGACTTCTGGTGTTAATACCCAATGGCAAGTCAGCCAAGTAAGCACTTGCTGTTGACAATTATTTATTAAGATGCTCCATAAGGTGAGATCCAGTTCTGTGGAGTTTAGTATTTCTAAAATATGTACATGAGTCATGCTTAAGCTGAATAACTTTCATCTGAATCATGGAAGGATCACTCATGGGTAATAATCACAGGGAAGTTTATTACAAAATGGGGGGAAATGCAGGAAGAGAGGAAATCCCGTGGGAGCGAGGAGAGGCGAGGGTGCAGCTGGCTTTGTGCACCGGCAGGGACACTCACAGTGGGGCAAAACTGAAAGAAAGAAATAAAAAGCTGATGTTCAAGGGAGGCTGTTGGCTGCTCCCGTGGAAGGTAAGGCTGCCTCTCCTCCACATGCACAGGGGTTGCTATGGAGATTTGGGGTGGCTGTGCCTAAGCTGGTAAGTGTGAGAAGGTGTCAATAGACTGAGTCTAGAGCAGAGAATAACGAGGCACTGAGGTCCAGGAGGGGTAGGGAAGACACTGGAACACAGAAACAGCTGAATTAGGAGTTTAGCCCACAGAAATTCCCAAATGAGCCTGGAGACGCTGTGGTTCTTTGGAATGCATTTTGTAAAGATCCTGGAAACACTGGGTGACAGAAGGAAAAAATGTAATAGTGTATTCCTGCAAGGAAAATAGTAGCATGTGGAGAGTCATCCCTCTCTTGAGCAGAGAAAAGGGATTCGTTTGAAAAGTTTGTAGTTTGATGTCATTTTACTTCATCTTAACTGTTAAAACTTAAGGTGAAATTTAGAAATAATTAAAAACGGAAATTAATACTCTTAATGAAGGGAAGGAAAAGCTGTTCTGATAATGTGTTTTTGCTATTTAAAATCATGTTTGCATAGAACCCCTGAAGAGCATTGTGGCTTGGCAAACATAACTTAGTTCATCGTTAGAACCATTACTGGTTCTACTAAAACAGAACATGATTCCATGGTTAGGAATAATGCTGACTGGGGGGAGAATTGTTGGTTGTCAGGTACAGGAGACTGGAAAGAAGCAATACTGGGTTTAAGTATAAATTGCAGAGTTTTATCTTTAAATGCAAGAAGTCCTAAGATAACAAGTCATCAAGAGACTGGAATAATTTTTGATATGTTTTCCATCCCTGCATTTTTTCAAGCACAATGTTGGGATTATCCACAAAGATCCTTCTGAGTTCCTGCTGAGGATCTGTCATTTGTCCTGCAGGAATGGGCAGGCAGTGGGAGTTAGAAAGTGTGTTCTGCTTCACCAGGAACCTTCACTGGCTTTGTGCATTGAAATGAAAAATGGCAGTAGTAGTAATAATTATAATAATAATAATAAATTCCATCTCTTTTTTTCAGTCTGCTGAATCTCACTTGGGTTTTTCAGCTGTGTCCTTACTGTGTTTTGTCACTGGTACAGTGGTGGTGTGGAGGGGACACAGGGAGAGGTGCAGTGGCTCTGTGGCACAGGTCACTCCTGTTGCAGGGTGTCACCCTCCTGGGCTCTGGGGTGGCATCACTGCCACAGCCAAGGACCTGGGCACCTGGGTGGGAATTGTTATTTGTTATTATCTGTTCTTCAGAGTCCGTGAACTGAAGCACTGGGTGTTTCAATGGCACATGCACGAGTCGTGCTGGCAGAAGAAGCATTTGGCCTGAATTTCCTCTTCCTTACACTTTTGTCAGTCAGAGATTTCCAATGAAGTTAGTGATGATGCATCTATAGTTCACATAATAGCTGAGGTCATGGTTGTATTCTGTGTTCTAGGTCACTGTAGATTATTGTGCCCAGCAAAAAGGTCAAGATTTGGGAACTCCTTGAAACCAATCCTGCCTAATACAGACAGATTTTGTAAGCCTGTCACCACAGAGAAGTGTGCCCATCTGCAAAATGGAAATGACTGTTCTGTTTTGCAAGGGAGATGGCAGTTGGTTATGCTGTTATCAAAATATATATAGTATGTGTTATAAATAAATACATGTTAAAAATTCCACTTCTGATCTGTGTGAATGGAAGGAGTAAAAGTTATGTGTGCTTGCAACTCAGTCTAGGGGAGAGGCTGCAAGAAATGTGTTGATGTCAGACTAGTTACTGAGTCCCATGAATGGCAAACGAGAGCTGTACCTGAGTGCAGCTCAGCCTGGGCACGGCCCAGGAGCTGCTCTGGTGCTCTAGGAGTTGTGTGATCCAAGGTGGCACTTCACAGCTTCAGAGGAAACCAAAGGTGTCACAGGTACCTTTCCACAAGTGCTGGCTCTGCTTCTTCATGGTGTCATGACACCAGTAAATGGAATGTTGGAGCTGGCAGTGTTAAAATTAGTTTTATAAACAGTTGCTATGGTAATTGGCAATTCTTCATAAATCATTTGCAAAGTTCCCCTTGCCACTGGGGCTTGCTGCCGCTGCACTGAACGTGGAGCGTTTTTGCTGACGAAGTTCCCAAACCCTGGAGTGCTCCCTGGCAGTTGGGTTTGATGAGTTCAGCATTCCCAGGCTGGTTTTCCTGCCATTGCATCCTCCCTCCTGGTTGCCCACAGTGTTGTTTCCCTGCTGTTTAGACCCCACGTTTTGGAAGCCTTTGTGTTTCCCCAGCAGCTCAGCGCTGTTGTCTCAAGGTTCTGCTGCCCCGATTGCTGTGACACATGTAAGTGAGGATGGTTTGTGCTTTCAAGGAGCCCCCAAGAAGGTGCTGACAGGTGAGTCGGTGGCCAAGGTGCTGTGCAGCCCTGCAGGGAGTTTGGGCAGGTCTGGCTGGGCCAGGAGCAGCTTTCCTGGCTGGGGCAGTGCCCCTCACTGCAGGAGGCACCCCTGGGCCAGAGGGAGAGCTGAGCAGAGTTCCACACCCAGACAAGGGCTCAGACAAGCCCTGGATGATGAGGCTTTGCTTTCGTTCTCAGGGCTTGGGGCAGATCTGTCTCTATCAGGGTGAGGAAACTGAAAATGGGGGTAAGGCTAAGAAAGAGCTGGAATTTCAGATTGTCCCTTTATTTTTGTTTACTCTTCAACCCCAATCTGATTTACGTTCATTGGAGTCTTTGAACTTCAGCTCTGCTGGGTGCTGTGCTGTCCCTGGCTGGTTTGATGTTGCTGCTCCACTCTGGGGGCTCTGGGCAATCTCACTGCAGAGCGCTTCCCTTCCTTTGCTTAACCTCTGACCCGTGAAAACAAGAGTTAATCAAAAGTTCTGAGGTAGCTAAGAGGAAGGGGAAGTGTTTGGTTACAAATTAAATATGAGCAAGTCATAAGCCATAAATCTTCAGTAGTGCTACCAGTTGTGCTACTTAAAGTCCATGCGGTACAGAAAGTTTGGGGTTGTAAACTCAGCCTCGGTTTCTTTGGAGGGGTGTTTAAAGGCTGCCTTGAGGATTTGCTTTTATGAGAAAAAAAATTCACATTTTTTTTTTTCCTTTTGGCAGCTATCTAGAAACAAATTCAGATAACAGTATTTCTTGGGGGATTTTTTTGGTTTTTTTCAACCTTAACTGGTCACAGTTTGGTCTAATAAAAGCAGAACTTTTTTATTCTTGAGTAGTGAACACATAGAATAAGTGATGAAGTAAATGTACTGAAGATGGCAAGATAAATTAGCTTTCTAATGTATCCAGAAATTTTGGGATGAGAGAGATCCTGAATGGTGCAGTGACACTGGAGGGAGGTGAAAGCTGAAGTGAGATTGTCTGCGTAATTTACACAGTTTTGTGGTAGGTTTGTCTTAGTTTGTCTTGCCCCTCTCTTGAGCAAGAGCTACACAGATCCCCATGTGTTGTGGAGTGCTGAGTTCCAAATACCAGCTCATTTCCTCAGATTCCAAACTGTGACTCTGTCCTCAAAAGAAGTTATTCTCAAGACAGAAAAAGAAGCAGTTATGGTGAGATGCTCACCCACCATTTGGAAAACGAGGGGGAGTGAAGGTTAAAAAAAGGACAATAGGTTCACCAGAGGATACTGGGGAAGAGAAGGGGAAGCCAGGGAGTCACAAGTGGAGCAGAAATGGGGCTGCTCCTTCCTCTGTGGAGAGTTTGCTTGTGTTTTGACATTGTGAATATGAGACTTATCTGAGCTATTTTTAATACAATCCTAGAGGCTCTTTCCTAGGTGCCGAGTACAGGATTTCAGATTGGTTTGGGCTGGAGTATCCTCATGGCTGGAGCCTACAGATGTGTCCTGTTGGGTGTGTGATGGTCATAAAGAACCCCCCTGGAAGCTGCAGGAGGTTCAGCAGTGAGCACAGGCCCTGACAGGACAGAGGGGGGCTCGAAAGGACACCCAGGACCTGCCCTGGTTTGGGGCTCAGCACTGACCCCTCAGGTCCCTGCTCTGCCCTCCCTGGGCCCCGAGGAGGTGGAGGCCTGGGGGAGCTTTTGTTTTCCTTCTTCACAAGACATGATACACAGACATCAGAAACACTGTAATGGTTTTAAGGACTCTCATTTTAACTCTGTAAATGTATTTTTCCGGCCAAGTCCCTGAACGATTAAGTAGAACTTTTAATGGTGCCTCCCTGGAAGCAGCTTTGGTTTCCCACTGCCAGGGAGCTTTCTGCCTTCCTGCTTTTCTGTCTTCTCAAACTCTTTTGATAGATGCCTTGCACGGATTTGTTTACCAGGTTCTTAATCTCTACTTAGCAGATATGTTTGGAGAGGATTTCTTGTTACTCTTTTAATGGCTTTTAACTCTGCTGAAGTTTATTTAACTAAACAGAAAGAAAGAAACTTATCTTCTACCTAATCCTTCTGGATTGTTTACAATATAATGCCAAACTTAAATGCTGTTTAAAGTGGTAATTGTCTGTCTTTCTGCTCTATTCGAATACACACTTTGTAAAGATGTTTAGAGCGTATTAGTTTAAACGATAATGCTGTCATATAACATGAAAAGTTAAGTTGCTTATCAGTATATTTTGATAAGCTACTTACATTTTACAGTAGCATTTGCAGGCTTCAAACAAACGCTAATGATGGAGTGCCAGTCACTTTGTCTGTCTCACAGAGAGCTTCTCACCTCATTTATCACGGGAGCTGCACAGCCAGGGACCGCAGGGCACTCCATTCCTTACAGCTGTCAGGATGTAGTCATATTTTATAAAAACTTTAAATCTTGTCTAACTATATCAAAATAGAATCCATTTGCTTCAGAAAGCAGCTGTGATTAAAGAGCATCACTGACTGGCTTTGCATTTGCCACAGCCAAATTCCTGTGAGGGAAATTCCTCACTGGTGTTGGAAAAGGAATTGAAGTAAAGAGCTGTGCCATGAAAACAGGGCACAGAATGCTACCAAAGCTGCAGTGAAAAGGAACATCCTCGCTGTCCTACCTTATGGAATGGAGATGGAAAGTAAATTAAAAAGATGGGATTTTTCTGCATATTTCCCTTTTAATTTTGTTTCTTCTTCTCTTTGGAAGTTGCGTGCAAATGTACTGAAGGTGAAGTTTGTTTGACTGAAGCAAGGGCCAGGCTAAATACAGTGATGGAATGAGATTTTAAAACAATTAAAAACTGAGATACTGATTATTCAATTTTAAAAGTCCTCGTGTATTAGGATTCAAAACCAAAATAACTGTCTTTTTTTATTTCTTCTTTTTTTTCAGTTACCTGCCATGGTTTGAAGTCTTTTATAAACTGCTCAATGTCTTGGCAGATTATTCAGCAAAAGGACAGGTATTACTCTAAAATACTGACCCTCCTTTTCCTACCCCAATATCAAATGAGTGACAGTGAGAGGATGCAAGAAGCTGTTTGAAGAAGTGCTTCTCTCCGAGATGGCCATGTGAATTATTAATCTGTATAATGCAGTGATGTCGATCATATTCAGCTTGGCAAGTGCCTCTGAAAAGTAAATAGGCTTTTAATTTTCTTTAGACTGTCCTGTGGATCCAACACAAGTCCCTGCAGTCACCCCTGCTGGGCTTCCTGACTCCTGCCCTGTGTTCAGCACAGTTCTGTAATTCTGCTGCTCCTGTGCTGCAGTCCCAGCAGCCTCTGCCAGGTGTCTGAGCCCCCTTTTGTCGTGGGCAGTAAAAGCAGAGCTGATGTTATGGATACAAAGTGTTTACCTACCCTTCTGGCCTCCCCTGCCCTTTGCCTCGGAGCTTACCTGGTGACAGCAGACTGCTCAGCACTCCTGCTTTATTCTGCTTCTCATTTCAGGACAGTCAGAGGAGTGAGCTCCTAGAAACATTTCATAAACTTACCATCCCTGAGCCAGGAACCTCTGTTCATCTCGGAGTGGTGAGTGTGGGGGGAGATGTAAACCAAGGTGTTTAATATTCATTCCATGTCACAGTAGAGGAATGTCAAAAGCAATCCTCTCTCCTGGGGCTTGTACACAGGTGCTGTTTTCCTGTGAGGAGCTGTGAAATTCCCTTTTCACAACTGGGGCCTCTGCTTCTCTCTCCCTAACCTCAAAGGTCTTTGAAATGCACTTCTTAGGTTGGAGGAAGGCTGTGTGTACTCCCCTGGGGATGTCTCTGTGACACCTTCCCTGTGTGACCTGGGCAGGTCGGAGCACCAGTGGGACATTTACTGCCCACCCTCTGCACAGCTCCTGGCCCTGGTCTGAAGGGGGAGCAGGCTGGGAGGCAAACAGGCACTTAGCTGTCACAGCAGCCTTGGGAGTATTAACTGCTCATCACATTTCCTGGTTCCTTCTCTTCTTCCTTCCCCCCCTCAAAAAAAAACCTCACAGAAAAAGGAATTTATTTCATTTTTATATATTGTGAAAAAATTAGGCAAAGAACACTGACAGTATAGATGTGGGATTTTGTTGATGGGGTTGTATTTTGACTTCAGTCTTTTGGGGTTTTTGTCTTCAAATGCATTTTTGCAGCACAGCCTTGTGCTCCAGGCTGTGGTGAGCACTGCAGATGCTCCTTGCTGGTGCTGCCAGCTGAGAGTTCATGTGGGAAGTCTCCTTCCCATTTCCTTTACTCCTAAAGCACTTTCTAGCAAGAAGCAGCTCATGCCTCTCGCTCCCTGCCAGGCTGGCCGTGCCCAGGGGGCAGCTGTGTGGCCTTGCTGGTCCCAGCTGCCCTGGACGTGTCCCCAGCCCCTCCAGATCCCTCTTGAGGAGCAGCAGTTCTGTTCAGGGCTTGAGCCAAGGCCAGGGGCACTGGGGATATTCCAGCTTTTTCATACCAGTGCTTCCAAGGAATGCTGCCTGTCTCCCCTTGTCTCAGACATTTCGTGGGCAATGGAGCAAGAAAGGATAAAAAAAAGCAGCCCAAGGACTGTGTCTCAGATTTTATTTTGGCAGTTTCTGAGCCCATTGCGGGGTTGGAGTGAGGTTCCTCTGTGTGATACAGCTCTGAGTGCTGTTCCTCTGCCTTGGCACTGCCCCTTTGCAGCCAATCCAAACCAAACCAAACCAAACCAAACCAAACCAAACCAAACCAAACCAAACCAAACCAGTGATGCATCAGAAAGCATAACTTGTGTTTCCCATTTAGTGTCTCCATTCAGTGGAGCTGTGGTCCCTGCCTGCTCTTTCAGGTTATAGCCTGATCAGGAAGCACTGATCAGGCTGAGATTTGTGTACAAGAGAATTGTGCCAATTGTGGAGCTATGCCAAGGGTGGAACAGCCTTTAAGGCTTCAACCAGTAATTCATAAGTAGTCCTAAGACAAATTGTGAAAATTGTAAAAATCATATAAATTGTATACAAGCCACATTCTCTCCTTTTCCAAAGCCCTGACCAAGAATCATTCTTCAAGTCATCTGTGGTCAGATTGGGAGCTGGAGTGAACCTGGGCTCCTGGAATGCAGACAATTAAAAACATTGAATAATATAACGGATTATGAAATTATATGAGAGCAAAATGGTCTTTCAAAATGTGCTTTTAGGGTGTATAAAAGTGACCTAAAACTGTTATTTCTCAGGTAAGCAGGCACTGAACCTTAGGAAGCATTTCCCAGTTCATTTCCATAAGCTCCCCCTTGGCTGGAATGAACCTCTCTGGTGCTGAGTCAGGGAAGGCCCTGCCTGCTGCTGTTCCCTCAAGTGTGTCCTGCCCAGGGCTGGGAAGGATGGCTTCAATTACAGCCTGCCTTGGAGCTCCCTTGGCATCTGGTACAGGCCGTGTGGGTCTGTCTGAAGAACAAAACCATGGAATATAACTGGGAGCATTTGATACTTTCTATCTTCCTGCATTTCCTACTGCCCCTGTGATTGGGAGCCCAGCCTGTGGAATCCGGGACAGGAACTGGGGCTGGTAGTTGGTAACAAACGTTCTGTCAGTTTTACTTAGCTGAGCAATTGCTGTTACTGCTGATACTGATACCAAGCAATGAATTTAGATTGCTTTTGACATTATTGAAATAATCAATATTTGCTCTTTTTTAGCACTCTTACTTTACTGTGCCTGACACCAGAGAGCTTCCCAGTATACCTGAAAATGTGAGTATTTGGGAGGACCCTGCACCTTATTGTTTCCATTTAATGTCAGCTGCTACACAGATGACAAGTATTCCTCTGTTTGGAATAGGTTTTATTCTGTAAAACACTGAGCTTTCAGGAGCTGACAATCTGCATGTGTGATTAAAAGCTGAACTGTGTGAAGGACAAGGGGTTGGGATGGACAGATTGATGTGGGTAAAACAGCAGCTCTGCTAATCCTGTGCTGTCACCCCCCTGGAAGAATGACCTGAGAGAGCAGGGAAAAGGCTGTGCTTGCTAGATGGCTCCTGGGAGTGCCAGGCACACCTGGGCTCTTCAGAGCCACTTTTTGAGAGACTTTCTAAGCCCCATGCAGTCGTGTGTGTTCCAGCCTGGCTCAGCTCTCCGGCCAGATGATAAGTCTGTGGGGAGACAATGCTGGCATTTGCTTCTCTTAAATACTCTTTAATGTGCTCCTGCTCTGTCTCAGCCAAACTCCTGTGCCTGACATCTCAGTTTTCTTTCCTGAGCATTTTGCAGTCGGTCTCAGCATCATATTCTTCAGTTGATGGCATGAAAGAAAAAAGGGAATCATCAAGACATTCCATCTCATTTGTGGGTGATTTGTATAGCAGATAGCATTCGGGGCTTTTTGTTTGGCTTTCAAAACACTGTTGCTGGTTTTGCTGTGTTGCAGACTCTTCATACTGACACATATCCTGACAGGAAATTTAATAGATGTGCTCTTTCTTCTGAGGTGTTTTATTTTTGTACAAATAAGATACACTGTGTGTAATTCAGGAATCAGTCCCTGAGTCTAAACCAGCCATCAAATCCTGTCCTAATGCAGAATCATAAAATCCCAGAATGATTTGGGTTGGAAGGGGCCTTAAAGCCCATCCAGTGCCACCCCCTGCCATGGGCAGAGACAACTTCCACTATCCCAGGATTGTGCCATTTCTTAGGAGGTTTTTATCTGTCTGTTAAACCAACTTCCATGTGCAATTGAGCATATTAGGGAATAATACATGGACATTAAATGGGCATAAGTCTGGTGTCTTTTAATCAATTGACCTGGTTTATTAAAAATTCTATGTATCTTACCAGGAATTGCATTTAAAACCCATATTAGCAGAAGTTTTAGTGGTACCAAACTTTGAATGTTTGGCATCACAACATCACGAACTGGATGTGATGATGAATGGAGAGCTGCAGAGAGCTCTGTTTGGAATGTTAACAGACCTCTTGGAATTATCTGACTTTGTGTCAGATCAATGTGTTTAATGAGTCACAGACCATTTAGCATGGGCACTTTTCTGTAACAGCAACTCATTCCCTGCTTCAGGAGATGTGAGTTGTGCAAAAGGGATGTGTAAATACAATGACTTCAGAAATAAATGGGCTTGGTTGCAGGAAACAGTGCAAGGCTAAAGTTGCTGGTGGCAGCTGTGGTGTTTGAGCCATGGCAGGTAAGCTAAGAGGCTGAAATGATGGCATTGTCTTGGGGATGACATCCTGTGTGGTTTTCTATCACTGGGCTCATCTTCCTCATTAGATGGTGGTGGAAGAGAAGTACATGACTTTTAATCTCAAAAGTCAGTGTAGTCAGTGTGTGTTTATTGATATGAGATAGCAGATTATCAAATGGATGATTGATCTGGGAATGAACTTCCAAAGGAGCGTGAGGGAGTTTTGTAGGACTCTTGGTGAATTTTGAGAGGAGTGGGGATACCTGTTCTGGAAATCCTCTTTTTACTGCCCCGAGAAAGGTTTAAATCCTAGGAAACAAAATACATAACAATTATCCTGCAAATTGGAACGCTTTCATTTGTATTTATTTAACTCATTCATGGTTTTGTCACTTACGAGACATGTCTTTCAAAATACATGTGTAAGTCCCAATTTCAGCTTCAGAGCTGACAGCTTTCTTATAAATACAACTTCGAGGGAACACGTGAATCTCCTCAGTACCAATACATTTCCATGCAGCCCACATGGTTCCCAGGTGTCCTTGGCAAATCTCGGAGAGCAGACAAGACTGAAACCTTACAAATCTTTCCATCTGAAGGTACATTTGTGTGTCATGTCATCGCAATAAACTCGATGAGGGAACAATTGCAAATCGAGTCCCCAGGTCTCTTTTCCCCTCGTGGGGGAGGTGCTGCCTCCCGAACAGATCCGTGTGGAGAGCTGCACCTCGGCCTGGGAGTGCTCTGTGCTGTGCTGGCTGTGCCCCTGAGCTGGGTGCCATCAAAGGGAGTTCAGGGCTCCTTAAAAATTCTTTGAATTCCCACTATTAGCAGGAATTGTGTCGTCACACACTGTGTTTTGGCGTGGTGGAAGGGTGGGTGAGAGGGGGAAGAAGAGCCGTAGAGAAGACAGCTTATGTTTAGACAAAAATATCATGTTAATCAGCACAGATGGGATGAGAAATACAGAAAAAGTACATGATAGTTTAATAGGTTTTTGGCAAAATGTGTTGGCTTTTTTTTTCTCCTTTGACTGTACCTGTCTGTGGCTCCAGCTCTGCTGTAACAAAGACCTGAATAATTGTTTTATTTCACATGTTTGAAGCCAACCATAATGAGCTCAGTTTTTATCCCTCTACATACTGGTACCAAAGTCTCCCAAATACAATGCTTAATTTTCCTTCAGTTCTTTGTGTTTGGATGGCAAGCTGGGGAACATATTTTTGCACAGTATGAAGCATCTTGGCAGACTTCTCAGGCCAAGTATCTTGGATCTGTCAAAAGTGCTAATAGGCTTTGTTGAGCTTCTTTAAGTTTCTAAATCATATTTGCTTTTTGCTTTTCTGCACTTTTTTATTTAAGGATGATTAAGATTGCACTTGAATTCATGACTAATCTAATTTTGCTCTCACATGTGCTTTTTGTATAAGGCTGTCTTTATCCTATAGCAACCCTTTCAGTCTCTAAGAAGCTATTTGGAAACAAATTCCCTAATTCAGCATTTTTGGGCATTACCTTTTCCACCACCTTTCCCCTTTTCTTTAATTCCTATGTTTTATGAACTGAAGTGCTCAGAGAGAGAATTTCCTGCCTTGTTCCTCAGTCTCCCCAGAGAAGTGCTGCTGTGTCCCACCCAGGGGTGTCTGAAGTGAGGGGTTCTGTTCACAACTGGGTTTAGTGCAGTGCCCAGATGTGTTTCCAATTGTCAGAATTGTTCTAGCACAGTCTGAGCTCACAATTGAATTTGCTGTGCTGGAACTGGCCTCTGAGAGCTGCTTTTAATGTTGGGGTGTGGGGTTTTGGTACTTTATCAGGCAGCTTTGAAGTCTCCATAAAAGTGACAGAACATTTTTTTTTCTCAGAGAAGTGTCTTGTATTCAAAAAGCTGTGTGTGAAACATCATCACTTTTATTCCTGCAACACCCAGCTCCCCAAAACTTTGGGGAGAGATACTGCAATTAGAAAGGCCTCTGCCATATGATGGAATCCTGCTTGCTTTTGTTAAGCCCCATGCTGGATGTAGCACAGTAGAAGGATGAAATCTCTTTGGTTGAGGTGGGACTTGTTAAGGACACTTGGTTTTGTACTATCACGAGTCAAAAACGATTTTTCTCTCTCCCCAGAGAAATCTGACAGAGTATTTTGTAGCAGTTGATGTCAACAACATGCTGCACCTCTACGCCAGTATGCTGTACGAGCGCCGCATCCTCATCTGCTGTAGTAAGCTGAGCACTGTAAGTGAAATGCACAAGAATTTCTTCTCTTCACAGTATTTATTTATTTTTTTTAATTACAGTCATATGTAGGAAATTAACTCATTATCTCCAGGTCCACCTTTCAACCTCAGTTATGCAGCTCCAGCTCAGTTCTGTGCCTTAGGTGAGGATTTTATAGAACTTCTGTTGGTCCCTAATGTTCAAAGGAATTTTTTGGATACAGGGATTTTTGTGGCTGTTTGATACACGAATGTTCAAAGATTTATGCCATAGTGAAGTCCTTTATTCAGAATTTACTTGACAGGAAAAAAAAAAGATAAATGACACTGTCAAATGAATATTCTGGTGACCTCTTCCATGTGGACCAGGGGAATGGGCTGAAGTCCATCGACAAGGCACAGTTTTGCAATCATGTTTGATAAGGTTTGGTCTTAATGCTCCTTAGGCTCCATCAAGTGTCTGAGAGATGAAAGCTGCTGAATATTCTAGAGTACTCTCTTCTAAAAATGGCTGGAGATCAAAACAAGCACAGGGCTTGATTCAGTTCAAAGTTCTGTGTTATGCATTTCAAGGTTTAGCAGTCAATAAGATTGTGATTTTCTTTATGAAAGCAAATGCTCCTTGGCCATCGTGTTTGCTCTGTAAATGGCTATTGACTGCTTTCCTTTGTGAGTGCTGAAGACGGTTTAAGTAGTTTTGGTTTCTAGTGCTGTGGGCTGAGCACTCGAGCAGTCCTGCCTCAAGTACAGCTGCCATTTCCATTTCCTCTGGCTGTGACTGGTGTCTGCCTGGATGACCAGACCTGCTTTGTGCTTGAGATTCAAACTGCTCCATGGCATTGTGAGTGCTCTGGAAGGCTGCAGTGATGTCCACAAACCCTCGTAAGGATGGTCTGTCAGCACAGGGCAGAGAAGTGAGAGGAGTTAAACCTCAGACTTAATCCCAGAATAACTATTACAGTATCATTTTGAAAGGTAAGCAAAAGGAGGAGAATTATAATAGCCTCTGGGACCTAATAACAATTATTAATAATGTTTACACTCAATCCCACATTTAACTCAAAGCATTTAAGTATTATAAAGTTTAATACCATAGAAAACTTGTAAAATCTTAACTTCTTTATCTGCCACATGTTCTATGTTCTTGCTACTAAAATAAGGAAAATTCTGTCCAGGTCTGGTAATGGAATAAAATGAAGGAGAGGTGTTTATTTCAGCAGCCTACGGAATGAAAAGAACAGTAAATGATCAGAGAGGAGGGAAGAAGAGAAGGGCTGCCCAAAGCATTTCAGAGGTTGTGTGGTTGGTTGGTTTAATCTCTCCCTTTGTGACAGAGCCTGGGAAGAGGAATTACTTACCTGTCACTGTGCCTTCCTTAATGAGCCAGTTCACAAGTGGGGCTGGGCTTTTTTCCTCTCTTTCTGCTATTTCTCTTCCTTTTGCCTCTGTCCAAGATAAAAGCACGTCTGGTTCTTGGGAGGGAGGGGTGTTCATACCGTGTGTTCTCAGCGCAGAGTTTCGCTCTGCCTGCTGCCAGCTTGGCGTGGCACTGGGAGGTTTGGGGAGCTGGGCCCCAGCCAGCGCTTGCTGCTCTCTGTTCCAGCCCAGGGACGTTCTCTGCTCCTGCCTGTGCTCAGCAGGAGCCAAGGCCTTGTCATGGGAAGGAACCAACCCCTGTTCCCTGGGTGCAGCCAGCCTGGGGGGCTGCTCAGGGGCTGCTGCTCTTGCTTTTAGCTTTTAGCTTTCCAGCCCAGCAGTGGAAGGGAGCTGTTTGCAGTTCACTACTGTTAGCTTTGGGAGATACATGTCAGACTTAGGGCTTGAATTTAGTACCAGGTAAGAGAGAGAAAACAAAACCATCCTGGGTAGAAAGTCTTTTATGGTGGAATGAATTCTGTGCTACAATACATAGTCTCAAATTCAAATTTTGATTTTAAATATCCTTAAATCCTTAAGTTGAATAAGATTTAGAGGTAACTGAACAAAGCTGTGTTTGTTAGCCGTTTTATAAAGCATGTGTACTGAACCTCTAGAGAAACTATTGCTGTTTTCTTGGATTTTGTTCTTCTCTACAAAAGGAAATGCAGATAATTTCTCAAAATGTTAAAACCGTTATTCCTGTTAAATTTCATTGCATGTTCTGTGATTTAACTCCTCAAAAAAAGCCAGATATGAACCAAAATGATAAATCCCCTGTGCCTGGCAGAAGCTCACCTGCTGGTGGGAGCATGCTGCTGCAAAAATGAAACTGGAGCTCTCCTTGCAGCCAGAATTCTCTTTGCCTTCAGAACCTGCAGCCTGGCCACCCCAAGGTGTTTCCTGGCTGGGAGCAGAGCAGCAGCACGCTGGCTCTCATTATAGGGTGTCTTACACCGAGCTCTGAAACTTAACTTAAACTTGGGCATTTCGAGGATGTTTCTGTCTGGCTCCATCATACCGAGGTGGATTTCTTTGCCTGACTTCTCTGTGATTTTTGGAGTTTTAGCACAAAGCAAAATTTAATTTATGCCATTTTGACACGGATGTTACTTTGATCCTGGGGCAGAGCTTCCCGTGCCACTTCTGCCACAGCACAAGGGGCTCTGACAAACCTCCTGTTCCCTGCCTGGGGTCTGATGGCCTTGAAGCTCTGAGGGTGATTAACTAGAATAACATATGATCAATTTGATACCCCACCTGTCTTTGAGATGCTTCACAGCTGAGAGCTTGCCCAGCTCTGTTCCACAGCTCTGTTGCTGTCCCTGTAGGTCTTGGCCTTCATACACACCCTTTGTGACAGTCCTGCTTTCACTGCTTAATTCTGATATGGCTCAGCTTTCTACTTGGTTTTTAGCCCCAAAGAATGCAAACCCCTGATCTTACAGCCATGCAAAAGGTGGTTCTTTTCCTCAGTGTCCTTATTGCACCTTGGTAGCCACGTCCTGCCCCGTGTGTGTCAGGAGCCAGGGGTGGAGCACACCAGGAAATGGTCTGGTGCAGTTCACCTCAGCTTAGTACTTTCAAATTTGTGACAAATTCCCACTGATTTCATTTGCTCAAATCAGGCTTTTAGAGCATTAAATATAAAACTGCACGAAGTGCCCAGTGAGTGAGTGTGTCCCTTCCAGCCTGATCTCCTTACAGCCTCCAGCAACAGCTGCACAGAGCTGAGGAGTGGAACTAATCCGAGTTCAAAATGCTGGATTCCTGCAGTTCTGGCAGTTGGGCATTTCTCAGGCTGCCTTACTCTGCAGTGAATGTTTCCTGGGTGACAGTCACTGCTCAGGTGAGGTCTCAGCAGATCTGCTGGGCCTGAGCCCTTCTCGGGGCAGAGCTGGAGGCCTGGGGCTCACCCAGAGCAGGGGCTGGGGCTCACCCCTGCTCCAGTGTCACCTGGCCCCTGCCAGGCAGGAGTCTCCAAAGGAGGTGTCAGGTCCTGCTCAGATGTCTGAGTGCTGAGCATTGTGGATGTTTCCTCTTTCCTTGCTGAGTTGTAAAACCAGTGGGAAGGGGCTTGGAAGGAGCCTTGTTGGATTATGGAGTTCACTCCTCTACAGCCACGACCATGTTGTGAGTAATGGCAGAAATCATCTACTCCACCCTCAGAGAAGCAATTCCTAATCTAGAATTAAATTCAAATTTAGAAAAAAACTGGCTGTGTTGTTCAGAGGCATAAAAGTAACACATAAAATGCAGGCCTGACTTCCACCTTCCTGGCCACTGACCTGCATTTTAATTGGACCACCAGGTTCTGTTGCTCACAGAAAGGCTTTGGCATTGAACAGAGCCCAAACTACTCCCAATTGTAGCTGATTTTCCCTGATACGGAGCCTGAAGGGTCTGGTTTAGCCCATGCAGACCATTTCCTTTACCAGTCATGGGTTCCCTTTGCAAGGTCTGTGATTCACTAGTCTGTCTTAATGGAAATTAATAATGATGAGGGTTGGGTTTTCTTAAGGTTATGCCACCTCTAACTGAGTTAGAATTGATGTCATGATTTATCTTTGCTTAGTTTGATCTCAGACACCTTCAGGCCACCACAGGGACTTCAATCCCTTGGAGTTTGTCTCCTCAGGATTTGTGAGCAGCACTCTGCCTCCTTCCCCGTGCCCAGAAGGCATTAAATGCTCGCTGTCCTCCTGCCTTCTGAGAACTGGGAGGGTTTGTTGAGAGTTGTGTTCAGAACATCTCTCACAAGTGAAGCACAGTGTAGTGCTTGTGCTGGCTGTCCCTGGAGATTAAAGGACACTCTGAACTGGGAGCACAGGCAGGGTGCATGTGACTCTTCCCTGTCACCTCCGACTCTGCCTTGGATGTGGCTGTGTGGGAGTGCTCTGGTTTATTTATTTTGTTCCCCCAAGTGTGTGTGCTCATATCCTCTTACAGAATTTTACCTACAGCTTTTGCTGAGATTGCTTTATTGAGCATTACCACCTGCTCCATATTAATGTCCTCAGTGAATGTGACAAATATCCTGCTTCTTTTCCAAATTAATAATTATTGTTTGAAATAGGATTGAGAGCAGTAATTTCCTCTGTGAGGATTCTCCCCATGGCTTCACTGGCACTTCCCTTTGCTATTTTGGTACCTGCCACATCAAAACTCTTCTGCATGAGTTTTTACCAATATAACTGAGAGATTCAATCGATCCAAAGATTAGGTGAAGGGCAATTAGATAAAATTCCCTTTTAAATCATCAAGATTTAATCACTGAGTTTAGTGTACTGTGTTTTTAAGAAACACATGCCACGTTTTTTTCAGTTTGTATTATAATTTCAGAGCAGTTTTATGATATTTAATGGATGGTAATTTCTAGTTTTGGGAGATTTGCCATTACTGTTTCTTGGTTTCCTTTGTGTTTTCATTTCCATGTTTCTGTTCTTTATGAAATGCTGGGTGTTGTTTGCAGGTTGGGTTTGTGAGTGAATCGTGTTCTCAGCTGCTCACAAAGTCAGGCGGGTGGCAGCCACTCCTGCTCCCCCCGAGCCCCTTGTTTTTGCCAGCAGTGCTGTGGATTTTCTAATAAAGCATTGATAGGAAAGCAGAGTTGATTCTTTACTTTCTTGCCTCTGAGGTTACCATTTGAAGCTCGGGGTTGGTCTCATTTACGCTGCTGTTTCTCTGTGTGTTTTTCAGTTAACTGCCTGCATCCATGGCTCCGCAGCCATGCTCTACCCGATGTTCTGGCAGCACGTTTACATTCCTGTCCTGCCCCCACATCTCCTGGACTACTGCTGGTAAGGCCATGTCTGTGTGTGTTCTGGAGATCAGTGTCTGTCTGTCCAGCACCGCGCGTTGCTGAGAGAGCGTCCGGAGCTGTGTCCTGCTGCAGCTGTCCTGGGGATAACCAGCAGCAAGTGAAGGCCTGGAAACCAAAATGTGCCTGTTTAAAGGAAGTTTGCTCCTCTGCAGCCGATTTAAATGCTGTGTGTGCCTGTGTCAGGGTACAGGGAGCGGAATGTAAAGAGTTACCTCGTGTGGAAATGAGCCTTCCCTGGCTCCCTGCGCAGGAAGGGCAGGTCCCAGTCATTTGCAGTGCCAGCAGGTGCCTTTCCCTGGATAATGGGCTTCTCACGTGTAATTAACACTTGGAGAGGCTGCCCCAGCTCCCCTCAGGTACCTGCTGCTCACAGGGCTCAGCCTCGGAGATCAGTTATTCGTGGACTTCCTGACAAAGGCAGGGAAAGGGGCCCACCCAGAGGGTGCAAAAAGCAAACCCTGGGGCAGTAGAGAAAGCCACGAGTCACTGCTGAGGGGATCCTTGTGGCCAACACCCAGCCGTGGCTGCGGGCAAAGAATGATTTCGAAATGTACAACTGTTAGGCAGCTCACAAATGCAACAACTGATTTCCTTAGCCAGCCAGGAACTTTAATTGGAGAGGTAGCTACACACTCTGTCATTGTTTGAGTAAGTCAATTTAGCAACAATTTATGTGCCATAAATATATTTCCCAAAATAGAGTCCACCATCTCTTTTGTAACCATGTGAACTTGGAGATGTCATTTTTGCCTGGGAGGACTGAGCAATCAGCTCCCTGCTTTGAGGCAGTATTTCTGCTTCCTGGTGTCTGCTTCTTAAGGGAAATGACCTGAGATTATTTAAAAGAGAAGAGTTTCATTTCATTTTAATTATTGCCCGGTTATTTCTTTTGCAAATATGACATAAGAATTTTAGAGAGTTGAAATGGGAACAAAACTTAAACCAGTGACAATTCTTCAGTTCTTACAAATACAGAATATCTTGTTCATTCAGTTGGCTGTGCTCATTTACTGACTGTGCTGTGATGTTTTGAATCTTCTCCTGCTCTTTTGAAACTTGCAGAAGGATGGATAGATTGTGTCGCTTGGGATCTTTGAAAGTGTTTGAAAAAATTCTGTTCCACCTGTGATTATTTGCCTTTTGCTTCCCATTCCCCTCTTGAATGGATTTTCTCAAACTTAATATTTTCTGTCTTAACGTATCATCAGCCCAGGGAAACGTTTTGGGTGGAGGAGACTAAAATACTGTCCCTAGATTTTCCACCTTGATGCACAATTGCTTGTTCCTTTGAAGGCAGAGCAACAGAGGAAGTACAGAAGCTCTGTGCTGCTGGGGGCTGGTTTGGGGTGTTTGGTTGGGTTTTGTTTGTTTAGAGCACGTGCCAGCAGGTGCCAGAAGTCCTGGTTAGTGAGATGCTGCCACCAAGCATCAACAGTCAAGCACATACAACTACTTGAATTTGGCCAGACCATGTCCATCTATTTTATTGGGAATTTAGGCATTTGTTGATGTGGAGGAAGCAGTGTGTCCATTTTCCTCGCTACTTTCCCCAGTTTGTTTTTTGTGTACCATAAAACCACTCCCACTGTGTCTGTTTGCTTCCTTCTTGCTCTCAGTGTCTGTGTTTAAAACAAGCCCTTAGCAAAGCCTGTCTTTGCTGAGCTGGGACGCAGCTGAGGGTGTGCTGAGCCCCAGAGTCTGTACAGGAACAGCAGTACATTTTGTAGGGTGATTAAAACAGTCTCTTCTATCAGACAGACAGCATGAATATATTCTGAGAGCACCCTGGCCCAGCTGCTGGACAAACACTTCTGCTGGAGCAGTTTGCCCTTTCCCCAGGAGTTTTTTTAACTCCCATTCCCCTATTTTCTAAATCTGCATGTAGTCAGTGTGCTCCTCTGAGTAGGTGGAGGGGGAGCTGGAGTCCTCCTGCTGCTGGGAAACAAAGGTTCCTGCCCGGGGAGCCCTCGGTGGGCAGTGCCCTTGAGCCTGGCACACCTGGGCACTCACTAAAGCCCCTTGTAGCTACTCTCCTAATGTCAGAGCTGTGTGTTGTCTGCATTGTTCCAATTTATGCAGTCGAGTTTCTGATTTGCATCAATTACTCCAATAAATTTTGGGTGGAATTCTGTTGCATTTCAATGAGGAATCTGAAGAGAAATCAGGGGACTGCCCTGGAGAGGGAAGTACCAGTGGTGGGAGAGAGCCACTCGTTAACTCAGTGTCTGTATAGCAAGACATGAACGTGGCAAATGTGATCTCATCCATTTTCCTGGAACAATGAAGCAAAATGGTGAAATCCCTGTGTAGCTGTAAATAGGAACCTTTTGGAAATCCTTGGGCTTTTACATTACTTTTCCTGGTGAATTGCAGTATTTTTTAAGGCTGGGCTTTTTTCACTTAGGAAGAAATGTCCCTCTATTTCACCTGCTTCTCTTCCAATTAGTAGTTGCCCACCTCTTGGGAGCATAATTAAGAGGTCTCTAGTTTGCCTAAGGAAACGAATTAAAGAAATTGTAAAAATGCAACTGTAATAAATGGGCAATATATAGCCATTATGTCCCCAAAATCCATATTCATGCTTATGCATTGCTACCTTAATGATTTGATATTTACCTATATAACTCATTTGATTATAAATAAGGCTGATTGCCTTGGAGCCAGTGTAGCACAAGAGGAGTAATGACCCCTCTCTTTGTTCCGAAAGGCTCACGCAGGCACTTTGTTTGAGCAGTAAATACATGTGGTAGAAACTGATACTTCTTAATTTTGCACTTAATGGCTATTGGCTGCCAGCAAACAACTTTGAGTAATTAGTAGTTGTGGCTGTAAGAAGCCCCAGGACTGATGAAGTGTCGAGCAGTGGGGAAGGCCTGCTCTGAAGGGCAGTCTTTAATCTGCCAGGGCTCCCAGAAGGATTAAAGGTTGTGCCGAGTGTTTCTGCCCTTTATACAAGGGATGTGTCTTGCTGAACTTCACTTGGAAGTCTTGCAAGTACAAATCTACCCTGATAAAATATTAAAAACTGCTGGAGTGTTCCACGTCTCAGGATCGGAACCGCAGTGAGGAGGGACTGCTTCAGTGTGCCCTGGGTGGGGAAGGGGGGACACGGCACATTCCCCTGCACAGGATGCTAAAGGTCTACTTAAATAATGGCCTATGATTAACTCATGGTCAAGAGAAATGGTGATAAAGGCAATTTATGAAGCCTGACATGAACTTTTGGCATTTACTTCTAGGTGTGTTTCCTATTCAGTCATATTGATGAGTGATGATGGAAGAATAGAATCTCTCTGGTAGATTTTATGGGAAATATTTATGCTCTCTACCAGAACTACATTTTATTGAGGTTATTTATGCAGTCCCTGTAATTGTTTTATGTGCTGTATTGCCATTACATGTAATGTTTGTCATTCCAAAACTGGAAAGGTGGGTCTTTGCATCCAAAGCTGATCCATGTGTCTTAAGCCATATCTTTTCTTCCTCCGTTTGGAGATGTTAATAAATGGCTGGTTTTCAGGAATACTGCACTCTTCCTGCTTCCTTTCATTACATTAGCCAGGGTTCCACTAGATGAGACGTTTGCAGCCTTAAGACTTCCTGCCGAGGTTCCGACTTTGTAGGGTGGGATTGAAGCTGTCGCGTTGCTGGAAGTCCTTAATTGGAAGCACATTGGTGGTGGTGGCACCGGAGGGGCTGGGGCAGCCAGAGCCAAAGCAGTGCTTCATTCTGCAAGTGTCGAATTCCTGCCTGTTCTCTCGCTCCTGGGCTGTGGCCGTGGTAGTGAAGAGATGGCCTTGGTCACACTGAGCCGTGCCCGTGACAAACCAGGGCTGAGCTGAGCGGCAGTCGTGTGTCGTGGGTGAGCCTCCTGCCCAGGGACCTGCCTGCTCCTCCAGTGGCACCTGTGGGATTCCCAGGAAGCAGAACGTTCAGGATAATGCTGTGCTGGAGCAGCCCCTCTGCTCTGTGCCAAGGGGGCCTGGGCTGGGTGCTCATTGCAGTGATGTGGGACGAGGCACTGGAGTGTTCTGCCAGTGAACTGGGAAGGGCTTTGGGAGTTGTATGTGTTTAATGTCTTCAGAAAGGAAAAAAAATGGTTTCACATGGAATGTCTACTGCAGGGGCTGTTTCCACCTCAGTAGAGCATCCTAGAGAGTGGCAATTTGAGGGGGTGTATTAATAAACAACATAAATATTAATATGCTTATCAGTAAATATATTTTTAAAGGTATTTCTCAGAAAAAGGAGAAGCAGGGATTTTTGCTGGCCTGGTGTCTCAGGAGCTTTTTCAGCACTGTACTGCTCTTACTGAACAGTAGGCACCAGCTTAGAGCAGCAATATGGGAGATATTTTAATCCAAGGCAGTACAGTGACATTTCTCTCATTTTTTCATCTGAAATTGAAAATGAGCTCTTTGAGCTTCTGTATCCAAAGCGAGCTGAGGCTCTATTTTAGAAGTTGTGTCTGTCTGTGTGCGCTGCGTTTCGCAGGCAGGATGTGCCATATTTGCAATTAGCAGCTCTGGCAGCCTCGCTGATGGCTCTGCTGCGCCAGGCCCCATTGCAGGGGGAGGCTGCGAGCTCTCCGTGCTGGAAACCCTGGACAACAGAGAGGAGCTCCCAGGCAAGGCTCTCTGCCCCCAGCAGGGCCTTGGGTGTGCTCACATCAGGGCAGGGACATGGAGAACATCAGCCTTCCCTTCAGCACTGCCCTTCTGTGGGCTCACAAAGGTGTCCTGCCTGTGGCCGAGGCTAAAACCTGCCCTAAGAGCCTCTGGGGTGTTCAGGTTTTGTGTCCTGAGGGGGATATTCGTATCAGCACATGTCCCAGGAGCTCTGGAGTTTATCAGAATCTTCAAAAGTATTTTTTAATGTTTTCTTTTATAAATGAAAACATGTCAAGATTTATACTTAAAAGTAAATTACTTAAAAATGTATCTGGACTCATTCAAAGAATTCAAAACTTGGAGTACTGGGTGATACGTATACATTAAATTAACCACTTGACACTACAACTGGGTCCAGTTTTTGAAAGAATAGTCTTGGAAAAGTCTGAGCATGTTTTTAAAATTGCAATAACACTTTTTGTTTGGTTCTCTAACAAAAGATCCCAGTACTGGGGATATGTTTAACAGCTGTCCTTAGGTACCTGCCTAAACTTAGTCACAGAAACTCTGATATCAAGAAAAAGTGAAGGCTGTTTCCTTACAGGAGTGGGAGACTATTGCATAGTAAAAAACATCTTTCAAATATGGACTAACACTTTGTTCACATGTGATTTGTTTGTACATATGTATCTATTTTTTTTTAAGCAAAATCTAATCCAGTATTGCAGTGTTTTCCTGTAGCTAATTTTCTAAGTCATGTGTGTTATTATGAGGATGTAAAGCCAGGTTTCTTTTCCTCTCCGCAGTGCCCCCATGCCCTACCTCATTGGAATACACTTAAGTCTGATGGAGGTAAGTCTCTCGCACCATTTCTGAAACTACGTATAGTGGTATGATTTAGAGCCAGATTCTGCAAGCAATTACACATTCATTCATCTGCTTAAAAACGAACTAATCCTGTTAATTTGGGAGTGCTGAGGGAATTGGGTGAGGCGTACATGATAATGTTGCATCTTCAGGAGCCTTGTTTGCTGCCCTGTGCTCCTTGGGCAGGCTTCCCGCTCGCAGCTCGGCGGTGACAAGCTCACGTCGTGCTCCCCTCCCCGCCCTGGGGCTTCATTTAATCACTTCAGTGCCTTGCTTGGACTCAGGCACAAAGGCAGAGTCGATATTAAACCACAATGTTGACAGTTACAGTTCTCTTTTAGGCTTTTGCAGACAGATTGTAATTTTTTTAATGTTCAAAAGATCTGAAAAGAAGGAACTTGCAGTTAATGTTAACACAAAGCTGGCAGAGAACCAGCCCTCACAGAAAGCTTCTCCTATAAACAATTCCCAGTAATTCATGTGACTTTTTAAAAACTCTAAAAGTGGAAATAGCGCATTTGCTTCCAGTACTGGTGAAACAGTCGATGACTTTCCTCAAAAGTATCTGGGGGACAACAAAAAATACTGACTGAGGTGCCTCTGGAACTCTCCTCCTTACTGACTGTGCCCTTCCCAAGGAGTGCTCAGGCTGGGAAGAGGCATTCCTGCCCAGGGAGCTCTGCCGGGGCTGCACACACCCTGCACAGGGATGGAGCTGTGTCCCTGTGCTTGGAAATGGAGCCTTCATGTTCAGGATACAGAACAGCTTAGAGAGCTGGGGTTAACATCACATAAAGGAACATGTATTACTAGAAAGATTGTTCTTGTATTGTCCATAAAAATGTGTCATTTCTGGAAATACTGATAAATATTCTTTCACTGGGGCAAATGTGTGTAATAATGATGCCCTGTGTGTTGGTGTGTGCTGTGGAATGTTCCCCCTTTTCCTGCATTAATGAGAGGTAATTTTAGAAGTCAGTTTTTTCATGAGGAGATAGATTGAATGTGCAGGATGTCTTTTTTCTTCTCCTTACCATCCTGGGTACAGATGATTTTTTATGCCCTTTATACTGCTTAATCAAGAATTTCAGTACAATGTGTTTGTGAATAACCGATTAGTTTAAAAGTCAAGACGTACATTTGTTTGCACATCATATGCTTCTGTTCAAGAGGCTTCTCATAATCACCCTCAGATACTGCATAGGCAGGAGTGAGGGAATATATAAGAAGAAATGTATTTTTCATATTGATCAAGAAACTTTCTACCCCATATCCATCCCAGGCAATCACTGGTGCGATTATTGTGGTATCTGTAAAAGATGGAAGAGAGCTGCTAGAGGATGGGATAATATCTCCATACATACACTTGTCAGCTTTCACAGATATTTGTGCTCACAATGAGCTCTGTGGTTGGCCTGGGAATGGATATAGAAAAAAAAATTAATAATTACACCTTGGAGTTGCTTTGTGTGATGTCTCACTCCTGCCTTGCTCCAGAAATCCATTGCCTCTTCCTTTGTCTCTGTGTTTCAGACTGCAGGGCTCTGTGGGCCTTCCAAACTCCATCTGTAAAAACTCAAAAAAAGGAGTTGTTCTTGGAGAAGCCAATTTTCATCCATTTTAGTAACTTGTGAAAAAATCTGTTTAGTACTAAATCCAGTCTGGCTTTTGGATAGCCAGAGATTCTGGAACACAGACGCGCTTTGGCAAAGTACAGTTATTCAAAGTGCCTTATCAAATAAATTAAATAAATAAACCAAACTGTTTTCTCTGCTCTTATGGATAAATTGAATACAGACAGAACTGCATCTTGCAGCTAACTCTGCTTTTTCCATTGAAAAACAGCATAGAAATCCCACAGTGGCTGGTAGATCTGTCTGGTGGAGTGCTGCGGAATTTCTGTGCCCTGGGAAGGTGACATTTGTCACGTGAGCTGGACAATTCCTAGGTTACTCTTGTTTGTGGTGCTGAATGCTCACTCTATTTGTCCCTTCCTTCATATGTAAAGTTGTGTGTTTTATTTGGTAGAATATCATCGTAGTTACAGCAGCAATTATTTTTCTCCTGATCTGGGAAAATTATGTATGTTTAAAAATAGATTATTTTTTCCAGATCAAAATAGTTTTATAAACTAGTACTACAAACTGCTGCCATTGTTCAGTATTCCTTTTTCTCTAAATGCTGCAATTTCAGCAAATGGGACTTTAAAAGTGTCCTGTTGATCCCCACGTTGCAGTGTCAGGGTTGGGGGTTTGTTCCCAGACTTGCACTGCAGCTGAGGCAGGTGGAGCCCAGGCAGTGCTGCAGGCAGCTCTGGGCTCAGGCTCTGCAGCAGCTCCCAGGTTGGATTTGTCCCCCTGGTGCAAACATCAGTGGCAGCCTCATCTTGCACAGGGAAAGCTGTGCTGTGAAGGTGAGAAGGGATTTGGGATATAGGAATAAATTTCTTTTCTACCTCTAGTCTTTCTTGTTTCTGTGGGCTTTGCTACCCCAGTGTTGGAATGGGGCCTCTGCAAGAAGCAGAAGTGTTGGTGATTTTAGACAAAATACAGCCTCTCTCAGCTCAACAGGTTTTTTCTGAACTGTTTGTTTCCTTAAAGTTAGTTTGCAGTTTCCCGTGTTCCACGGGGGCTCTGTAGGAGGAACAGTTACTTTAATGGAAAATGACAAATTTTTCTTATGATTAAAATATCAAGCCTATCCATTGACTGTTAAATCTAATTTGCTGTGACTGAAATGTTCTCCAGTGAGATAAGATAATCTCCTGTTATAGGTCAGAGGGCTCCAACTGATTTATGGGGGAAAACCTTGGTGGAAAATACAGAGCTGTGTTTTGTGCTCTTATTTTTCAGCTTTTCTATCATCACCTAGTTAGTCATTCTTTATAAGATTTCCATTTAGCAATCCATAAAGTGACTTCAAAGAAGGCTAAAAGTTTATAAGCTGTTGGATAAGCAAGGCTGGAGCTATCACATGAATAATGGAACATGCTTACGGAACTAATTGAATTCATATTAGATGAAGATAAGTACTGAGTAGTGATAAATAATGAGATAGGAAAATGAAACTATCAAAAGAACACACCCCTTTCACAATCCTATTTTCTGCCTGTGCAGTGTAGGCTGTTTTACTCTTCAGATTATATAAAATTGCTCTTTGTGTTGGAAGCTGTGTCCAACTTAGCTGCAGCCTTTTCCATTGTGTCAGAGTAAAGGATGGTTTCTGCAGCCGAGTGTGCAGGGAGGTTATCGGTGTGATGGTGCTGATGGAGGGGGAATGTCCTTGACCTAGGAGCTCCCTGCTGGAATTCGGGCACATGTGGTTTTGATTGACTGCTGGGGATGGCTGTGCTGGGCTCTGAGATGTGGAGCTCTGGCAGCTGACTCCAGCGTGCCCGGAGCCACTTAGGAGAACATCCACCCTTTTCCTGCTCTGCTTGGGGCACAAACCCAGCATTTAGAGTTAGAATTAGGGATTAGAAAAGTATTTCTTACATTTTTATTATTAATATTCCAGTTAGTCAAGGACTTTTTCTGGGACTTCAGAACTGTAATTCTTGCAAGATTATCGAGGATGAATTTGTGTGTGAAACAATGCATTTCAGAATACTTTTCTAACCTTTTTCCCAAGGGAAGTCTGCACTTGTGTATATCATAAAAGCTATATGAGTGGATTTTTGTTTTACTTCAGCCTGGTATCAGTAAAGATGTTCGTGTGAGGGAAGAAGTGTTCAGTGAAATTCTGTAGTGTGACACATGGCAGGACCCGCTGGCAGAGCTCTCCTGGTGTAGATCATGTCTGCTGTGCAGCCCAGGGAGCAGAGCTGGGGCCCTCAGAAACCCACACAGCCATTTGGGGAGCGCTTCATGGCACATTGTGCTGCTCTGGTTCGGGGTGAGGATGCCCTGCTCCGGATCCAGTGTGAGTGTAGCCCAATTAGTGTGCACTGAGTCTGAGCTAACGAGCCCTGAGCTTCTGTGAGCCTGGGCTCAGCCCCGACCCTGCCATGGGGCTCCCCTTCCCAGAGTCCACCCTGAGAATTCATTGACCATTGGCATCTGCCACTGGTACTGTTAATTGTTAATTATATTTTTGATTAGGGTGAGAAGCAGTGGTTAGCTTTTCCCACCCATTTATTCTTCGTAAATCAATGCCTTTTCTACCTGTAACTGAGGAAATGCAGCTTTTCCATTGGATTTTAATGAAGGGTTATAGATTAACTTAAATCCAGGTCTTAAGCCCCTAAATGCAGTTTAGCCACTCACAAATATTACCAATATGGCTGTGTGTGGTTTCAGGAGTATTGAGAAAAATGCATTTAAAAATATGGCAGATTACTTACGGCATTGTCTTGTATCCAGTTATTGGGAAAATGGAAATAACAACCATGTTTTAATAAGGGATTCTAGTGGCACGTTTGAGGTTGCTTTTTCAGAAGCCAAGCCCTGCAGTACCACGCAGGCTTCCCCAGAAGCAGAGAGGTTTTCCTCGTGTGCCACAGCACCGGGGCAGCACGGGTGCTGTTTGTCACTCAGTTGGCAACAGCTGCTTGTGATAAGGATCCGGGGAATCACCTGTAGAGGCTCAGGGTGCCCGGGCGGAAGGGTGGGAGATGTGCTGGGGGGGCAGCCCACCTGCTGTGCCCGGATCAAAGGGCCCCGGGGTCAGGGGGCACATCCCGCTTAAGCAGAGCTGTCTGCTGAATAGCCATTTCAGATTGTAAATCTGGCCGTGATTTCATTAAGTCCTTCTGGCTGCTCTTGGGGCATGAAATAATAAAATTTTATATCCGCTGCCTTTCCTGCTTCTGGCAGCCAGATTGACACATTGTTGTCTGCAGCGTTGTGGTGCTTTCCTTAAGAAAATAAATGGAAACTATTAATTCAGTAGAGACAAGTCATTAAGCAAATGGATTTTAGATTTGTTGTGAATCATACTTTCTTAACAATTTCAAACCTAATGCACAGGCTAGCTAGCATGTTCGTTTTTGTTAGGGGTTCTGCCTTTCCAGAAGAATCGATGGAAGGTGTGTTACTTTTTTACCGTTACAACATTTTTAATATGTTGATCGTGTTTGTATCTCGTTATAAAACCTCATGGTCAACTTGGTTTATGTTTTGGCAGCAGTGTAGCCGTGAAGTTACGCAAACCTGGTTTGTGGGAGGGAAGGCAGGGGCTGCCGCTGTGTGGTGGCTATGGAGGTTTGGTTTGGTTTGTTTTAAATTGAACTATTCAATAAAACTGTTCACCTGAAAGAAGTTTAACTTCGGATTCTTTATGGCAGAAAATGCAGAACCTGCCAAGTGTAGCCAGTGCAGATAAAATAGCATTTAGTGTAAACTGGTGGTGTTGTTATGGATGAATGTTGCTCCTAGCCCGTGATGGGAGTGGGATGGAGGAGCTCCTCTTAATACTTCTATTAGAATATGGTTTCTGGGTTTTTGTGAACTTCCACATAAAACATTTAAATGAGTCAAGTGTTTGGCTGCCTGGGAGCGGGGCAGGCGCCCGGACTGCGCTTATTTACGGACCTGGTGTTTAAGGCCCCCTGGAGTTTGTTTGAAAAGTTAAGAGATTTTCACAGTAAAGGTGCCATTTCTGAAATTTAAAGTGCTCTTTTCACCAGGAGATAAGTTCTCTCTGATTAAGTCAGTAATTCTTACTAAGCCATGTTTATAGAGGCCATAAACAATGGGTTCAGTGTGCTTGTTAAACCAGCTTTCCATACCTCTCCACTCTTTTAAAAAGAGACATTTAAAATAAAAGGCAGGTGTAGATGTTAGTTTGATTTAGATGGATTTTAGGTGATTAATTATGGCTACAAGTAATTGGGCAAGGATGGTTAAGAAAGGTTTGCAGGAGTGAGATGTGATGGACATTTTCACTGAATCTCTCCTGACTCAGTACATCCCTGATCTGGAGAAAAATGAGATAAGGAAACTGTAATGTTCATGTTTCCTCTCGGCCCTTGCTTATCCACATTTTTTTTGTGCAAAATATGAACCTACTGAATACAGTCCAGTCTGTTGCACAGGTATCACTTGTAAAGTTTTGTTTAGCTCTTCAGGAAGTTGTGAAATATGGATTGGGACCATGTGTGGTTTGTGGCTGTCCCCTCCCACTTCCAGAAAATTACAACACACAAACTGAACTTGTGAAAAATGATCTACGTGTTCTTGTGATTCATAGAATCCAGTGGAGTTTAATGTGACAATTGCAGCTGAATGATGGCAATTTTTACTCAAATTCCAACAAGAGAGTAAATACTGTGATTTCCACGTTGGTTGAGCTGATTATGTGTCAGGTTTAGTGAAAGGAGCATGTGATTATCGAACAAAAGCCCTTATAACTGTCTGATAATACCTTTATCAAAGGTGATAGTGACAGGAGAGATGATAAAACCAACTAAGGATTAAGATGAACTGGTCAGTCTGCATTTCTGTAGAATGAGCCACAATTGCACCATCAAAAAATTATATGTTTTTGAATGCATTGCAAGACAGATGCTATTAATCAAGTCAGTCTCCAGTGCTTTATTAAATCTGAGCATTGGTCTCAGGGGAAATCCACTGCCTTTGTACAAACACTGCGAAGCTTTACAGTGAGGTTGAGCTCCTGGGGGTGTAAAGGTACAGCCCAGCAGAGTTTAACATCAGCTTCCTTACGGTGATTTCTGGGCCAGCCGTGGGGAGATGGCATTGAGCAGCACTTCCAGTCCCTGCACCACGAGGGCATCCTCCTGGGTGATCCTCCCTGGCCGAGCCCTGCGTGCCACAAGCTGTTCTGTGCTCCAGACACTGCCCCATTTTGCTGCAGGGGAGGTGCAGATTGCCCAGCAGAGGAGCACAAACACCCCTGGCACGTTCACCACGCGTGGCACTGCTTGGGCAGCGAGCAGGAGAGGGCTTTCCTTCCCTCTGTCTTGTCCTGCCAGCACTCGAGGCTGACAAGCTTCTGGCTTTGGTTAAGTTCTTTGCAAGACCTTTTTGTTGGAGGTTTTTAGAGTCCTCTGAGTATAAGTGAGATTTTTAATTTTCTGAAACAGGAAGGAGCAAATCAGTTTGTCTGCTGCTTCCGGACTCCTAGAAGGAGCAAGGCTCCTGGATTGCTTTAGAGTTTATCAGATGCAGCCAACAGGGTGACCTTTGGTTCCTGAAAGCAAAGTACCTGGTTTGTCAGGCAGTGCTGGTGCTCTTTATATGGAAAGCATTAAATGTAATATTCTTCTATTTAAGTTGAAGAAATGTCTCATGAAGACCTAAACTTAAATGTCTACAAAGTGGTTTTATGGTTGTTGGGTTTTTTTTTCAGCCCTAAGTACACAGCAGTTTGCTTTATAGACAGAGGACTGAGCCTTGAAAACTGAGGGTAATTATTTAGCTGCCTAAGGCTCAACTTTGCCATTGTTTTAGGACTTTAGTTCCTTTCTTTTAAAGGAAACAATTCCCTCCACCCCACAAAACCTTAATTAAAAATTGAGATGTTTTTGTTCACTTTCCTGCTCAGTAACTTTCATTTGGTCCTGTGTGTAGGTAGGTACTTAAACATTTATTTACAGTGTCGCTGGGAAATTTCCTCAATTACCATATTCTGTAATTCCACTTTTTCTGATTTTGAATTTTCAAAGCTTTATTTGAAGACATAAAACCTGTGTGATTAGTCAGTCAAAAAAAAAAGATTCAAGTCTCCGGTAAGTGGAAGAAGTGTTAAGTATTTAAATGCTGTTCTGTTTGGTATCAGTGACTCATTTACTGTTGTTTAAGCAGGGAAATCAGTCTGGCAGTGTTTAAATTTGCTTGGATCACAGATACCTTTAGACACTCAGAGTCTCAGGTACTAATGGTTGTTCTTTTGAGAAATAGGTTCTTCTTTTCTATGTGTATCTACTGTTACAGATGATGTAAACATCAGACTAGGTTAGAGACTTTCCCTCAATTCATGGGAACAGGAGAAAAAGTTCAGACTTGCTGACCAGGATATGGTGGAATTAATTTTCTCTTAGCTTTTTTTTTTCTCCATTTTAATTATTAACTGATTAAGCTCTCATAGCATCCATTTTACTTAAATGCAGTTGTAAACTTGTCTTTATGAGAGTTCTAAAATTCAACCTGGAATTTGTAAACCAGTTCCCATCCCTGACTTAATGCATCTCTTAACTCCTGGAAAATTCACTCTTTGTTGTTATTTGCATTAATTTCTAAATGTAAACATATATGCTTGAAATCCTGACTTGACTAGACACTAGTGAAACTAGTTTCTAGAAACTAGAAACTGCAAACAGGACACCAAGACAAACTTTAGTAGAGGTGCTTGAAATAAATATTCGCTTGAATAATCCCAGAGTCTCTGGTTTGACAAATTTCAGAGTGCATGATGTTAGGGACTTCCCTCTGCCAACTGACAGTTAATTTTTAGCATTGTAAAATGAATAAATGAAACAAATGATGACAGGAAATCAGGAATGTTGATTGTTTTTAAGGTGGTTGAGGTTCTGTAATGCCATGTTGTTCTGCCATCACTCGTGTCCTTTATGCACAAAATTTAATTCCCCATACTTAACATTTTCCTTTCCCTTTCCCTGAATTTGCTCCCATATAGAAAGTAAGAAGCATGGCCCTGGAGGATGTGGTGATTCTCAACGTAGACACCAACACACTGGAAACCCCTTTTGATGACCTTCAGAGCCTCCCCAATGATGTGGTATGTACAGAGTGACTTCTCCAAGGTTCCCTGGCAGAGTTCCTGCTCGGTGTGTGACCAAGGGGTCTCACTGGGCGCTCTCTTTGGTAGCACTGAACTGCTTTACCTCAGTTCTTGCTGGCCCAAAGAGTTTGGGAATGTTTGTTTGCAGACTGGAAGCCTCCCAGTGACAATCAGCTAATGCTCACGTGAGCTAGAAATCTGCTCCTTTAGTGACCTCTTGTTTCCAAATGAAACTCTGTGGGGTTTTTTCCTGTGACTGCTTCCAGGTGAGCTTTAAGGGACTTGGTGTATTTTATATCCTGAGATATGATCTGAAAGGGGTGCCTTCACATTCGCTTCAATCACTGCCAGAATTCAGAACTCATGTTCTTTCTCATTCACCCTTTTTATTGGTAAATTTTGTGGTTTTAATAACTTGATAGTAACGGTGTATAGATACTTGAATTTAATGGGACACAAAGACATCCCACTTGCTGCTGCAGTCATCTCCATTGAAGAAGCTGAGAGATGAGAGCAGAGGAGTGAGAGTGTCGGGAGCTGGTTTTAAGGCAGAGAATGAATGTTTAGGAGAATATGGCAGGAGAAAATCTGGATTGCTTTTGCTGGTTGGAAATATTGTGCTGACAGTTAGATGTGAACATTTTCACTTGCAGTTGGGAAATAGAACTGATGTGCACGGGGCTCAGTCTGAGCTGGTGTGAGGAGAAGCTGCAGTGAAGGTCAATGCCCAGTGCCTCCTGCTGTGCCACCCCGGCACTCCCACAGGATCTGTTCTTCAGGGCCATCTTGATTGTGAACATTTTGGCTTTAGTCAAGCATTTAGTCTGTAAAAGTTGATTCCATGATTTTTTCTGGCTTTATATAGTTTTTCATTTTGATTTCACTCCCAGCATCCAAATCTGCCAGCTGGTCACTGCTCGTGCCATTATCCACAACCCGGGAATGACAGACTTGTAAATTTCATGGAATTATGTAAGAAATGTCTGGATACACTGAGCACGGGGCCTCAAACATGTACATGATTTGTCAACAATCAAGTATTATATTAGATTTTATGAGACTTCATTAAAGGAGCTGTTGTGGGCACACTGTAGAACATCAGAAGAGACTTCTCCAATAAACACAAAACTTCAAGCTTTGGAATGTATTAAATTTTAAGAGACTTCCTTCCTTTCATTATTTACTTTTACTTCACTTTTATAACAGTAGAGTTGTGTTTTATTAGTTCAAATTTCTTGATTCAGTTTTCCACAGGTCTATTTAAAAGCTCCATTTTATCTCGGAGGATGTTGAGAGCAGAGCAGAGGAAGTGCTGCCAGCAAATTCAATTAACTGGCAGGGCTCACCAGTAGCGTATGTGGGGTTTTTTTTTCACAACTGCTATATAAATACAGCTGGGATTAATATTTTTCACAACAAAGCTTAAGTTGAGTCGTGTTGCGTTGTGTAATTAATGTTTGGGCTGGGGGTTTATGTGGGATTTAGCCCTGGCGCATTGTTGCAGTTACCTGGATGATGCAGTTCCCCCTCCAGGTCTTTCCCTTCACACGGTTCCAGAGTTGGCTTTGACCACTAGAGAGCAGCTGCTCGGCTGTGCAAGAATTGAATTTCTGTCAGTTCTTTCATGCATCATGTGTTTGGAACTGTAAGTGGATCAAGTTGTTCATCTCAGCAGGGAGACACTAAAGCCAATCCATTATACTTTTTTTTTTCTTTTCTCTTTTTTTCCTTTTTGCTTCCCTGGGAGATTTTGGGAGTGTGTCTCCCCACTGGTCTTAGTCTAAGTAGGTGCATTTATGATCTGAGAAACTAAAAATGTCTTCAAGAGTTTCCTGATCATAAATGCCTGTTATGTCAAACTACTCTGCCAGTTTTGCTACTTAATGTGAGCAGTGAGCAATTCATGCACTGCTGAATAGACAAAATTTATTTTGCTAAATTAAATCTATCGATATTCATCAGTGAGTAAAAACATCTTCTCTGTGGTGCATTCACCATCAGGTAATTAATCCAGTGGAAAATTTCTAAAGCTGTTTTCCCTCTCTCCTTGAACCGCTTTTAAAATGAGGTGAATCAAGTCTTATGATTATTTTAGAGCCTCAGGTAGTTAGTTGTTCTTGAGTTTCATGATAGTGATGTTGCTACCTAAACTGGTTCTTGGAAATCAAGAATGAACTGTTCATTAATCCTTAATTCTTAGGATCCAAACAAACTTAGGACCCAGTGTAAGGTCTTTCCAGTTAGAGTTTCTGTCAGAGGAGCTGGACAGAATTGAGGCAATTCCAGCAGAGTCAGCTCAAGTTGTTCCTTTGCCCCAGTTTACCTCAGCAGTACCTGCTGGCTGTCTGGCTTCTGAAGTGGTCAGGTCATGTCCCTGAAAATCAAGGTTTCTACTACTGTGGTACTGATGAACTATTTCAAATATGAAAACCTGCCCCTCCTTCACCTTCTGCTTCTGATGTATTGCTGGAAATCTGGCAGCGTGAGAGCACCCTGGGAAGTAACTTTCCTTTTAAAATAATCAATATTAAAAAAAGAGATTTATTAAGGACTGTGATTACAATAAGTGCATCTGCTGCTGACAAGTCTCCTACACCACCGTCTGTGTTGCAACGAATAGCAAAGAGGGGGTAGTCTTTTTTTTTTTATGCAACGCGTATGGATTTTTCATGTATTTCCAAATAAGTGTCATCTTCTAGTCATAGTTGTATTCCGAGCCCCACGTTACAAAGAGTGAAGCATAAGCTTGCTCTGTCAGCTCGTAGTTGTTGCTATATGAAGGCCTGGGCGGGGCTGGGGGTCCGCAGGGCTCAGCTCTGGCCTCAGCTCTGGGCTCGGCTCTGGGCTCAGCTCTGGGCTCCTGCTGCCGTTCTCCAGTGAGCCACGGCACAGAGGAGGAGGCCAGGGCTGCTGGTTCTCACACAGGGACAGGAGCTGCTTCCAGGGCAGCCACGAGTGCCAAACTGCAGCTCTGTAGCCAAACCATTTTCCTAAAGGTGAATCCATTTTTATTTCTTACGCTGTGTTTGCAGTAGAACGTTTCTTGCTTTATTCATGTTGACAACTGAAAAGCCTTGGACCTAATTAAAAGAATTTCCACTAGCACCTTTACTGAACCATTTCATTCTGCTGCATTGCACAGATTGCATTCTGAAACATGGTGAGAGTTGAAATCGGACCTTTAAACCTCAACTGCCAGAAGTATAAAAATCTTCTTTAAAAACACTCTCTGGATAGACTGCATGTGTATGTGTCTGTTTGGCTAGAAATAATCCTCATTTTCAGTGGTCACATTTTGAGTTTTTTTAAAGTATCACTGCCTCTTTAGGCAGGAAAAAACCCTAATTCTGCTTGTTTAGTCTACTTTGTATTATGTACCAATTTATTCTAGAGAGTAAACATGAGGGTGTTTGGGGTTGGTTTTTTTTGCTACTTGTTAGTACATTTAAATGTGTTGTTGTTAACATTTTTTTTTGTTAAAAAATTGACATGCCTATTGCAGTAATCCCACATGTATATAAAATGGACATCCTACAGTGTTCAAGGAAGTAGCAAAATACTAGTCAATATTCTGCTTCTGTCCCAACCAGGGGAGCTGAAGTGCAGAAGGGCTGTGACCAGCCCTCTGAACTCCTGGCTTGTTTAAAACAAAGCATAGAGCTTTTTCCTTCTATATAGATGGAAGGTTCTGTATCTTCACATGGATGTTTAAAGAAAACCCCTTTTAACAGTGTTTGAGATAGATTTGAAAGTTGCTCAGAGCTCTGGATATTTTATTACACTTTTAAGAACTACCTTTAAATGGTTTACATATGCTAATATAGAAAATAAAAGCATATTTCATCCCTACAAGTCTAGACCCCTTCAAACATGAAGTATGCTGTTTGGGTTTGAAAATCTGGTGAAGCTTTTATATTTATAGGATTACAGAACTCCTTGAGGAACGTTATCTCAGTGAATAGGAGTGAGCTTATTTTATGGGCTTTAGACTAAATCTGGTATCATGTGTTATGTTAATATGGGTTTGTGGGCTCATTAATGCGTGGATCATTGGCATAAGCATTCAAATTTATAAACAGTGCTGGACACGCTCTTGGTTATTTCTGTTATACTAAATAATGAAACGCCTTTTACAGCAGAATCTGCAGAAGATTTATAAGGAAATGTCTTTGCAACTGTTTTAGTAAACACAAGTGCAAAGATAACATCTAGTTCTAAAAGAATAGCGAGTAGTGCCCAGCATGGGTTCTGTATTTAAGAGCCATGGAGCACGACGAGGAGTCACTGTGCCCACCCCAAGTCCAGTAGTGCTGCAGGAGGGATGGAGCTGGGGCACCAACAGGTCAGGAAATTCAGGCTGCCCTGGGCTACCCAGCCAGGCTGGTGGCAACACCCCAAGGCTGAGAAAACTCAACTCATCTGCTAGGATTTGGACATCTGGATGAGGCTGCAACAAGCTTTTGTCAAGGGCTGGAGGATGGGAAGAAGGTCTTGAAAGTTAATTTGAGCATTTGAACCATCAGGTTATATTTTATGAGGTGTAATTCATACTCTGAAAACAGTTAGTTATGATCACTACCAGAGGATCTGCTCACTCCGTCAATAATTTTCCTGCAGCGTTTCTTGCATAGTGTGAAGTACACAGAGCTACCCCATGGAGATTTTCAGTATGGCATTTGGAAAAGGAAGATTTGATAGTTATTGGCTCTTTCTGTTAAATTCATCATATGGATATTTATGGAGTCAGTCATGTTCTCCTGCAAATCCGGCTAACTAGGGATTTCCTGCTGTTCTGCTTTTCTCCTGAAATTGTGGCTCCTGCCTGGTTTTTGTGTCAGGTATCTCACTACACTCGGGCTTGGCACGCGGCATGGCCGCGGCCTCTAAAAGCACCACCTGAATTTCTTTCAAGAACCCGTGCCCAGGTAGTTGGGTTTGTGTTGCTCTGAGCTGTGCGAGATGTGTGAAGCTCCGCTTGTCCTGGTTCTGTCTGCGGCGGTGTGAGGGGCCGGCAGCGGCCGGGCGGGGGCCGTGAGGGCCGGCAGCGGCCGGGCGGGA
>VZRF01012770.1:528095-576070 GCA_013396875.1 Vireo altiloquus
AGCAAAGAGCCCCAGGACACAGCGAGGAAAAGTATGAGGAATTAAGAGCGGTGAGAGGAGCCGTCGGGACTGACATCAGAGGAGGGGAGGCGGGGCTGGGGCGGGGGGGTGGGCCGGTAAAGAGGGGGCGGTGGGGGGAGGGGTTTAAGTTTGTGTCTTTGTTTCTCACTATCTGACTGTATTTTAATTGCCAATACATTAAATTAATTTTCCGCATTCGAGCCTGTTGTGCGTGTTTCCCCCGAGTGCTGCTGAGAGCGGTCCGGGACCCTGCCGAGGGTACCCCCACAGACAGAAACAGCCCTCACGGGGGCATTTCCCATTCAGGCTCTGAAATGCGAGGGAATATAACCTTCAAAAACCCTTGTATTTGTGGCAAACAAAATTTTCAGACCTTCAGGGTTTGTTCCTAGCCTTAGTGGTAATGGATGGCCTGGTCGTGCCAGGCCGAGTTTCTCTTGTTAATCAGATGTTTGAATTAATTTAGCTGCAATTCTTTCATGGATTCTAATCGAGAGTGGCACAATTTCATGGGCTATCTTTTAAAAAGTACTCAACAACGTTAACAGTGGATTTTAAGTAGGAGGGAATGAACCTTTTAGTGTCCTATTGGTTTCTGAATAGAATCCAATCATATCTTAGAGAAGCAAAACAGCTTGAAAAGTAATGCTTTTAGAACTGAAAAATTCAACTCTGAATTCACCATGTTGCCTTTTGTCAGAACTGCTGCTGTGGTTAGCACGTTTTTCATTTAGCTGTGCCCCGATGTGTTGTGCTTTGTTTGTGATATGAGAGTGATCTAGACCTGCTGCTGTGTGATTTCAGGTTTCTGCACTGAAGAACAGATTGAAGAAAGTCTCTACAACCACTGGAGATGGTGTTGCAAGAGCATTTCTAAAAGCACAAGCAGCTTTCTTTGGGAGCTACAGAAACGCCCTGAAAATTGAACCTGTAAGTAGGCAATTAGTAAGCATAAGATGTAAATCTGCAGCTGCGGTGGAGAAAAAACCTGACAATTCAAAGTGTAGCATAACCTGCTTTTCCTAAGGTCAGCGTGGTGCTCTTTGGCTGAAAACAGTGGTCAAGTCTCCAAAATGAAAGAGGTGCAAGCATGGTCCATCACACAGGGAAAAACCTTTTTATGGAAAGTATGGGTGTTGCTTGGTTTTGAAGGCAGTCAAGTTAGAGGAGAGATTATAAAAAAGAATAAATTTATGATCATAAGAGGCTAGTGCAGAGCTGACCATTTCCTCCTCTGCAAAACCCGTCTCTTCACTGTGGTTTTTTGTTAAAAGGTGGTGTATTTGGCATTCTCCTGCTCTTTGAAGATTAATGAAAAGATCTGGCCTGCAGACACGTGATAAATTTAATTTTAACCATGATGTTAAATGGTTACCCAGCCAAAAGTTGGACTATGGGTATAGTGTTTCTCGAGGATTTCGGTAGCTAAAGTCTCTCCAGTACTGTAGTTTGTCTTATTATTTTTAAAGCCAGAAGGAAGACATAGCTCAGCCTGACTTTTAAACAGCCCAGTTATCACCATCAAATAAGTACCATTTCAATGGTTCATGTTCAGGTTTCAAAAATTGCTTTTCAAGTCAGCACAAGTCTTTCCACATCTTACTGGGCGAATCTGTGTGCGTGGAAAAAATAAATTGTGTTGACTTGTGTGTGTGTGTGTGTGGGTGCATGAACTGGGCTTTTACAGCATCAGGTGAAATACTGGGAGGTGCTTTAAATGGGCTCCATGAAAATGACAAAGATGGAACCAGCGAGGCGCTCTGGCTGTGAGCCTCCTTTATCCCTGCTGGGGAGACACTGACTCCCCTCCATCCCTGCAGGCTTCCTTGTTCTCCAGCACTCCTCCCTGTAGTTGCCAGGCAACTCTGGGAATATTGGTGTATGCTTTGCCTGGATGTGTGTGTGAGATTAACTAGTTAAGGGGTTTATGAAGGAAAATAAAAATTTAAATTGCTGTTCTGGAAATACCATCTGGTATTGTGAAGGCTGAATGTTAAAGATGAACATTTGAAATGAGTTGACAGTGGCATGCCCCTAGAAAGTGCAACTTTGAGGGACAGCTAACCTGAGGAAGCAGCAGAAATTGTTTGGTTTGCTTATCATTCCATCACTGAAAACTTGTAAATATAGCTGCACAAATATGTCATAAAATTCACTTTAATAATTAGGAAGTGGAAAATTTCAGGGCTTTCTTTCCTAAGGCGTTTTGTAAATCAGTAGTTTGATTTGTGATTATACCTTTTAGTGTTAAGATTTAAAGAAAATTTACAAGTGTTTCATGTTCATGTATCACCTTCACACGGATTAAGTGGGCATAAGCAATACCAAACATGAGGTGGTTCTTTGCATTTCATGTAAATCCAGAAACCTGACTGTTCATTTAAAATCATTGATGATTAGAAAATAAATTCAGAGGAGCAGCAGCTTTTCCTGCTTTCATAGTTTCTCTCTCATAAGACAATTTAATTTCATAGACTATCTCACTGGTATGAGCTGACATTTTGGGATAAATGGTGTGAATCTATTTTTCCTTATTCTGTGTAGGCCCAGAATGTGTCACAGAGCAGCTCTAAATTCACAGTACTATACTTTAGCATAGTAAGAGCTCTTATTCTGTTCAGAGGCTTTTACTCTAGAAATACAAGGTTGTGTAATGTACATATAAACAGAACAGTGGCAATGAACTTTCTGAGGCCTTTGGTAACAGAAATTGCATGGAAAAAACATATCCAGGTAATACAGTTGGCAAGCATAATAATAATAATATTTACTTGACAAAGTAAGTGGTGCAGTGCTGTTTCCTACGGTGTTTCCCGTAGCTGAAGGCAGTTTTAAAAGGCAGACGAGTATCTGTTGGGTGTGATGTACTCACAGCCCCCACAAAGCTCTGTTGCTATGAAGTCCAGTCAAACACAGCAGCAGCTGGGTGTTCACTGGGCTGTACTGAGGCAGATTATCTTGGTGCATATGGCTTAAGTATCTACCAGTGACACCAGCATGAGCATTTAGTTCACTTGAATGGCTTTTTTTCAAATTCCCAATTTATTTGCTCTTTGCAGAGGGAATGTTTTTATCTCTTCTAAATATTTAATTCACACAAGTAGGTCGTCTTCAGCAGAACTGTCTGTGGGAATAGGAGGTGTGGGTAAAGGTGCTTTGTAGGACCGAGCTGCTGGGGGATGTTGGGAAGCAAGGCTCAGGTTTTCGGGATGGGAGCCGTGGCCGTGCACTTTCTTCTGCTGACACCTAGTGGTTCCAGGCGTTCCGGTCGGGCTCTCCTAATGTTTGTGAAGAACAACCCCCACACCTGTGGGGCGAGGTAAGCTCCGGGTGTGGGTGTGAGCTAGCAGGATGTGGGGGCTGTAGGTGCTACTGCAGCCTCAGCCCTGTGGGGTTTGTCCCCCCTCGCACTCCAGGCTCTGCTGGGATGTGCAGGCATCACAAGTGACAAGAGTTCTGCCTGTTGTCTGTAACTGCTGCGATTCTGACACGGGCTGGTACTTGTAGGAAACCCCTGGATTACATCCTGTTACCATGTTTTAAGTACTCCTCATGAGCTACGCCTTTCACGTGGAACTGTGACCATGAGTACTGATACCTGCTTGTGTGCAGTGGGAAGTACTGAGGATAAGTGAATCTCTTCAGTGAAGTATCAGTTCATTTCTCTTTGTCTTCATGATTAATTATTCAGTCTTATGTTTATTAATCTGAGCAACCATTGGTTGTAAACTGGATAATTTCTGATTAATTTGAATTGTCCTGAAATGATTTGGTTTAAATTGAACCTAAATATTGCTTGGATGCATCCACTCAAGAGTAAGCAGAAAATCTGAGGCAGAGTCAGTGTGCTTCTCTGCCCTCACTTCTCATATGCTTCCATTGCTGAAGTTACTTTCTAGCTTGTGAATTGCTGATCTTACTGTGAAACTACTTATCAAAACTTGTAGATGTGTTATATACTCCAGCTTTCACTCTGCTTTAGCTGAACTACCCTGGATGTAGGGATGGATTTTGTGTGCACATTGCTGCCTAAGTTCCGTTGTCCTGTCAAAGCTTGATAATTTATATTTGGATTTTTTAATAGAGAAGACAATGTATTACTAATTTTCATAATTGTAACTTTCATACAAATTTTCTGTTAATACGATGCAATTTGAGCAATGGTGGAGGAAGAAACCATTATGAATAGGTGGAAATAAGTTTTCTTTTTCAACATAACACTCAATTCAACTTAAGGAGATAATGAATGCATTAATTATTTTATATTAATCTCTTGAACAGACACAATAAACGCCTTCAACAGTTCCAGATCCATGAGATCAGAGTCAGAAAAGTAGATGATATTTGGTGCAGAGTAAAAAACCAAATGCCAGATGAGTCAAAAAGGAAATTTTGTTGGAATGTATGTGCAGTAATATAAAGCAAGTGCATGCTACGTACTGGTGCATAATTCATTTTGCAAAGGCTTTGTAGTATTCAGTGCTTTATCTACTATGAAGTATGATTGTTGCCATGGTGAATTATTTTTTTAAGTTATTCAGTGGGAGAGTAAATAGTTATTTCCAACTCCCAGTAATTGCCACATCCCAGTTCCTTCCTCTCCATGGCCATCTTCTGCCTAGCTTCTTTTCCTTGCATGTATATTTTAAAGGCACACACTGCATGCAGAGTAGATACTTCCCTGTCACCAGCGCTGTCTCCACAGTTCAGAGCTTTAAGAGTGTTTGTCCATCTGTAGAAAATATGAAGAAGGATGATCCCCAATGCTGGTATAACTTGTGCACAGACCTGTTAAAATGAATCCCAAGCTGTAAGGGAAACAGTGAGCAGAAGCTTGTTAAATAGAACTTTTTGTTTCACTTCCAGGTTTCTTTTAGAGTCAGTGCTGATGTGTAACGTCAGGAATTTTCTCCCATCCATCTTTACTCTTTTCCTGTTCAAGTGGTTGAGCTCTCAAATCCATGCCCATACAGACAGTCTAGGGGTACCTAAATGACAGTAATATCTGAATGTCATCCTGGTGACTTTACTAACAGGTAGGAGTAGACAATGAGAATGGCGCTGACAATGTGTAAAATCTGGTTTTTTGTGATAAAAATGGGGATAAATTGAGTTTCTTCATATCCTGGGACTAAAATTTAAGACTTTTTTCTTCCTACTCTGAAGATTTTGTGTTTTGTGACATTTTAAAGACCAAAGTTTTCAGCAACCTTCCTTAGAAGCCACCTGTAACTATTGCTGTGTTTTACCATCTATGGGAAGTGCCAAATCCACAGTCACTGACTGGAAAAGATTTAGTGGGGAAACACAGTTTTGTTTGTTTTCTGCGTGATGTTTGTTTTCATTTCAATTCTGTTGCTGTTTCCTCTCTGAGCCTTGCTGTTGCTATAGACAAATTTTTGCTTTTACTGTTTTAAACCTTAAAAAATGGCTCTTTTTCTAACAAGCAGTTACTGTTCTTCAAAATGGCATTTATTATTCTACATCTAAGTCTGTTGAGATATACATATGTTAATGAACCTGAAAAGACATTTTCTTTAATCTCTTCTAGCAGTCTGGTATGTAGTAAATAGAATTGTTTTGTAATTTCCAAACTGTTACAAGATCCTATGTTATCTAATTCTGTATGCCATGCTAAGGGGAGGGGGAACCCAGGATTCTTGAGGGGAAGGCAATAAAAAGTAGTATTTGAGAAAGTTAACATGACCCTCTGCTGATTGTGGTGTTTCTGCTCTGAAAGGTGCAGGCAAACTTCCCTGTCCATCATACATGTTAAAGTAAAAACTCAGCAAAACCCAAATCAAAGCAAAAATAGCCAACACTCCCTTCCCCCCCCCGCCTTTAAAATCCATCGTGGGAATGGTTTTAGGTCCAGGAACTCTGCCCAAAGTAAGGGATGGGGTGCTCTGCATCTCACCGTGCAGTAATAGCAGAAACGTGGAGTTCCTTTGAGCGTGGTGTCAGAATGCTGATGTACACAGATCTGCTCTGAGATTATTCATGTTTACCTGCTTTGTGCTGGTGTTTAGGTTTTTGTGGTCACTTCATTTGTGGAACCTTTGAGCAAGCTGAGGAGAGCTGTCTTTGGTTTTGTTGTCTGAGTAACTTTGCAGCCCCCATAGAAGTTGTGTGTTCAGCCATCAGCCTGGATCAGGTCACTCTGCGTCTTCTGTGCTGGTGCTGCAGAAATAAAGGGAGCTTTGTTCCAAAGCCTCTCAATCTCCCTGTTACAGGGCAGGCTGTGCAGGGAGCAGCAGTCTGTGGTCTGTCAGCTTTGCTGTGCGAGGATTTGGATATTCTTACTCGGCTGTGCCTCTTACACCTGATTCTGGAGTTTGTGCTATTTGATGCACGCACTTGGTTTTGTTTCTTCTCGATTTGTTTCAAGCCTTTGGTTGTTTGTTTTAGGCTGACTCTTCCCTGTGTTTTTACTGCGTTGTCTCCTGATACTTCAGTTCTAATTGCGAGTGCACAGCCTCGTGCAAATGCCTCCATGCAGGAGAACTTGGAGATATTTCCTGAACTAATAAAGCGCAGGGGACTTGGAGGGGAACAACGAGGCATGTAAACAAACACCAGGCAGAAAATAACATCACCCTTGAATTCAGCTTCTGTGTGAGGTTCTCAGTGACTGTGTGTTTTTTCAAATGAGCTGTTGTATCTGGTATTAGAAAAAAAAAACAACATCACACACAAACCCATGAAAAACCCCACACCCCAAGGACCTTTCAGGCAGGTAGGTGAGGAGTGAAATGAACATTCTCAGTAGTGTGAGCAGCTGTACAACTGGAGAGAAAGTATCACTTCCCTTGATAGAAGATGGTGGAAGACATTTTGGGATTTGGATTTGTAAAGTAGCCTTCAGTAGCAGATAAAGTTGATGAAATTGTGATTAAAATTAGAATATTTAATCAGGTTAGAACCGTAATGGAGAAGTCATGCCACTCTGTGCTTTCACGGTGTATATTGTGTATGAATGGGAGTGTACAATTTGTACTGGTGTGGTACCAAAGGAGGCAGGTGAAGGGCAGTGAATCCCAATTAGCTGTAATGATTTGCATAGCTGGGCGATGGAGCTCGTGGGGTGACACCTGGAATGCCACGGGGCTGAAGGGAGAGGAGCCCTTTGCTGTGAGCCAGGACTGACAGTGGGGTGTGGCTGCTTCCATGGCAGCCAGCACGGAGCCCTGCCAGCCTGCAGAGCCGCGCTACCCTCGCAGCCACGGGGGAGATTGTGGCACTGCTCTGGGCTTGGGGAGCCCCACGTGTGCACTGGGAAACACGGAGGGGACCAAGGCCCCTTTCTGCTTTGGCTCTTGCGTGCCATCAGAGCTGGGCAACTGCTTTTCACAAAGAGCATTGCATTTGCTATGGGCAGGGTGTTAGAGAGACAAATTCTGGCTCATGGCCAAAATGCTGTATAGGCAAAACTTAGTCTCACACTGAGGACCACATTTTTTTTAATTTATTCTGTTTTGGGGAACACAAAAATGTAAACTCTGCGGAAGACTGATAAGCGCATTGTTCTTTAAAACACACACTACTTCAGTCTGGTAAAACGTCAAAGGATAACATTCGTTTCTTATCTTTTTCTAATTTAATTCATTGTTTTCTGAGCCTTTCATTCAGTGAGTAGCAACTCTGGCAATGACAGATATTCTATTGTGACTGAAATATTCATTTTGTAAGTCATAACTTTACTTGGTATTTAAATAAACTGTGTATGTACAGTGTGCAAGATTTATGCAGAGCACAGCTGGAGGTATTCTGCTCAGAATTCCTATGGTTTAAAATGTCTCTTTCAAGTTTGAAAATGTGTTGTGAAGTAGATACCATTATGATAATTGGAAGTTCAGCTTCTCTGTCTTGCTCTATTATTTTTTTTGAATACAATTAACACATCACACACATTTCACCTGGTCTCTCCTCATTTACCTCTGACACTTCCTTGATATTTATTTAGACACATGTGGTGTCTTTGCTTTGAACTCAATAGTTGGTATATTCACTAGATTTTTTTTAATAAACATTTTTTAATAAACATTTAGAGATATACAATTAGTTTGCATTGTTAGAGAAAGGTTTACATATTGATGTCAATTTAAGTCTTTTACTTACTTGTTAGATGATCAGGACATAAATTGTATAAAGATTGTAGAGAAAACTGTGATTACTCTCAAATCAAAATACCTGCTGTGAAGTTGCAGAAGCAGCTCATTTATTATAGTTCTCATGAGAAAACAGTACAGAGCAGATATGCACAAAGCTGTCTAGAGAAGAAATTAAAAAAATATATATGAATAATACATTTAATTTAGAATTGCTATATTTTCTTTCAGGTAGCATAAAGATGAAGCACAAATCTCAGTGCTTAGTTTGAAATAAGCTTTATTCTTCCAGAGTCAGCAGCAATGCTTTTATTTCTGATAACAAAACAAAGACTAAGTTTTGTTTTTAAAATATAATCAAATTCTTAAACTGGAATTAATAACATATTATTGGCATAGTTTTTAACTAAAATAATGTATGTGGTGTGCTGTGTTATGTAATATGTATAAAACTGTCAGTAACATAACACCAGTGGCCTCCAGAAGACACTTACAAATTATATCAGGTTTATCATTTCGAAGGGAGAAAAAAGTATTAAAAGGATCTGACACATCACATTTCAGTGATCCAGGAGAAAAGAATATGAAAATATGGTAAGATGTATTTCCTTTATGGAAATTAGGCTTGAAGTTTTCTTTATTTCTTCTTTTTGTCATTTCATTTTGGTTTTAGGAACATTTCTAATGCTTGGAGTTTTAATAAGGAATAAGTTCAAAATCCAGCCTAAGCTTGATCCTCACAATAACACTGGAAATTTTTCTGGATTATTTCAATAATTTTAGCTTCACTTTGGAGTGAGCTGGGGCTATGATTTTGCAGAGTTCCTGTTTGCTGTCCCCTCCTTTGATAGCTGTTTCTGTAGGATTTTCAGTAACTGTAGTAGACTGTAGATTTTCAGTAACTGGAGATGTCTGAGATTTGTAAATCAGTTTATTACAGGAAAAAGGTGTCATCTGCCAGATGAGAATTCATGTGCTTTGTCTTAAAATGAAAGTGATCAACTGCAGACTTTTCAGGTCCAAGGTTTTGTATGAAAGTTTAAAAGATCCTCCCCAGAGGGAGTTTTTTGTTGCCTTGGTCAGGGTAGTTGGGCCCTGGCTGGAGCCCTTGCTGTGCAGGTGCCTCTGCTGGAAGGCCAGGGCACAGAACCCATGGAACAGGCGTTTGCAAAGGAGACCCAGATCCAGAGTGCTAAAGGAAATCAGATATTTCTTTCAAGGTACCTTGCGCTTGGACTTCCAGTTTTCAAAAGGCACATTTAAAATTATCTCTATAAAATACTCCTTGGAAGAGTGTGTGTGTATATATATATATTTATAATTTTTTTTTTCTTTTTTAATGAAATCATTCTGTAGTAAAATATTTCAAGTCCTGGCTAAGCTGTAAAGCTTAGGGCTGATAAACAAAGCATCTGAAGCCAAATGGCCCCTTAGCTAACCCCAATTAAAATAAAGATTTCATTGCGCTCTGTCCTGACAGAGAGGGAACATATTGTTGCCTTTAAGGGAGTTTGGTTTAGTTAATGAAAGAATTTATTTCGTTTTTTCAGATACAGAACCTAATTAAATAAGTTTCAACTTGACTTGTAGTTGAGGACATTTTAACTCCTTAAAGGTTACTCTCGTGTCCAAGTGTAGCTTTCTTTTGAATAATTCCTGATACAGTATTTAGGTTAATGATTTATAGAATACGAAATTTTATAGTAGATCTCATGTAACTGTTTGCCTGTTATATATATATATATATCTCATAAATATAAGTTGTTAAAGTGTTAAAGTTGCTATTGATGTTACATTATTTCAACATATTACATTAATTTGGCATCAATTGTAACTCAGCTAGTAACTAATACAAGATTCTTAGAAGTACTGTGGAAATGAAGGTGTCAAGAGTTTGCTTTGAGTGCCCTTTAAAAGCTGTAGATTATATATGTACTTCGCTTACTCATGGTGCTCAATGAAAAGAAAAATATCGAAGAATTATTTAGGTGAAGCTCTCCAAGCAGTAGTTACTAAGTCTGTATGTCCAGAACATTTTTTCTTAGAGAGGATTAATGGTGAAAATGAAAGCAATTTGTTATGATTAGATGTGTGATTAGTTTGGCTTTCCTTAGGACCTGTCTGTACTTGTATGGATAAAGCTTATCCCCCATTTGTCAACCAATAATTTATTACATATTCTCAACATATTCTCAAGAAGATATGAAAAATACGGAACACTTTTATCTAAAGATGCTTTCTTACTAGGCACAAGAACATTTTGCACCTGAAAGCAGTCCAAGAAGGGAAATGCTCTTGCCTACCTGAATTTCATGCCTATCACTGAGGATGTTGAACAGTTGCTGTGTGTCTGGCAGTAAAAGCAGAGCAGGTCCTGGCTGTGCTGAAGGACAGGGAGGGGTGGTGCTGTTTGGCTCTGCCATTAATACTTGGGCAGAGGAGTACCTGGAATTAACAGCACCTCACCAGCTTTTACACAAAGGGAGGGGGCTTGGAAGTTACTTGTTATGGAAACTGAGGCTAACCAAGGGAGTTTGTGCTTAAAGGAACATTTTCAGTTGTAAGAGGTATGTCAATGTTTTCCCCAGATGTGTCTGTCAAACTCTAAATATGTTCTGTTCTTGAGCAATGGCCTCCACGGCACAGGGAGGACTGCTTGGTGTAAGAACATACATATGTGCCCCCTCATTTGGGGATTTTAAGCTAACGTTGGAGTGTGTGTTCTCTTCCAAATGTCACTTAATCACGTGCTCTCCTTTACATGCTCAATGAATTGCAGTCCAGCTCTCTTACACTGAGTTTTCAGGGTGAGCAGTGAAGCTGTCTCTAGTAAAGGACAATTGATTTCCCTGAGTCAGGGTCATTCCCAAAGCTTTTAGCTACTCCTGCTTCAGGTCTTTGTGATTGTTGCCTTCAGCTATGGAGGTAAATGATACTCAAAGAATTCCTACCTCTGAGAGGAAATTTTATTTACTGAAAAGTAACAAAATATTAAGTTGTTTAGGAGGAGCTTGGAGGGACTTTTTAGTTGAAAAAGTGTTCTTTGGTGTGGGTGTGAACATGAATAAAATTAAGGGTTAGATGGTACTAGGGTCCTAAAAATCTCTGATTTATTTGGCATATGTTACGGATCCTGAGGTAACTGAAATGCAGTGCTGTTCTTTTATCTTCTGTGAATTTCTGTAGATCATTATAATTGTGTTTCAGAAATCTCAGTAGTTGCCAAATGTAACCAAAAATAAAGCATCACATCCAACCAGAGTTCCAGATATCCTCACTCTGCCCTAAAGCCACATTTCCCAGCCATTATCTTGTCATAGCTTATTGTGCTCAATTTTAATTAAACGTTAATAGCAATTTTGCAGTCAGAACTGACATGAAAGTTTTCCAAAGATTATTATACCCATAGGATATCTTTATTATGTGTTTTTCTTGTTTCTTCTTTTTCATCTTGTCCAAGCCCTGTTCTTTGGAAAAGTCTTTGGTGATAGAGAACATGAAACAGAAAATGGTGCAGTGTCGTGACTGACAAGGATTGGTTTACAAGGGCTCATCAATTGCATTTTGTATTCTTCAAGAACATCAAAAACTTACATGTTTGATAAGCATCTTGGGGTTTATTTGATTTTCCTTAGTGTGGTGTATACACTGAGTGTTCTACATTTAGGTTTCAGCATATGGATGCAGAATCTTTAAACACAAAAAGGACTTTTGCAATGCTGCAGCCTGGAGTCCTCGTGTCTCTGCCTTTAGGGGTACTGTGTTCACAAATGGTAGGTGCAGCTTATACTGTTGGATGTTGGATCACTGGTTCTTACTGCTGTATAGGAAGCCCTGTAGTATTAATTGGTTGTCAAATCCCTAAGAAATAACAGATTAATGTGCTTGATCACAGTGCCCTCTTTAGAAGCTGCAGTTTGCCCCCGTCCCCAGCCTCTCCACATAACACAATTACAGATGTGCATCCAGGACATTTAGTGGGTTGCATTTCATTAATACAATTTGAGCAGACAATACCAAGTTGCTGTCGGGCCGTGCTGACAGCTAATTACTGAAGTGAAGGGTGTGCATGGCTAAGGAACAATGGAGCACATCTCAGGAACAGGAGAGAGGCGCAGAAATAGTGCCACATCTTGGAATCACTCCTCTGGACAGTTTGCTGTCTCTGCAGACCAGCTTTTGTCACATATTTGATCATGGTGAGGATTTGGACTTCAGGGAAGCAAAGGTTGTTACTGTTGGTGAGAATGCAGTCTAGTTCTCGTTTGCCCTTCCCTCTGGTTAATTCAGACACTTGTATGTACTTACCTGTCTGCTGACCACACTTGCCTCTTGCTTACAGACATCACTGCATGTCCCCATAGAATGTCCAGTCTGCTTATTTGAATACCTGAGATACTGTGAATGTCAGTCAGTTTTGTAGCATTGTTCTCAGGGAAAGCTCTCGCTGACAGTTTGAAGGAGGAGGATCAGGAGTGACTCCTCATTGTTTCTTCCTGTATAAGAGACCACAAGCAGTCAAGTGGGGTTTGTAACAGCAAAGGTTCAAAATAAACAAGGAGTGTTCTGTGTAGGATAGGCAATAATCCTGCCAAGCGCTTGATCAGGTGATACTAGGGAGACTTGTACTGGTTTGGGGGAATTTGGAAAGGTACTTGGGAGAAGCGGGTTCAGGTGTGTGTGATACACAAACACACCCTTCACTGAGCACTTCTGCACCTGTCCAAAACCTCCTTGTGCATGTGTTGTTCTAGAGCAGGGGAAGCCGAAGCACAGGGTGTTCACTACTGGGCAAGGGGCTTAGCTCAGGGCATTTGTAAAATCCTCTGTTGCTCAGTGGGGTTTGGTCTTTACAGTCTATCTGCAGAATTATTAAATATAATGGGATGCTGGCTACAAAGCAATTTTATCATCCAATTCATTCATCTGACATCTGTATTGTAAGATAAGGTGCTAGTTACTGTTGGAGATATTTTTTCTGTTGATACTCAGAGAACTCTGAGATTACCAGTATGGCTTATCCATATCCTGATGGTAATGAGAGCTGTGTCACTTCTGAGCAGCTCATGTTATTTAGTCTGTGCATCTCCAAGTCCATGGTAACATGGAGATAACAAATATTCTACTTCTTGTTGAATTGGAATTGAATCTAAAAATTTTTGATTCAAATCTGCTGCTTACTTGGAGAAGATAAAGGGACAGTAGCAGGTTTCCAGTAAATGGTCTCTCCAAAAATTCGTGTTGAGGTGCTGCAATAGTTTGCTATTTTTGCAATTAATTTTACAAAACAAGTTCCAGGTTGAGCTCTGCTTCCATGTATTCTCTCTCCATGGAAATTATGTCCTTTTTCTCATTTCAAATTAGATGAGTACAATGAAATCCTTATTTTACATATTTATTAACAAGGCTTTCATCCCTGTGGTATTGTAACTAACCTCAGTACTCTATGCAAAAGAAATGACACAGAGAACTCAAAACCTTCAGGAGGTATATGTGGTCATTCTTTTTCAAGCATTACTGCTCCTGTCTGTATTATTCTTATATGTTACTCTATCAGCCCTTATTTTGTGCCCTTCCTTTCCAGAAGCTGTTGGTGGAATTGATTTTTTTTTTTTTTTTTAATTCTGAAATATATCACATTAAAGGCCTCATGCCAAGTTTGAATCCCACTGGATATTCATTGTTAGAAAACTGGTGAGTGAAGAAATGATGTCAACTGTGCTGTCTGGCACATAGAGGGTTAAGGGAATTTTTAGTCTCACCAAAAAGTATTTGGTCAGGTACTCAGGTGCTGGAAATTTTCTCAGCAACATCAGTCACCTAGGAACATGATCATCTGCTGTTCTGGGGTAGAGATTACAGAGCTTAATGATTAGCTTCTATAAGCTGCAGCTGATGCCAGACTCTACCCCCTTTACACCTAATTAGCCTCATTAATGAGCTCTTCTGCTCTCCACAGAGAGGGCTTCCTCCTCAGAATAGGAGGTAAAAATACTTCACCCAGGTAGATGTGCTGAAACCTTTAATTATTGCCCACACCTGCAAAGCGTTGTGTGTCTGACAGCAATATTGCTTACCCGAAACTGCTTATTTACAGTGACCACAGCACCAAGCATTAACTCTTTAGCAGCGATGGAATTGGTTTGAACCTTTACAAGTATTTGTAGAGGGTGAAAAGACACACAGTTGCAAATTTAATGCTTAATCAAGTTGGATGTGATCGGGGGAGACAGTTTGTATGAGATGAAAATGTTTTTAAAAGTTTCTGAGTATTTTGTTTAATCCTGAAAAATGAGCTGAAGTTGCTGTTGCATGCAAATACAGCAATAGCAGAACTAAGAGCACTGTTAGGCAAGTTCTGCTCTTTAAATGAGCAACTTCTGCGTTTGAAGGAATGTCATTTAGCACTGCTGAAAAGGAAACACAGAGAAATACACTTGTAGTGATCAATGGAGCAGGCAGTAACTGCACTAATGAAGTGTTCAGGGTGATTCTGAGCAGTAGCAATTCTGGTCAATATCTAGCGTGAACTTTGGGAAATTTGGTAACATTGTGTGTTACTGGTTCTTAGCAGTACTGCCAGGCAGCTCTGTACCATTTTTGCAGGTGCATTTGAGTGCTGGCAGTACCTGAGTGCAGCTGGAGTTGGTTGGTTAGGTAGTAACTCTTTCCTCAGTCACCAGCACTCCTGGAGTTCCCGCAGGCAGTGCATTCCCAGCAGCAGTGGTGCATGTTCTCTGTGGCACTGGCTGGAATTGCCATCAGCTCGGTTCTGTGGAAGATGAATCTTGGGCTGCAGGATTTTCCGAGGCTGCAGGCAGCTGCACTCACAACTTGGGCATCTTTCTGAGGGAGTTTGAGGCAAGAAAAACCTTTTCCCATGATAAAAGGAGTAGAAGATAGTGTGCCTCCTGCAAGGCATGGGCAGTGCCTGTGTGAGTGAATGGGCTCTTCAGCCAAAGTGATGAGATTTCGTGAGTTTTTGTCAAATGTTTCCCTTGAAGATGCTCTGAGCAGGCTGCTGTGCTAATGTGAACAGAAGCCTTGGAGTTAAAAAGGAATTTGGAATAGAAAACGTATACATGTAACTGAAAATTGTTAACTGAAAATAGGGTCTCAAAGCTGTGAGGTCACCGCAATAAGAGACATGATTATTAACAATTCTTTTATTATTATTCAGAATTCTTTTGAGTGTGTAGGGGAACATTTGTTTTACTGTATTAATAATTAAAACAGCATCAAACTTCCCCAGGCGAGATGGACTCATGCACTGTGTGAATCACAGAAATGCCTGTGCATTTTTCCAAGAATGCAGTTTGAACTGAATGCCAAAATAAAGCATCAAAATGAGTGTTTTTTCAAACATTTGCATCATGTTTTGTCAATTGTTGGTGCTTCACATCATCACTACATAAATGGGATGGATGCATTGCACGTGGACTCTTCTGCTGGAAAGCTTGGCAGGTTCGGTTCCGTTTCCTCGGCGGAAGCCAGAGGTTCCAAGGCGCATGAGAAGGACTTGTACGAGCTCCAGCTGATCTCGGAGGGCATGTGGGTGTGGAGGGGAGCAGAGCCCTGCGGTCCCGGCCCATCTGCTCCCTGTCAGAGCACGCAGCCGTGCAGCTGGCCCCGTGCCCCGGCCAGGCAGCTCCGGGCGCTCCCGCCTGGTCTCCACGACAACTCCGGGAGCTGCCGAACCGCTGCTCCCAGCCAGATGCTTCCCTGCACATGGGCTCTAATTAGACGGCGCTCTCCCCTCACAAAGGAGTTGGGAATTTTGCATGGTTTCCATGTCAAAAATGTGTTGCGATAGGATGGGACTTGGGAGGAGCCATGTGGCCAAACCCAACATGATTCCACTTGCTGCAGAGCTCTAAGTGTGAGCTGTGGGTTTGCAGGAATGCATGACAATTCCCCTCAGTCGCTGCATCATGGATGGAGCAAAGCATATGGGGAAAGTGGAGAAAGGAAATGTCTGCTTCCATTTTTGTCCTCGCACTGGATGCAACTTTCTGCTTATGAATGTACCAGGGCAGAACTGGGGGACTGAGGCAGATCACAGATCTGGCACTAAGTGCTTGGCAGGCACAGAGCAGGCTGATGGTCTGGGACAAGCAGTACAAATGCAAGTGGCCCTGGAGTGGCAGGTTCCAGCTGTCCCCAGAAGTGGATGCTGTGACATCTCTAAGAGCATAGTGACCAAAGCTGCGGAGTTATAGTCTCACCTGTGTGATACCTAACAGTGAGCATACATGTGTGTATTCATCACTGACCACTTAAGTTTCTCCAGAGACCTGTACGTGACTCGGGGAGGAGGGAATGGAACCTTTTCCAAGTATTCCTAGTCCAGTGCCCCTGGTTACCTCTCAGGGGACAGGATCTGCTCTAAGGTGAGTCTTTTCTGGCTGTGTTTTTCCATGGCAGTAGTTGAGGCTTCCTCACCAAGTTCTCGAGTGGAATAACATGAGGCCAGAGCCACCCTCAGTGAGTTGTGCTGTAGCATTTCCTTTGCCAGTTACTCTGTGAAGGAGGGGGCACTGCAGGCCCTGTTCTTACCTCGTGTACGTCAGTGGATCTGCTGGGGACTGGATGTGTCTAACTCAGTGCAAAATTAAAGTTTCATTCCATTATATCAATTTTATTTATAGAGACAGGGGGTTTGTTACTTAGCTAAGAGAGTGGGATTTTATGACCTCTCTTCATGACTAAGGCTTCTCTCACGTTGCTTTAGTGAAGTTAAAAACAGTTTGTTCTCCTTCTGCATCTCTATCAGCATCTAAATCTTATAGTAAAATATCTTGCTTTTCAAAATAGCTGTTTATTGAATGTGGTTTTGGGGATCTTGAGACAAAGGAGTCGTTTACATCATGCACGAAAACATTTTCAACATATGTACTTCGTCTGGAAAGGTCACTGATTTGGATGAGTTTGGGCTTTTTACATGTATCTAAGAAATCAGAAGGAAGCAATATATTAACATTTGTGATCTTAAGGCATGTTGGTCATTCGTAAGTCTTAGCCAATGATTTGCTACTTCTGCAGAGATTTTTTTTTTCCTCTTTTAACAAAATACTTTGTATTCTACTGAGTTTTAAAAATGAAGCAAAAATAACTCATGGTTTATCTGATAGGCAATACTTTGTGTAGATTGTTTTTCCAAGCACACTTTTGTATTTTGTCATAGTATAAAATAACTCATATAAAGAATTGCACTGCAATTTTTCTCCTCTTCTGTATTGTCACTAATATTCCACAATAGTTAAAATAGAAAAGAGCCTTTTCATTGCAGGGACTCTGAATTGGCAGCTGCTTTGCATGCCGAACGTCCCAGCTTCAATGGGAGCATTGCTCATGGAATGATTGCAGAACCAGGCCCTGAAATTACCTTGCCAGCTAATGATAAAATCGCATGCGGGCCACAGGGGTTTTTGTGGAATAAATATAAGAGTGGAACAATATCCAGTACACATTATACCAGTAATTTAAAGCATATTCAGGACAAAGAGAGAGTTCCCAGTGCAGGCAGCATCATAGAGATTTGCTGTATCTGATAAAGATTAGGTTTCTCAGCTCATAATACCATACTATTACTTTCCTTTTGTTAGTCTTTCAACACCTACACTCCTGCATTGACACAATATCAAGTAGGAAGAGGAAGAATAGCCTTGTATTTAAGGGACTGAGCAGGGATTAAAGAAATTTCGGTTCTTTTCCCTGGCTCTGCCAGAGACTTTTGTGACCGTGTACAAGTTACTTATTATTTTCATGCCTCTATTCTTGATCTGTGAAATGGTGATTTTTTTCTCTCTCCCTTTTTCCTCCCAGCCCTAAATGCTTTCTTGCTGGTTTCTTTGCACTTCATGTGCCAGGCTTGTTGCTTGAGTTCCAGCTACCAAGCTGTAGCAGTTGCTTAGGGACAGGAAGTGTCTGGCTGCTGAAGGTGATGAAATCAGGGCAGGCAATGGCTGGAATTAGCCATGTAAACACTTGGAAAGCTTGCTGGCTCCATTACAGTGAAGTATTTTGTTAGTTGTGAGTATGAATGTATGTCGTTTTACTTGGTCTAACAGGAAAATGCCAGATATCCTGATGAACTAACAGGGTTTGAAAGGAGAAGCAAAACTGTTGCTCCGTCATGGGAGTTTTTTCTGCTTACACGTTTTTTGACGGTTTCATCTTTTATTTGAAGTTGGTTTTGCACTCTCGTGCTGTGTGTCTACCAGAGTCTGTATACAGTAGTGAGGAACAGAAAAAGATATCTGAAATTGGGCTGGTGATGGAGCTGGGCTCATACATGAGACACTGAGTGTTTGGGCACTGCGATCTGCATGGATAGTACATGGCTGTAAAACGCTTTTCGGGATTGCACTTGACAATAATCATTGATCAGAACCTGTAGTCTCTTTTTGAACAGAGCCTGAATGTAGTTTTCTTTAGAAGACGTGGTCAAATCTCTGAACATGTGATATCTTTGTTCCTGAGTTGCATCTTGAGATGCTAATAAAGCTCTGGTATCGTTTGCTTAATGTGAAGAGTTTGATCTCTGCTTTCTGGATTCCATTATGATTGATATGGATGCAAAGAGCTCTCTTGTGCTGAACGTATGGACTGGTTATGGGAGATTATTTGTCAGTGCAATTGCAAGCTGAACGAGCCAATGTCCTATCAGGTGTCTGTCACCAATTTCAGGTTTTCTTTATGGAGTCCTGCTGGCTGGCTGATGATCCTTCTTCAGCTGTGATGAGCTAATCTTTCCCTGACATTGCAATCACGGTTCTGGAAAGGTCTTCCTATACAGCGGAGCAGTGCCTTGCCTTTGGTTGCTTCTGTACCTGACATAGGCACATATATATCCAGATCATTCTCCTGTCTTGCTTTCATTATGATACTGGATGGAATTAAGGATGATGACTCCTAGAATAGCCCTCCAGGCTTTACTTTGTCATTTGCAGCATAACCAGTGTCAGTACGGGAGGTGGTTATTTGCAGTCTCAGGTGGTAATAAACGTGTGATACATGAGTGGCTTGCGTGCCCTCGGTTTGCTGTGCACTGGGGGTGCTGCAGTGGCCCTGGACTGCGGTTTGGCACGTGGGCACTTGCTGTGTGCCCTGCCCGCCACGTGTCCAAGCACGGTGCCATGCGGGGCAGCTCCGGGGCTGCTGCTGCTGCTGCCTAGCGAGGCTGTGCCGCAGCACAGAGCTCGCTACTGCCATGACTGCTGCACACTGCTGTGTGCTGGCCGTGCTCCTGCCTTCCATGGCACAGCTCCGAGAGTCTTCAGCTTCGGCTTCTTGGGCTTTGTGATCTTTTCGTTGGGTTTTTTCCCCTTCTCAGAATCAAGTTTTGTGAAATCTTTGCTTGTATGAGGGATTCTCATTGTTCACCTCTTTGACCCCTGTCGTTATTACCTTGCTGTTCTCTCCAGCACTCAGGTGCTGCCTTCAGAGCACTGTTGTCCAGGTGCACACTCCTGCACGAGTTGGAGTAGTTGGATTTCCATGACTTGTCTGAGCTCCTGTGTCTTTCTAGAAGCATCCTTTATGTTTGCCTCTCTCCCTTCTTCCATGTCCTTCTCTCATCTGAGCTGTCTTCTGTCCCACATATTTTAGTCCTTTATATTCACTCTGAAAGTTCCTGCCATAACCAGTGAGCTGAGGAAAAGTGATTTCCTTAAAATACGAGGGATCATGGTGGAATTTTTTACAGTAACTAAACAAAATTGGGCTTTATCTTTTAATTTGCATTATGGCTTCTTAAAATAAAACAGCAGGTTTCCTGAAACTCTGGAACAGTCTGAAATAAGTCCTAGACTCATTTTGTTTTCCAGTCGCTGCCTTAAGTAGTTTTAAACATTATTTTAGAATGTAACAGAATTCCAATTTAAAAATAGGTCTGGCAGCAGATCAGATGTGGGCTGAAACTTTTCAGCTTTTTAAGGGGTCATGAGATGCAGCACTGCCCTGATGAACTTCATTATGCCAGATGAATATGAAATAGGCATATAAAGGGAGATTTGTAAAGACATAAAGAAAAGGCACCTATTTTTTCAGTGCATTGCGAATCTTAATCTTGAATTTTGAAGTTTCTTCTCTTAAGAGAAGATGCAGATTAAATGTGTACATTTTTGTAATAAAAGTAATTCTATGATCCAGTCTTGAAGTAGATATGGGTTATCTGTAACATTACAGACAAGTCAGATTCCTCATCGAGTCATATTGTGCACATGTTTAGAGCCTTTGCAGTGTAATATTTTAGTCTCTGTTAGACACGTAGATTAGAGAGGGGATTAATGGATATTTAAGGTGTTGATGAATCAAGGCCTAAATTTTAATTGTTGGAACCAGCAAGTTTGGGAGTTGATGAGTTTTTCAGGAGAAGTCATTTTAATTGTTTCACATGCAAACAAGACCATTCATTTCACAACATATCTGCAGTTCTGCGTGTGTCCCCTTGTGTATAATGTCATTTGTCAGTAAAAGCAGAGCTGATTAGCTTTATAATTTACAGTTAACCAGATCTGTCAGGAAAATGGTCTTATTGTCCAGCTTGTCTTTTTGTCCTGAAGCTGTGGCTGGGGGTGGAACGGTGTGTGCACCTCGGGGAGGTCGGCGAGGGTGGAAGGCACTAATGCATTCTGAGCTGCAAAGCTCACGCTTGACCTCGGTGATTAAAGTTTTTCCTGTCATCCAGCAGCAGTTGAGCCTGAATTGTCTCTTAAGAAGTCAAAAGGTCTAATCAACCTAATGAACAAACTCAATCATTAGTACTTTGGGAAGGAAGTGTGCTAGCACCGCTGGTGCCCCAGCTGCAGGGTGTGTGTTGATGGGGGCGCAGGAGGAGCGACTGGAGGTGCAGGGGGGCACGGCTCCCTCCCCTTCACAGGGCTGAGCTCATCCCACCGTGTCCACGCTCTGCTCTGGCCATGGGGGAAATTTCACATTCTTGTGGGTGATGGGAAGGGCTGCTTGTTTCCTTTGAAGGGTTTTTTAAGTGTGGATTAAACAAAAGCTAAACCTTCCTTGGGTGAACGTCTGTGCTAGTGAGCTAATCTGCATTTTTCTTTACCCATTCATCCCAGCTCTTTTCACTCAGATTTCTCTGACATGGATAAAATATTTTTCAGGAATCCTTTGTTGCATTCCAGTATCTGAAGTTAATGGAAAAGCCTTTTTCATACTGGTCAAGTAGATGAGAGCTGCTAGTCATTTAAATGCAGTAAAACCTTTCAGACAGTGCACACCTTGGCTTTGGAGCCTTTGTCATGTGTGTCCTGAAGACCAGCACCAGTGTCTTGTATACATGCACGTACCAGCCAGAGCTGTTTTCCCAAACGTTTTCTCTTTGTTTTTTCATAATGAAGTGTCTTGTAATTCTTTATTCTGTGGGAGCAAAACTCCAGTGAAGAAGAAAAGAGTGGTTTTTCCACCCTCACACTTTTTGCCTGGAAAGCACGTAGTGATTTTGGTTTTCTCTGTAAATAGAGTAAATCAAAAAAAGGTTATTATTTTTAAAATAAATTATCCTGAAATTGTAATTATCACGTAAGCAACCTACTTTTTTTCCCAAATCCATGGAAATTCACTGGCTTAAGCAAGGGGTGAAACTCTGGTAAGAAAGTGAGTTCTTCCCTCTGTGAAGGAGATGCACCCTGTGCTTAGACAGACACGTGCAACTGATCCTTGTCCTCAGTCATTTTAGTGACCCTGTTGTCTTGGTTTTGCACAGCCAGTAGTGAGATTAAAGCTTTCAGAAACAGAATGATATCATCCTTTTAAAGGGGGTGCATTAAGATTTTTTGCTATCTACTGTTAATTTTAATACTCAACAGATGAAGAGTCCAAATATATTTGAGTATGAGCATCCATAGTAATTATACATCAGTATAATTTAGTCCTTCTTTGTTACTTGTTTTTAATTCAATAAATAGATTTGCTTGCTATGTTGTGTATTTGTAGAAGTGTGGAGGAAATTGGTGCCCTTATGGCGGATACATAGCAGACTTCAGCATTACCATAGCTCATTAAAATCAGATAAAAGTAGAGCTGCAAACCAATTTCGTCTTTTGCCAACAAGATTGTGAAAAAGGGAAATTCCACTCCTCCTATACGAGTTTTTCATAACTGTGGACAGAACAGAGTGGACATTCCTGACCTGTTTGTGCTAGGTCTGCTGAGACAGATAAGCAGAGTATACATCATCATCAACAAAATTCACATATCTGTGTCGTATTTGGGGGACAGTAAGTAAAATTAGCTTTTTGAATGGTGGAAGTTCTTCAGCTTTAGCAAAATTTGTGTAAAGCCACTTTGATTTATTTTGATAATCTTCAATTTTCCAGCCTGCTTTTCCATCCTGTGGCTGGAACCTACAAATAAAGTACAGTTTACTCAGTGCTGGGTGAGGCCTGTGGTACTTACCTGTTTACTTAGGGCACATGGAAGCAGTGGATTCAAATGGACTCAGTGCAGGCTGTTTGAGTGTTTAATGCTCTGAACTCTGCAGGGTGAGCCCATCACTTTCTGTGAAGAAGCGTTCGTGTCCCACCGCTCGTCTGTGATGAGGCAGTTCCTGCAGAATGCCATCCAGCTGCAGCTCTTCAAGCAGGTACTGCCTCCGGTGCTCCATGGGGAAGCAGAGTCTGGAGCACTTCAGGTGGGGTCTGGAGGGCTGTTTCTATATCCCTTGGTGCTGTAGTGCAGCACCTCAATTCCTGCTTGCTGGTTTTTCTCAGACTCAGGTGCCGAGGCTTTCTCTGCATTGAGAGGTGGATGGGTTTGCTCACTAGTGGTCTCTGAGCACGGGGGTTTTTCTTATCTGAGCATACCTACACCCAAGATATCTGCTGTAAACTTTGTCCAGGAAACATATTCCTGTTGAACATAGGATTGCTGCTTTAGGGCAGCTGAAAACATGTACGTGTAGCCAAGCATGAGTGCTGGTGTTTAGCAGAGCCACAGACCTTTGGGCAGTGGTCAACACTGGGCCGGTTTGGGTGGTACTTTCATTCCATTCTGCAAACACTGAGGTTATTCCAGCTAATGAAGGATAAAGTCTTTCTGAAAAGATGAAGAATGGGATGGTTGATGTTTCTGTCTTTTAATGCTGATGCAGTTCATTGATGGACGCCTGGATCTGCTGAACTCTGGGGAGGGCTTCAGTGACGTGTTTGAAGAGGAGATAAATATGGGAGAATATGCAGGTAAGGAAGAAAAGGATGCCTGTCCCATCCTGACCATGCTCCAGAACCACTAAGTGCCAACACTTCACGTTTTGAGCTTGTTTTCTGTTCAGCAGAGGGTTACATTTTGTTTGTTTGTGTGTTTGGTTCTCTGTAGGTAGCGACAAGCTGTACCACCAGTGGCTGTCCACAGTCAGGGTAAGCACTCGAGATCCTGCCAGACACCTGGGGTTGGCCCACTGAGGATTTTCATGTAGTGACAGAGACAGCAAATCTTAAAGCTGTTTACATCTGATTGCATGTAATCAAATTTGATCTCTGGAAATGCAATTTTGCACCAAAAATAGGAAATACAACATTAGCCAGGGTTTAATTCCTTGGATTTTGCCCTTCTCCTGTAAGGTGCTGAACAGCAATAGTCCATGGGGTGTGGCAGGGGTGTAAAACACCAGCCAGAAGAACAGATTATTGCAGCTGATGTATCATTGGCTCATCACTTTGATTATATTCACCTGTATTTTGCCTTGGACAAGTGCTGTATTAAACAGAATTGAGCAAAACCAGAGCAACATTCAGTCTGGTTTTCCTTGGTTCTTTTTCTTTAAATTTGACCTTTTCATACTCAGCTCTGCTAATAAGCATAGTTATTGCTCTAATTTTAAGTTAAGAATGGGGGATTTTAGATTGCTGTTTGCTTTAAAGAGCTTTGATAACATTTCTTCCCTTGTTACTATAAATACAGAAAGGAAGTGGAGCCATTTTAAACACAGTAAAGACCAAGGCTAACCCTGCTATGAAGACTGTCTATAAGTTTGTAAGTATTGAGTACTGGCTTACTACTGAGATAAGAGTCTAATTACAATTCTGTTTTAACCTTTCAAATGGGACTCAAAACTTACATTCATTTTTATTGGACTCATAAAATTACTCAAAATATACATTCATTCAAATTTCAAATTTAAATGAAAAAGTCATTTTGAAATTTAAACTCAATTGAAATGCAAAGGACAATGGGAACTTGTGATTTCTTTTGAAAGTACAGATGATAAATTCTATTTATTACACAGAACTCTTTCTGGGAAATAGGGCCTGTGTGCTCTGCTAGGCAGCTCTACCATCTCATCATTGCTCTGTTGGAAATCATTGTTACCTCAGCTTTCCCTGCTTGCAGCTTCATCGAAAGAAGGGAATCCTCTCATTTTCCAAATTGTTTCCATCTTTTCTAAATGTCAATTAATTTTCCCTCGAGGTTTCTTATACCTGCTTATTTAGAGCCCAACTTACTGAGTTATTCTTTAAATGGAAGTGTTTTCAGTGCTGTTAACAAACAGCTGGTGTGTTGCTGTGCTATGGTGTGTGGCTGCCAGCTCCACTCTGCCAGATCAAACAGCACAGAAACAAGTGAGGATTTCTTATATGCTCAATTCTGGGAAATAATGCTGCAAAAAGCATTGAGGTAACCACTCAAACTTGGGTTTTTTGCTGCCTTCCTCCAGCCTGAGAGAGAAGAGTAGGATGAGATTGGCTCTACTGAGTGGAACTGGCATGCAGAGCACTGCGAGGAGAGTTTGCAGGCTCACTGCCAGTGTAGGAGAATAGAAGTTTATAGCAAAGATAAATACTTACAGGGGAACACTGAGGCTGTGGAATGCAAAAAGATGAAATATGTTATGGCTTCAAAACAGGGAAAACAACATTTTTGCAACAAAGGTGGGGTGGTGGTTTTTGTTTATTTGGGGTCTTTTTAGCTTTCTGTTTGTTTTAATGTGTTTTCGGTATCTTGTTGCATTTTTTATTGCCATTTTTATTAACTGAAAACAAACTTAGTCACTGCTGGAAATAGAAAGGAATTTTAACTTAAATTAATTTTTTATGCAGGCAAAAGATCATGCAAAAATGGGAATAAAAGAAGTGAAAAACCGCTTGAAGCAAAAGGTACTTGAAGTTCTTATTCAAAATGTATAAGCACCACGTCTGAAATCCTTAGCCACTGAAAGCATGATGTGATCAATAGGAAGCTGTTTGATACAGTGTTGTTAGCACACTTCAAAATGCATTACCAGCTGTCCTGGATTTTTCACACTTATAAATATTCACAGACAAAAAAAAATTGTCTTCAAATACATTAAAGTTCTGACTTAAACCCACAAAAGCCAGAAACTGGAGTGGTCCTGCTCCTGTCCTTCATGCTAGGGCACTGTGGAACTGCATGTGGACTGGGAGCTCTTCGCTACAGTTCTGGCAGTGAACTTTTTGTAAATGGCAAATTGTTGTTATTTTTGCAGTAATCAGTCAGAGAAAATAACATCATGTCTGTCTGCCCTTGGGAAGGGTATTTCTGCATTTCTTGAGTGTCTGCTGCAAAGTTCAGACAGGAAGGAATTTATTAGAGTTGTTGTCCTTTGCCAATTGGAATTATTGCAGGAAAAAATACTCACACTGTTTGTTGTTTCCCAAATCTGTGTTTGGAAACAGCACAGTTCCAAACTGCTCTGCTGTGTTTGAGGGATGTGTTATCCAATTGCTCCTCATAAAGCACAGGTACAGTCACACTGACACACACCTTATGGACAGATGGGTGACTGCCCTGTTATTAATATCATTAATTATAATAATAATTACATTAATAACCCTGTGGGTTATTGCAGATACTCCCTTTACTCTGTGAGTTGGGGCTCTCAGTCATGGGGGGAAGCAAGGCACCTGACCTGCTGAGAGAACTGCACTTCTTATTCAGAAATTCCTATTCAGTTTGTTGCGTAGGAGTTTGGGGTTTGGGTTTTTTTAATCTGTGCTCTCTCTGTAAATTTCTTCTCTACATTTCTAGACCATCCTCTTAAATTAGGGCTACAAATGTGTTGTTGGGCAGCAGAAATGCACCTGAGCCTGTCACCAGCCTGTTCCTCCAAAGGGGTTTCTGGGCAGCCAGGCTGCGAAGAGAGGAATTCCCTGTGTACATTCCAGCTGCTGTTCCCTCTCTAAACACTCCACACATTGCTGCAGATTCTCAGCAAAGATAAACTTGCTTCAGGTGCTTTTATGCCATTTTATTTTATTACACTACATTATAGGTGACCACTGTAGGTATAATTCGAAAAGAATGGAAACATGAAGCAGTTTTCTTGTACATGGATTTCTTTATGTCATTCCATGTGTTTCAGTTCTGGACATAATCTTCCTAAATAATAAAATGTTTGGCCTTCTCGTGTGTGTTTCTAAAGCAGTTGGAGCTGTGTAACATGACCAGATTTTTCCTGCATTTTAAATGCTAATAGAATTGTGTGCTGTTGTGTGACATTTGAATACGAGGCTGAGAAAAGCCTCATTCAGTCATTGCTTTGTTTCATTATTATTGTTGTCCTCCTGGTCTGTCAAGCAGCAAGCTTGTCTTTAAAAAATACACATAACATTTACAACTTAATGGCCCAATTTTGTTTCACCTTCCTTATTATGAGGTGTTTCTGTAAGTGAGATGCTTAAACATGATTGTTCAACATAGGCTTTCACAGGAGCTTAAAAGATTGCTGTGAGTAGTTGACACACACTGCTCTACCTCTCTTTCCTTTATTATTCTGTCCTTTTCTATCCCATCCTCTTCTCCACGTGAACACAGATAGGAAGGTAACTCTAAAATTAGGGATTGCTCTGTTAAAGGTGATAAAAATAGCAAACACTGTTTTGGTCACCCTCGTTTTTAATCTGAATGTCTGTGCTGCTCCATTATGGGTCTGTTATGCACAGGTCTATTAATGCATCCTCCCCTGTTTTCATGTAAGAACATTGCATTTATGCTGTGTTTCCTCGCCAGCATGTGTGAGTGTTAACTGGCTGACATCCTGGGATCATTAAATACTTACTTTTTGCCAAATTTGGGATGCTAGTCTTTCATCTTCTAAGGGTAACCTAAGGTTATTTTTAAACTGAACTTACTATCCACTGCATTTTAACATACTATTTTCCATTATTAATACTGAAAGTATGCAGGCCCCTGGTAAGGAAAAGTCAAATATAAACATCCCTTTTCCAGTTTTTGCTGCCAAATCTGAGCAGCTTCTGTACAAGATAGAATTTAAAAATGCAATAAAGCTGGAGGTCTGCTTCCTCCAACTCTGCATAGCAATGGTGACCTCTTAAATATAATCAAGAGCCCATTTTGCCCTTGGTCTGCTCCAGTCTTGGGTTTGAATTGCAAATGAGAAATGCAGGATTGACCTGTTGAGAGGTCACTGTGGTGTGTGTAAGGTCCTTCTTTAATATGATAGTGGAGATTGAATGGGGCTCCATTTCCATCCCTTGTTCATTTGTGGTGCAGTATTTCAAAGCAACAGAAATAGTTTTCAGAGGATTCTTATGAGTGAGAGCAAATAATTGTTAATAGATACAGCCTGGTAGCTTTATTTTATATCTGATACAGTTCTTTTTTTTCCTCTTTTTTCTTTTTCATTTCCTTTTTTTTTTCTGCAAAGGCTGCCTTTTTCCATCTCACAAATGGACTGTGGTGGTCAAGTCCCTCCGTTAGTGGCTCATTTGAAGCTTAACTGCATAGAATTAGGAAGAAGGAGGAATAAGAATGGTACCATCCTCAACTTTCAGTCAGGAGAATGGAACTTACTGAAAGCTCTGGCTAAGACAATTTATATAAATGGTTGGGCACTTGGCATTAATGTATTCAACATTATTTTAGTTCCTAGAGAGCCCTGTGTGGCTCTAGTTAATGGCTGGTATTCTAGAAACAACTCATTTAGAGCTTTATAACACGTCCTGTGCAATGTTCCAGACGTTCAGAATGTGTTTTGCTCCTCTCTAGCCAGTGTTTGCAGTCCATTGCAAAATTTAAGATCAGGTTTCAGTGGTTTTTTTAACTCAAAATGTGTTTTCATTGAAGGTAGAAAACAAACTTGGTAAGCAGATTTTGCTTTGATGAGTGAAGCTGTACTGATGATTTATTTGCCTTTTGGGGATGATGAGAAAATAGAGAGGAATCAAATAATTTAATTCTCATATTAAGCAATTTTAAAAAAATATGTTGTGGTTTCTTTGGAAGTCTGTGCACCAAACCCAGTGGAAGTAGGCTTTAGGAACATGTTATCTTTTATATACAATTAGATCATCAGAGAAGTAGAGCCAGTCTATAGCAATAAAAGCTCAAGGATTTGTAGTAATCATTACACATCTGAGGGGATTTTGCTTAATGGCTCAATCTCTCTGTCTTTTCTCTCCTCCCATTCCCCTCATGTCCAAACTTTTGTGTCCTTTTTCTGGTTTTTTGGGAATTTGCTTGGGAAGGTGCTTTGCTCTCCATTGCTTCCCAGCTGTGTGCTGCCTTGGATGGAGCCACAGCTCCAGGCAGGGCTCTGCCAGGCTGGGAGGTTGGGTGGCCCTGGGTGTGCTGGAGCTTTGGCAGCTCCAGGCACCTCCACCCCCAGAAATATGTAAATAGGGTTTGTGTTCAGTGTCATTGCAGGGAATGGTGCTGCCAGAGGCTAGGAGTCCAAAACTGAGCACATCCCTCGGGGACTCAGTGCTGTCCGGAGCTGGAGTAGGAGTTTGACAGACACTCAGGTTTCTTGTATTGCCTTGTTTGGGGGCTCTTTGTTACTAATTCGGAGGACTTTGCTGTACCTTTTCAAGACAAGGTGGCATTGTGCAGCTGGAGAGCAGGGGAAAGAAAAAGTTTTTCTCTCTAGTTTGACCTTAACAAGTTGTTAATTCCCCACGATCCTTATGCCCATATTGGGGAACCACTGCTCTACCAGCTGGATCTAAAGAGGGGTCTCAGCTTCTCTGTGGAGCAGACAAAGCCCCTTAGAAAGTCCATCCAGCTTTTTGTTTCATTTGACCTAAACACATTAGGTCAGTGTGTGTCCAAAGGAACCATTTCTAATTGGCCATCAGCTTACACGGCTCATTATTGTACCTGAGCGAGCCGGGGGCTCGCGGGGCTGTGGCAGAGGTCAGGGAATCAAAGCCCTGCCGGTGGCAGCAGCCACCCTCAGGTCAGCCTTGCAGAGCTCCAGCGTGTGCAGCCTTCTCTCCATATTTACCCAGCATTATTTCCTTGGCATTGTTGCAGAGATGTAAGGTTTGGGGCCCACTGCGTTACAGACTGTTTCTCGACTCACTTTCAAACTCTTCGCTCCTTCTCTGATTCCTGGTGTCTGGCTGCCCTTTGTCTTTTTCAAAACCTGTGTTACAAACCCTGTGCCTGCACTTGCCAAGTCCTCTAACATGGGCTGGTGGGTCACTTCACTTCTGGAGAGGAGACCTAATGTCAAAGCAAACAAAAAGTGTTCTGCCAGGCAGCCCTTGGTGTTGTATCCTCTCCTGGAGGCATATTCAGTGCACAGAGACTCCAAGATGAAATGCAAAGCTAACTAAGCTCTGAGTTCCATCTCTCCTTGTCACTTCCACCAGTAATGGTTCTGCTATGGATAATTCTGTGCAGTACGTAAATGGAATTACTGTGTCCATTTAGGTTTACAATAAGCAGAATGCCCTGTCCCTGGGCTCCTGTTGAATTCATGTCTAAAATAGAAAATCTGAGCTATGTTTTTTTTCTCCACATGCACTTCCTGGCTTTTGCGTGTTTAAGTCAGACATTTTAGTGAGTGTCCTGTCTGCACCACTGGTTCTGGGAGGAGAGAGGGGTTGTGTACAAGCTCCGATGGATGAAATGTTCTATTCTAACCATGTTTTCTTTTCTGTACTTTGGTGTTTTTTTCCCCTAACATCCAAATTGTTAGTCAGCGTTATCCTCTAGTGTCTCCTTTGTGCACCTTCCCCTCACTCAGGAGTGTTCCTGGCCATGCTATTCACCTTTTCCTACCGCACAGGACATTGCTGAGAACGGCTGCTCGGCCGCGCCGGAGGAGCCCCTGCCGAGGACAGCACCATCGCCACTGGCTGAGAAGAAGGACCCGAAGTTAAGAGAGGACAGGAGACCAATCACAGTTCATTTTGGTCAGGTAGGTCTTAGTGTAAAGTTCTTCTCATTCATGTGACTCAGCCAAAATAGTTCAGAGAAAAGCCATGATAACGAATATGCCGAACGCTTCATTATTTTTAATCACTGAACTAGGCTATTTTAGTTTTATTTCTGTTGTATGTGTTTAAAGGGAGATCCAAAACCTGAATTTTCTGGGGTTTACTGGTTCATACGATGATTTTGAGGAAAATAAACCATGAGTGAATGGGGGGTGAAGCATAATTATTGTAGCAATTCAATAAAGTATTTTGTGGCTGTTTTAGCATGCAAGGTGCTACAGCCCTCAGGACTGAGGGTGTAGAATTTAAAACATCCCTGTTATCTAGCCAGATCATTAGTGTCAATATGGAACATCCAACTATTAAAGCATTTGAACGTTCTCTGAAAATTAAATGCGATGAACTAAGATGGAAAAATCAATTAATAGCTTGTTAGTGTACTCTGTATTCAGTATTGACAGCTGAGCTGTTCACGTTAGTTACTCGTGTAATGTTTCTTTTGATACATCTGCAAAACAGAGTTTGTGGGGAGGTTTGAAGAGCTAACTATTTAGAAAATGTTGTAGTTGCTGTGTTTTTCATGGAAAAACACCCCGTATTTATTATTAATTTGCCAGTGTTCCCCTATTCAGTGTAACCTAACTCAAAAAATAACATGATTTGTGTTCACAGTTCTCTTTTCTTTTGCTGTATCTATTCTTTACACTGTTCTGACCAGAAAACAGGAGGGAATATCTCATTTCTTTCAAGGAAGCAAAGTGTAATTTTAAAGCAACTGTAAAACATTATAAAATGTGAAGCAAACCCGTTTTAGAGGAGTGTCTATGAACAGAAAGCAGTCGGTGTGGTTGCACTGACTGTTCAGGTATTAGATGGGGCTACACGAGGTCTGATCAGTGCTCAGAGCAGTGTTGTCTGCATCATTTTAGAATTTATGTCTTTCAGTACTTTCACCACTGTGCTAAATGTAAGTTCTTGGAGACTTTTTTAAAATCATTCTCTTCCAATTAAGTATTTGCAGTAGAGATTTATTTTTCCATTACTTTATGTGCCAATACAGTTGAGAGGAATTGGGGCTACTGGAGGAATGCAGCCATCTAGCTCCAGCAGGGACATGTTACATTTCATTTGAAGCAGTCAGAAATCAGTTAATATTTTCAGTTTCTCCTTTAGATTTTTGTGAACGATGGATGGTTCAAACATTACAGTAGATTAATGAAATATATATTTGAGTGGTAAGTGCAAATTTAAATTCATGAGGTTTTTTAACAGTCACTTTCAAATTTTTTAATGATCATTTTCTGTGTTGAAAGAAGCACACATCAGCTTTTCTGACCCCTGGCTGTGGGGACAGGCTCGCTGCCTAAATGCTTATTGCAGTCATCACATTGCAAATGTTGGTTTCCAAAAACTGATCAGACTTAGCAGTTGTGGGGTTCTCTTTCTCACAGCTTTTGTCCTGGCACAGGTCTGCTTTTCCTGATAGCCCAATGCCAAAATAAAAACGAAATCATGCTTTCATTCAAAAGGAAAAGATGTTCGGGTTTATGAAATATAGATTAAGGCTTTGGGGAGGAAAAAAGCAGCAACATTTACTGTATAAATGGGAGATGGCTTCTAACTCGTGATTAAAGGCAGAGATTTTAGTGTCACTTTTAACTCTGTCTAGAATACAGAAGGTGGGAACAATTAAAAAGGCACAAGAACTCTGAAATAAGGGCTGTTTGTGCATTCACAGCTCTTCTAAACTGGAGAGGATGAAAGAGGCTTTTTTCTCATTGTCAGGGGCTCTCTCGGAGCGCAGCATTGTGCGGCTGGCAGCGAGGTTTAGAATGCATGCATGCGCTGGGGGTCAGGGCCCCGGCTCGGGGCGCGCGGCGATGCAGGGAGCCAGGCCCGGCGCTGCAGCGAGCGCCGCGCGCGCTTTAATTGAGACGTGCTGTCAAAGTGACAAACACATTTGCATACAGTCTATTTATTTTCCTCGGAAAGGTCTGCAGTCTGCTGTTGGTTGAACATCCTTAATCAGCTCGCTGTAAGTGAGCCGGCAGCGAGCTGTCCTGTGCTGGGTGCTTCTCTTCATTACATGACAGATTAGCTAAAGGGGGATGGGCTAGCGAGCCGGCAGCAACCTTTAATTTTAACTCATTATCTCTCACCCTAGAGTGAGGGAGTTGCTAGCTTTTCCAAACACAGTTGTGTATCTGCAGTTGTTAGGCTACAGAAATATCAGTACAATATCTTGAAATGCCTGTGAAAGCACAGCCCCTCAGCTGATGGTTCACCAAAATTTGGCAGTAATTATCTGACTGGGGGAGATTCTCTGTGTCCTGGCTCATCTTGGTGAGCGGTGATCAGGCATCATTGGAGAGCCTTGTTTATTGTGGAATTGTTTTCATGATACTTTCTGTAATACACAGACATTGTGGGAAAGCTCTCCTTGATGGTGAAAAGAAGGATTTTAGCCAGAGAGCCTGGGGTGGTGCAGTAAAGCTCTAAACAAAGTGTTCTTACTGAAGACACCACCTGGGAGGGTGGAACCACTGCTTTTCCTGGATGGAACTTTGCATGCTGTACCCAGAGTGTACCTTTCTTATTGATTCCTGCATCAACCAAATGCAGGAACTATCACCACAGCTCTGGGACAGAGCAGCTGTACTCAGCAAGTAGCAGGAGCAGTATGGGCGGCTCAGGGTTTAATGGCTCAGGTCTCATTTTCAAGCCAAGGCCAAGATTCATATGGGAGGTTTATAGTACTGAGTAGTGCTCTATGTTTGGGGGAGGAGTAGGGTTAATTATTATGGAAGATCCAGGGCTACAGAGAACGTCTCTTGTGATTCTGGGCTGATGATTGGTCTTGATGATCTTACCATCTTTTTCAACCTTAATGATTCTATGAATGTCCCGTTACTTGCTTTTTCCTGGTTTTTGTCTTAAAACCTGACCAAAATGTCCTTAAAGCATGGGAACACATGCTGCATATTCAGCTGCCAGAGCTGTCCTCAGGATCCTTCCCAGTGTGCCAGGCAGAGCAGGCACTGGGAGCCCTGTAAGCCCTGACCAGGGCAGAGTGGGGCACTGATGCAGGTGGTTTGTGACTCAAGGGTTTGGGGTCTTGTTTCCATGGCCACACTTGGACTTTTTAGGTAGAACGCACGTGTCTGTGTTGTCCTGGAGCTGTTTGGAGAATAAACAACACACAGTGTCATGGTGACTGTTTTGAACAGGATGCTTGTTCAAGCAAGCAGCTGTTGAGGCTGCTTTGGCAGGACCCACAGATTCCATACAGGATTGGTACCTGTGCTCAGTCTTCCCACCAGTCTGGGATGAGGCCAAGGGCTTCAAAATCAAACCTACACTTAGGAACGTTCTTCCTTAGGAGCTTTCCCGCAGTCAGTAGCACCACAGATTTAGTACAATTAAACCAGCAAATGATAAGCTGCCAGAAACATCACTTGTTGGGAAAGGGAATCATTTCATTAGAAGCAAGTGATCCTGGCAGTTCTGTACAGCTCTCTAATTGTGTCTGTTATAATTAGAATGTCTTTTGTCAGCTTAGCTGGGTTTATGTTTTCTATGGCTTGTTTTTATTTACCAGCAAATAGGATATTTAATTCCATGTATGTACCAAAAGGTGTAAAGCTTAGGAAAATACAAAAGACTCTTCCATGCATATCTCTAGTAGAGAGATTCAATCATGTTCCACTCTTGATGCAAACTACAGAGACCCAGTGCTCTGGGGACTAACATAAATATCTATGGAACAAATGGAAAATGCACTGATGTATTGAAGCAGCTTGTCTGACTGTGGAAAGGCTTCTCTGGGTTCTCTCCCCAGCTCATTCTGACTGCTGTTAAACTTTCGCAGGCCACAGCATGGAAATTGCCATCTTATTTGCTCTTTTGAGCCCTTTTGCTGTAAATGAACATGTTCATTTCTCCTGTTCAATCTGCACTTGGACACACGGAACAAACAACTCAGCTTTGTAGGGCAGTGCTCTTCTTCCAGGAGATTAAACGGCATTAAGAGGTCAGGGGGAAGATGGGGAGAACACCAGCCAGCTACATTCCAGGAATGCACAACTGCATCGCTGAGGCCAGAGGCAGCAGAGGAGGGATTATCTCCAGGGTAAAAGGGACGAAGTAGGGAAGGGAGGAAGGCTCCTTTGCCAGACCCTGTGACTCCCTTCACACCCAGGTGCATTGGAACAATAGCAGATTCCCTTGGATCACAGCAGGCATTGTGTGGCACTGAGGTAGAAACCAAAGGGGAAAGGGGAAAACAAGTTCATTTGCTAATATTCGTATAACTGTATGCTCTGGTTGCAGAGCCAGCTCCTCCTCTGGCCACTTGGAGCTGCTCAGACAATAGCAGGACCTTCATTAAGAAAATAAGCCTCCCTTCCACTCTTCCCCACGGATGAGCAATGTGGGTTCCCATTTCCTTTCTCTGGAGCCACATGGGGTTTCCTCCCTCTCTTTATTTGATTCTTTATGGATTTAGCAAAAGTGTAAGTTCTTTAAAATTATTTTGTCTTCAGAAAGTGTTTCTTCTACCTTCATTTGTTCTCGCTCCTTTCTTTGCCTTTTCCTTTCAGGAAGGAATTCAGTGTTGCTCAGTAAAAGTCACCCCGCAGGAAAGACAAATGTCTTGGCCCAGAAGCACTTGTCCATCTGATATCTGCTTGAGACCACTCCAACATCCCATCAGGTTCTCAGGGGATGGTGTTCTTAGTCAGAAGAGTAAAACCAATGTCAGTGTACAAGACAGTGATGCATTGGATTGAAATTCTGCTTGGTGGTGTGCAGGATGAGCAGAGCTGGCAGTCCATGGGGTGGGAGTTAGGGACGGCCTGCACTGTGCCCATCTGGGACAGGTGTGAGCAGCAGCTGCAGAGCGTGCCCAGGGCCTGTGCCCCGCCTGCCCCTGCTCCCCAGGGCTTCCCAAGGAGCGGGCACAGCTGAGTTCTCTGCAGCCACTGCAGCAGTGGAGTCCTGTGGGCCTGCTACCATGCAGGAACTCATGCTTTGCAGTGAGATAGTGGCCCCAGTCTGCATCCAGCAGATGTGTTCAGCCACGGAAAAGCACTTTGCAGGCTGTGGCTTTTAGTGTTTTCCAGCTGTCTCAGTATTTCAGGCACCCCTCACACAGGGATGTTAGGAATCACTGTCCTGCCCCGGGTACATCGTGTCAGGTGCTGCAGTGCCTGGATGTGTGAAGGGAGCGCTGGCAGAGCTGACCTCCCAGGGCTTGTGACAAGCGACAGCAGCTGCAATGTGTCTGCAGAGTCTCCTTGTTAGTCCTGTTCTGCTGAGGAACCCATAAATATCTTGTAGAGAGAATCTTGGTCCATCACTGCTGGCATGTGGAAGGAGAGTTGTGCTTTATAAATAATACATACATAGAAAATAAATACATCAGTACATGCAAGGCTACCCAAATCACCTAGATTGACAACTTGAGGAGAGCTCGCAGTGTCTTATGGATGACTTGCTTCTCTATCAATGTAGATCGGCATCCAGAAGCTTCTTATGTATTACTTATGAAGTTGATATGTGCAGTTAGGCCAGAACTGTCTGAATTGACCTCTCGGCTGCTGGATTAAACCAGGAGATTAAAGGGAAAGAGTATGTGAAACATATGATTCTTTTAAGTGCTGACCCCATTGGGACTGTTTGTTTGGCCAGGCATTTTTTGGATTTGCCCTTCAGAGCTGGGCTGATGAATACCAAATAAAACAGTTGGGAGTGCCAGGCTGCAGACAGAGGGTTCATGTCGTTCTGTGGGTGTGTGGGGGAGAGTGGCCCCCCAGTTATGCAGCCTGGCTTGGCAAATGATGAAGCTGAGCAAAGCAGAGAGTCACTACTGTTTATAGAATTCCTTTAATGAGAGACCATCTCTTTTTTCTTTTTCTTTCTTTTTCTGTGCAAGTATTCCACATGCTAGAGAGGAATAGCTGTTAAGAGATAATAAGGGATATGTCCATTTTCCAGCGTTTTAAATCATGTGGGTTACATGATCTCTTTGATTTGAATTCCAGCATCAGGACCACAGAAAGCCAACGTAAAGCTGACAAAATGACCAGTTAAAAAAGAAAACACAAACCGGTGTGGCTTTTTCCTTTAAATTTAATATTGCATTGCTGGATTTTCTAGTATTTTAAATGAAAAATATATGTAGTTAGTTCCATGTTGACAATGTCCTTGAGGATTTGACAGTGAGATTTTCCAGCAGTTGCTCTTCGTTAGAATCCTGGTGGTGTTTAATAAGGCAGCCAAACTGCTGGCACCTTGGGCTCGTGTTTGTTCTCCGAGGGCTCGGGGCTGCTGCAGTAAGCACATCGACCAGGGCTGATCATTACAAGGGCGTACGCCACCATGAATAAAAATGTCACACGTTCTCCCATCTCACAGCGGTACAAAATGTCAGTCCTGTCAAACAGACATTGCAGGTAGCACTGAGCAGTCAGTACAAATTGGGAAGCCGAATATTCCCCCAGCTTTCTGATATTCTTCATCTGAAGCAGAAGAAAAACAGTTGTTAACCTATTAGCTGTGATTTTAAACTCTGCTGAGGTAGAAGATGGATGGGCTTTAACACGTGGGGATAAATATATTCCTGCGGTCTGGGATTTTTTGCAACATGTCTCTCCATCCATGTATGTTGAGGAATAGACAGAATGAAAAGAAACCACAGCAAAATGAACCTCATTTTGGTAGAAGTCCTCTGGAAAAATGATCATCTCAGTGAGATTCTCTTTCAACCCCTTCCCTGTTTTACCTCGGTGAATGGTTGGACAAAAGCCCTCCTTGCTGGTTTGCTGTAATCCAGAAAGGGCCTGCTTCGATGGGTTAAGGCAGTTTTCCTTCATGGTTCTGTCATTATGCAGCAACATCACAGAGAATTGGGGTTTTATTCTCCTCCTGGACAAATGAAGGTTGTGCTGCTACGGAGTAAGGCCTGTTGTGCAGTACAGAGTCCATAGGATGCATTCCTTCCTGGCTTAGCACCAGGAACATCCCTGTGTGTTCACTGAGTTACCCATCTAGGACTGAGGCGTGGATATTGTCAGTGCAGGACTCTGCTGTTACTGCAGGGTCCAGAAAAAAATCTGCTGCAAAAAGTCAAGTGCAAAGTGGTGCCAAAATATCAAAGAAGTTACAAGAAATGATACAAAGTCACCAGTGGTTGTCCGTGGGGACAGGGAGAACAGGTAAAAGGGGCTGCAATGTTCTGTGTCACAGCGAATATCTCAAAGAAATGGGCTCAAAGTCCGTTCCTGGTGTAGAAGTTTCTTTGGTTTTTCTGACACCTTCTCAGAACAGAAATCTGGGGGGGTGTGTGTTCAGTGTAGTGAATCGTGACAAACGAATCCCTTGCCCAAACAGTGGTGACTGCTGGGGCAAATTGCCAAGGGAGGCCTGATGAGGAGCAGGGATGGCAAAGCTCTGCAAGACCAGAGCAGAGCAGGTGGAAAGGGGATCAGCAGAACCCTGGCCTGCTCCTGCCCTGTGTAGTTACTGTCTGCAGCACGATCCTTCACTATCCAGGGCCTCTCTACACGGGAACAAAATGGAAACGTGTGGGGCTTCTTTGAACCAGAGTGATTCTAAATGGAATTAAATATTTTGTGTTCTGTAGGCACCTGTTTGTGGGAAGAAGTACCAACTGCACATAGCTCAGCATGCAGTGGCTTTCAGACTGTGGTCTGCAGCACCTGGGCTCTGTGCCAGGTAAATAAGAGGCTGTTGACAGGCATCTCCTTTGGAAAGTGTCAGATCATATAGTTTAATGGTTCAGGGGTGGTTTACATTTTTTGAGAAGAACTGAGTACATATATAGGTGGGAGGAGGTCAGGGTTGGTGTTCATTTGCTCAGCAGACAGAAAGTGAGAGTGGAGCACTAAGTGGTCAGAGTCTCAGATTTTACTGGTACCACCTTCTGTGGGTTTTACTGCTGGTTTGAGTAGGACAGGGACTTTCCTGTCACTGGAGCTGGGAAGTGATCAGAAGTCTTGACAGGTCTTTAACCACAGGTACCATCATATTCCTCCTGTCTGCATCACAGAACAACTCATGCTACTTTGGGCATGGCATGTCTAAGGCTTCTGAACACACATAGAAAAATATATCCATGTCATTCTCAAAGTTCTTCCCTTTTTTTTTGTAATTGCAGACAAAAGAAATAAAACACCATTTGGTTCTACACCCTAGGAGTTTATTGTTTAAGGCATGAGTTTTTAGAATCACATCAGTTATCAACATTAATAATCCACAGTGGTGTTCCTGTGGTTTTGGGATTTTGGCTTTAGGTGTTGCTGCATTTTTGCCAGACTTGTTCTACCTTCCCAATCTGCAAATGTGGCTTGGAGAATGAGGCATCCCTTAAAACATGGAGATTATTTTTATCACAGGACCCAGCAGATTTCCATTGAAGTATTTCAGAGTGTAAATTAGAAATATATGCTGTAAAGCATACACTGTTCCTGTCATCCCAGTTTGTGAGCTGTACATATGGGAGCATGTAAAAAGCAGAGTGTGCTGTGCAGGGATCTGGATGGATAATAAAACAGCTGCCTCGTAGATTCCATCTGCTTTCTCTACTGAATCTTTTTAGGTACCAGACATTTTTCAGTGTTGTTATTTTCTCTCCTTTTTTTTAATTGAGTGTTCAGTTGAGGTCCAGCGTGTTCTCCCAAAGTCAGCACTTCAGGTCTCTTGCAGCCTGAGCGTGTGAGCCTGGCTTCATCCAGCACAAGGCATCTCTCTCCTGTGGCTCCTTGGCTTTAAAGTATTTTCAAAGCAGTCCTCAATTTCGGAAGGAAATAAGATGCTCATGTAGAAAAGCTTTGCTTTGGAAATTATTGGAAACACCCTCACTGCTAATTGAGAAAGAGAAACACTTCTTTCTCCACATAGTGACAAACCCGTTTGCATCTGATTGTGTTTCCTTTGAGCATTTCCTTCAGGTTGCACTTGTTGCTACACACAAACTAGCACCTCTAATTTACTCACAAGGCTCTGTTTTGAATACCACTTTTAAAAAAATCTCAGTAGACAGCCACAATTAGTTTGAGATAATATTCTGCCCACAAGCTGTTATTTTGCAGCCCAAAAATTATCCTTTTGTAATGTTTTCTCTAGTATAAAACCCTAAATGGCTGCACTGTGAAAATGCCTTGTGTTTATAATAGCTACTTTATGAGATGTGGGATCTGTAATTTTTAAATAGTATTTTGATAGTGTAAAGGTGAATGTAAGATTTTTCTTGCTCCAGCATCTCATAGCTTAACGTCACTTGTCTGATAATTAGTAAAGCAGCGCCAGATCCGCAGTCGTAAAATTGGCTTTCTGCAAATTTTCTGTCTTGTTGCTTTAGAAGTATTTTAAACAAGACAATTAAGCAAATATCCAGAGGAAAAATGTATGCTGGTAAACAGCTATCGGTGAGAAAGTGCTAATTTAGGCATTTCTCCCCTTCACAGGAAAAGCCATAGTAGGGACGTTTAGGACCATACCTAGAATAGCAATTTAGCAGCTTTTAGCACTGCAGCCATGTGCTGGTTAGTGCCCATTCATCCCCACAGCCCAGGTAATTAAGCTGATATTCCACCACAGCTTCACCTGCTGACCTTTCAGAAACAATGTGTTTTGCTGCATTAACAAATTAACTTCAAATCAGTGGCTCTCCCATAAACACAGAGAGTTTGACCATGCTTGTTTATCCCACTGTGGTGCCAGACAGGAGCACCAGCCCTGGCATTGCAGCTCCGGTGAAGTCCCCATTCCCTGCGGGTGCCTCCCTGGGCCTGGGATCTGAGCTGCATTTGCCTGTGTTGTTACAAGCACCCAGGTCATGGTTCTGAGAGTTAACACGACGCCTGGTTAGGAGTCCAAGAGACAAAAAAGTTTCTACACCTTTAATCTTTTCCCGAAGCAGCATTTGTATGTCTTTATTGTGGAAACACGTAGAACTATTTTTTGATCAGAGATGAAAGCTTAATCATATGTGATATCTAAATCTCAGCTGGAAAAAGTAATCTAGTGACAGGATAAGGAAATGAAAGAATTGGCTTCTGCAAAGGAGTAGTTTATTGTAATATAAATATATAGAATATTTGTAGTATGCTGATTTTCACTTGCACAGAACTAAAATTATACTTGCACAAGTAGTTTTGAGTTCTAGGCCATCATGGTGCTTTAAGGTCTGGCTTGTAATTGTTGGTCACTTCAGAGTGAAATCCAGGGCAGGATCTGAACATAAGCACACCTTCAAGTGCTTGAAAAGTTTTTTTTCTGTGCTCTTAAATGTCTTGTTTGAGGCTTTCTCTGTAAGTTTTCACTAGCAGTAAAATCACTCAAGATTTTAGTGAAAGTGTTTTTGAGTATCCTGCTTTCCATTTGTGTAAATGTAGTCTAGAACACCTGGACCTCAAGGTCCAAGAATCCACCTAGAACATGTTTGTTGTGTCAGTGAATTCTGGCTGGCTGGTTGGAGTGCTGTCCCTGCTGCCTTTGGGGTGGCAGGAGCTGAGTTCGGCCCAGGCACACGCGGTACCTGTGCTGCTGGGGCACGTCGTGGGCCGGGAGGTTTGTCACTGATTTGGAAAAACAAAATAAGAAAAACGGGATTTTGTGAGGTGAGTATGAAGGTAAATCACGTGCTGTCACATGCTCATGCCACTTTTGCCAGTGTCAGAGGTGTTTCCATGCAGGTGACTTTAATTTAGTCTCCGCTTTGCTGCAGCAGCACAGACTCCGCCCGCCGCGGCCGCCGCCCCCAAAGATCCAGCGCTCCTCCAGGCCCGTGAGTAGCTGGGGATTGTTTCACTGCCACAGCTTAACACTGCCTGAGTTACGCTCTTCGTAGCACTACTAAACCCTGGTAGTTTGGATTGTCAAACTCTGCACAAAAGCCACGTGTGAATTATGCTCCTAAACTGCCTTCTCTCTGCTGCGGCACAGCCCTGGGACCCGCGGTTGTTCTGCTTTTCTCTGGCGAGCGCTGCTGCTCTCGGGCAGCTCTGCAGGTAACTGGGGCTGCTCTGGCCACGTCTGGTTTGACTTTTGCGGTGATTTCTTACACACAAAGCTCTGCTAGACTGGCTGGCAGAAGTTTTTAGCCAGTGAGCTTTTGAAGACTTGCACTGAACTCAAATGTGAAAGGAAGCAGAAGTCTGAAGAGAAAATATTTATTCTCTGCAAGTTACCCTTTAAATTAATTTGGGATGCGTAATTCTTCTCCATGGGATGGATGTGAATAGACTTGAAGAAAGCAAGGTTGATCTTTGGCAGGAGAACATTGGTACCATGTTATGGATGACACACACTGGGTAATTCTGTGGTGGAAAATGAAGGCACAACAGGTTGGCCAGAGGAAGGGACTCTTCCATAGAAGAACTGCACAGAAATTATTGGCAGTGCAGTTCCTGTACTGTTAGGTAGGGATACCTTATCTCAGCAGTATTTCCCCCAAAACACTTGCTGTAGGACAGTTTTTGCCTATGGACTATGCAGGATGGCATTGAAGCTGTAGACCCTGCTGGATCTGCACCAGATTTTTAATTTTTTAGAGTCACAGGCAAGAAGTATCAATTTAGGAGGGATATTGATTTTTGCCACAGCATTGGAAGATATTTATGAGTATTTAGGGCTTCAGTTTTATGAATATAGTTCTCCCCAAATCATCTTACTTCTTGCTTCCTTATCCATAGACATACATGCATAAGAAAGAGAGAAATGCAAGTTTTCAAATCTAATCTTGCTAAAACTTGTTAAAATGTGTTTTGGATGAGCAGGTAACTGGTTAACAAGTGCAACTGGGTGTGTGTTTTAACTTTTGATCTCTGGTGCATGTTCCTGTGTGACATTTCAGTGGCATGTGTTTCTTCTCCTCCCTCTTTTTAACTCTGGGTGTTTAGCTTAACAGAGTCATTTTTATGGATTTTTCCCCTGAAGATTTCTGTTTTCTGTGTTTAAAAAGTAGCATTGACTATGATTATGTGTGTTCTCTTAAATGCAATGGCCATGGGAGACCCTCCCAGATGTGTTTCACTAGGATCAGTCTTTCTGTGTACTGTGGGGTTCCTGTAGTGCTTCCTTGGCCTGGTGTTCCACATTTGGCAGGTGTAACATTTGGCATGTTGTGATTCATCCATACCAAAGTTGCTGAACTGTACTGTTCAAATGGAGTCATTTATTATGTGAAAGTCTTATTAAGACTGTTTAATCTCCCAGCTGCAGTGTATTAATAGTCCTCACTGTAACATGGTTGGTTCAACTGTCTTTGCTCCCAATGTGATTGATAAAAGGTTGGAAATGTAATAATGAAAGCTCCTGTTGCATTCCTCTGGCTGTGTCAGTAAGTGGAACAGAAAGGCTTCATTCATCAAGAGGAAATTCAAGATAAATGTAAATTATTATAATCAATCCCAAAAATATGCTTGTACCAAATATACATAAATTTGTTATTGTTCAGAACTGTTATTTGGCTTTTAGTAGTTGCAACACATTTCTGTATGTGTAAATAATACTTTGTGCAGGCTGCTTTTTCCCTCTCAGGCTTGGCAGCTCCTACAGAGGTGGGTATCAGCAAGTGATTTATCCTGGCCTTGTACACAAGCACTGAAGAAGGAGACACATCCCTCTGCTCTTCCAGGCAGGACCACATAATAGCAGAATTTCTGAGAAGTACTTTGTGCTGCAAGGAGGAAGCCATGGGCACTAGTGCTTGCAATATGAGTAATTGCTAATAATAAAGCCAAAAACACAGACCAAAGAAAGGTTAAGGAAGCAGCATTCTGCTGCTTTGGAAATAAGTGGTGGTGGTATTATGAAAGAAAAAGGATTATTGCTTCTAATTAATGGAGGTCTGTTTGGATTAATAGTGGCTGTTTGGAAACTTTATTCAATTAGAAAAAGTTAAAATATAATAATTATGCATAAAGTTGATGAGGACAGTAATAAGCACATTCAACCCTTCTGTCCTGGAAGTTTATCTTTTTTTCTTTTGGCTGTGTGCTCGTGTAATTGTATTTCTGTGATACTTTTGTATTTGATAAACATTTAACCTTGTTTCTGTTGCTATGTGAGACTCAAAATCCAGCAAGGAATTGACTCAGTTCCTGGCTTTTCCCTGCAGCTGCCCGTGAACAGTGCTCTAAATCCTGCTTAGCTCTGTCACCCCGCACTGCACCGGGCTGGGGGCCCCCGGAGCCACCCCAAACTCTCATCTCCTCCCTCCTGGCAGCACAGCCACCCGAAAGGTGAAAGTGTTCCCAGCACGCTGACAGGCCAGCTTTACACATCAGCTCCCAGCTCCCATTTAATTAAGCAGCTTGCTTTCTTCCTCTCTTTCCCTTTCTCCTTCGCGCTCTCCTCTCCCCCGTTCCTCCTGCCTGTCGCCCCCCTCTCCCGCACTCCTCTCTGCGGTCTCTCCCTGTTTTATCAGCCCTAATGAAGCAGTATTCTTCATCGATCCTGCTGATTGCCAGCCCATTCCTTTTGTTTGTTGGCACCGAGCCATTCTGCTGCGCTCTGACAGCTCAGCTCCTCTAATTAGCTCTGTTGTTCTTTTCCCCATGTTTCACCACGTTGCAAGTTCAGTTGAAGTTGCCACAAACTTAATCCTTCCATTCCTGCCATAAATTCACATTCTTAAGCTGTCTTTATTGTAGAGAGGAGCAGCCTTGTGTGGGGACTGATCTCCAAGACCTTAACATCTGACCTTTTCATAAGCCCTTTTTCCTAAGAAATAGTGGCAATACAGCTCTGGATTTCTTCATCATATCTGCTGTGCACCATTTCCTTTGAAATGAAAATTGAATGCAATAATGCTGCTGCTATTTTCTGCATACTGGGCGTGTAGGGCAGAAGCTCTACGTGCAATTTCTTGGCTTTCTCCTGGCAGGAAAATTTGAGGTTTATGTACCTGGGAAGAAAAATTTGAAAAACAAAACCAAACCAAAACAAACCTGGAAAGCCACCCTCGCCCAACAAATACTATTTTTTAAAACTTCCTTAGTCACCCCAGAGTGCTCAGGCTGTAGGCCGTGAACAGCTCCTTTCTGTTGTGCTTGGTCAGGAGCTGAATTGTATTTCCAACTTTCTCTGGGTGTTTGGGGATTTCTGTTGAGAAAATTTCTGATTTCTTTTTGGGGATTAGCGTTGAGCCGAGCCAGCAGATCCAACTCTATTTCAGGGAGAGTTGTACTTTCTTAACAAAACACGTGAAGCTGGTATGTACAATCTGCCCCTGATGCTGCAAATTCCCACATTTGCCTCGCAGGGGTAAGTTCAGCACAGGATTCCTCACCTGTGTGGGCTGGCACATACACAAACTTTGAGCACAAGTGCTTATTCCTTTCCTTGAAATAAGTCTTGTTTGCTTGTGGTGATCCTGGTCAGAAATCAAGCTGAATTTCCATACATTCGAAGGTGATGGATATGTATTTGAGATTGGATTGGCAGCAACAGAAAAGCTTTGGATTTTATTACAGACAACAAAAGATTAATGTAGCGATAATGACGATAAGGCTGGCGAGGGTTAGTGTTCAGCTGCTGGAAGGAAGCAGATTTTTAATGAAGAATGAGCTGAGTTTTTCATGTTAGAACATTTATCCTAAGTACACATTTTCAGTGTCCCTTACACAGAAGTCTCCATGTGAGAGGTTGAGCTCCTAGGAGCAATGGCTGAAGGGTTGTGGTGGCAGAGCTGAGCCCAGTGCCCAGTGCCCAGTGCCATGGCCAGAGCACACAGACACTGCCAGCTGTACTCACTGCTGACCGCTCAGGGGGAGGGAGGCTCACTCTTGGGGAATCTTTTCTCCAAAATTCAACCCGTTCCAAACAGGACAGAGCAAATAGCAAATAGTTAGGGACAAGGATATATGTTTCATTTGCAAGTCATGTGGTTTATATTAATACTTTAGATTCACTGATGTACCACGTTCATGTGTAACATGGTTGTGGCACAAAAGACAAAGCAATGCTGAATGGAAGATCCCTGTAGGATACTGGTGATTCTCCACATCTGTTTCCTGGGTCTGCTCTTGAATCAGGGGAAGTGTTTGATGAGATGTCTCTGTGCATGCCACAGGTTCGCCCCCCAAGACCTCATGTGGTTAAGAGGCCCAAGAGCAACATCGGTGTGGAGGGCAGGAGGACCTCGGTGCCCAGCCCAGAACAGTAAGTGCTGTGCTGCTCAGCTTCTCTCTGCTTGCATCAGCAAACAGCATCTTCCAAACTGGGACTCACCAAAGGGGACACTAAAAAATACTACAGATCAAAGTTAACTAAGTTTAACTAAGAAAATAATTGATTTAAAAAAAAAAAATTTGGAAGATTGTAGAGGAAGTGTGACAAACACACTGAAGGGGCATCAGTGGGTATCAGTGCATGGACAGCTCTTCCCAGCCATGCCAGGGCTTTGGCCTAAACTGATCGGGGACTTCTCCCTTGTGCAGGAATATTTGTCCATTTTATGGTGGAATTTGGTTGCCCTCTTGTGGAGCAGATGCAGCTCCTGCAAAGGGCTGTGCTGGCCCTGCACAGAGGTTGAGGGGATTTTTAAACTAAAAGTATTTTCTTAATATTTAATCGCTGCAGGTAGGTGGAGGATAATTGAATCAATTTAACATTTGTGTGTGTCCCTATGGAAGATTCTGTGTGTTTGGGTTCAAAAGCTGCTGACATCCCAGTCTTGCTCACTGCTAAGTGTATCTTCAATTCCTGCCACTATCAAACCACAGATAAACACAAACACGAATGGTAAACATTGTACCAATGCTGGAAATAGATTGTATTTTAATTATTTTATTTGGGTCTAGTTTATTGCTTTTAATTTTAGTGAGTGTTCACAGTTAAATTGCTTTCACAAAATACACAATTTTCTTTATGTTTCCCACAAACTTTCTTTTTTCTGTCCCAGTAAGAAGTAATCTTTGTGTAAGTGTTCTGAAATGGAAACAAGAGAGGTGTTGTCTCTTTAAAAAGTTCACACAGTTTTCCCTCTCTTGGATAACGTTAGAATGAGTGAAAACACCACAATATATATTTTCACTCATTTTACCTGGTAGCATTGTGGTTTAGGAAATTTATATCTTTAGTTATACAAGGTAATCCCTTTTATGTGTGTAAAAGAAATACGTTGTTTTGGGGATGTCTGTGCTCATTTTCTAATCAGTCTTCAGTTAAAGCACAGAGGATCAGGAGCAGTGACTGCAAAGCACACCCAAGATCATGGCTCATGTCTCTTGTTAAACCAGTGTGTTCCCAAGAGCTGGGGGGAAGCACTGTTCTTTCCCCAACAAAATTTTTGGTGGTTTTTTTTTCTATTTCAATAGCAAATTGGGGGCTTGTAGAATTTTGTCAATAATTCAAGATTTGTGATGTCTGATTCTTGAAATTTGTCATAAAATCTAAAATTATAATTTTTTAGAAAGCTTTTTTGGTTCTAAGGTAAGAGGAATAATTTGTAGAGGAGAGCTCAGGAAATGCTGGTTACCACCTGGGGCAGCCCTGGACATTTGGGATGTGCCTCCTTAGACACAAATTAGTGATCACAGAAAGAAGGTGTTGCGTTTTTTGAGAGTTCTCTTTTACACCCAGCAAGATTTCCTGTTAAACGTGGAATAAGCTTCCAGAGTGTTCTGGGATCTGTGTCCTGGCTGGCTCCAGGGCACGCGGAGTGGGAGGAAAGGACCCTGGGGGTGTCAGCCTGTGCTGGGGTCACTGTGGCCCTGCAGCAGCCCCAGAGGGCTCGACAGAGCAGCTCTGCATTCCCTGGCACCGGGAGTGCCCCAGCAGGCACTGCCTGGGGTTTGGGATGGCTGTGTGGGATGGGACAGGCTCGCTGGGCACTGGAAATTCCATGGAACTGGGCTCTCCAGGCCCCACCGCACAGCAGTTGGGGGTGGTGAAGGTTTTCCGTGGTCTCGCCAAGCAGGGAGCTCTGACTGACACTGAGTGTGCAGGATCTGCGGCAAGGAATTCCAGGGGTAGGTCTGTGCTGTGTTCACACGGAAGAGTTCCCAGGTAATCCCCTCAGTCCCAAGCCTCCTGTCTTATAGTGGCAAGAAAAAGCCTGTGCATCCAAATCCCTCATTCTCTGCATTTTACTGTCTAAGAGAGGCAAATTCTTTAATTCCCTGGAGTTTCTGTGTAGCTGTTCTTTAAAATACTATGTCAACAAAAATAGTTCTTCTCAAATCTGGGGAGCCCTTTTTGGGAGAATGACAAGTCCATACACCCCTTTGTGCCATAATCACAATATTCAGGAAAAAGCAATACTGTAATAAAACACACAGATTTAATTTTCTCATAACCAAAACATCCTTTAAAATTATTACAGAATTCTCCTTATTTATTCCCATATTCTGCACTCCCATTTTCTGTATATATTTTTTTTCTATCTCAAGTACATTTAGGTGTCAATTAAATTTGAAATATCTACATTTGTCAGCATTTCATTTTTGGCCAGCGTGATATGCTGCTGATTTGTCCATGCATCCTGACACATGAAAAAAAGCTCCCGAGATGCAGATCTTCCTCATTAAAACAGAGCCCCTGCTCCGCGCCAGTGCTGGCGCCGTGGAGTGTGTCCTGGCCTTCCCTTTCCCTTTCCCTTTCCCTTTCCCTTTCCCTTTCCCTTTCCCTTTCCCTTTCCCTTTCCCTTTCCCTTTCC
>VZRF01012770.1:576237-639843 GCA_013396875.1 Vireo altiloquus
GCCCTGGCCTTCCCTTTGGCTTTCCCTTTCCCTTTCCCTTTCCCTTTCCCTTTCCCTTTCCCTTTCCCTTTCCCACAGCTCTACTCTCACACCTCTCTGTGCAGGGGTCCTGTGAGGGCAGGGGCAGCCACAGGAGAGCTCCTGAGCTCGGTCCATGAGGGAACAAGCACTTTGGGGGCTTTGCCTCAAGCCAGTAAAAATGTAGACTTGGGCAGTTTTCGACTGTTCACACTGTATTGTGGACTGAAATCTCTGATGGAGCACAGCAACAGCTAAACTCAGGGCTTGTTCTTTCATTTAAGCTCTTGCCACATGACCAAACCAGGGCCTGTTACCTTGCTCTGGAGTTAAGTTTATTTGTACTGCAGTGCCATTGGTGATGTGGCCAACACAATCCATGTTATTTCTATAGAATTTGTTCCCACTTCACTGAATTGCACACCAGGCACTGTGCACTGGGATGGATCTGGAGGCAAGCAAAAGGTACCCGAGCAGGGCTCTAAGGGAATACACCTTGGGTAGCTTAGGTTTTATTGTAGAGTGAAGCAGTTTCAAGTGTGAAAAATAGATACAAGTAGGAACTGCTACCCTGGAGTCAGCCCCTCTTGTGCATTACACGTCTGTAAAGCAGAGAGGGAGATCTAGTGTTTGTCAGAGCTCAGGGAGCCTGAGCAGCAGAGCTGTCTGAGGAGCAGAGGTGCCCAGCTCTCTGTGGGGAAATGTGGTTTCAGTGTTGTCCCCTGCGCTGCAGTGTGACTGCAGGCAGTGCTCCCTTCCCTTGGGCACCCCATGGCACCAGGGAGAGGGGGAGAGGGGCTGTGTGTGTGCCTGGGCAGCAGAGCTCAGCATTCCCTGCCCAGCTCTCTGCTGTGCACTCAGTCGGGGTCAGGATGATCTGGCTCTCTGGAGCTCCTGCTTTCTGTCCTCGGGAGCTGTCACTGTGAGCATTCGATAACTTCCTTTTCTCTTCCGTTCCCCAGCCTCGTAAAGCCCATGCGACACTATACAGTCTTCCTCTCTGAGGACTCCTCTGATGATGAATTTCAGCAGGAAGAGGATCCTGTCTCTGGCTTCTCTGAAAACTTTTTCTTCTCTGCTCCTTTCGAATGGTCTATCCTTCACTCTTTTGTTGTGTTCACGCCACCTTCGAACAGTGGGGCTTGCATTGCTCAGGGCATCTGCTCCTGTACTGGGATTTTGGAGATGCTCCTGGGGTCTCTGTGCAGTGCTTGATGAATGACCAGCATTTCTCCTGCTTGTTTGTTTTGATGTTGAGCAGCATGAAAAAGCATCCTCCTGCATGAAACACTGCAGCAACACACGGCTTATGGGCTTCCATCGACTCGAGCTCTGTGGGATGTCATCCTTCCATTTGTCCTTTGATCCAACATGCTGCTTGTGCTCCTGTCCAAACCTTCCGCCATTCATTCTTGTGTGGTGCCACTGTGCTTTTGGGTTGTCCTGTGAGCCTCGTTCCAGTGCAGTTATCAGCCTTTTCCAGTGTCACCTGTTCGATCCCAGCCTCTCTGGTCTGTCAGGTATCACATCCCTGCAGGTGTCCTCTGAGGGCATTGAGTACAATCTGACAGTTAGACAGGAAGCAGGAAGTTTGTGATGTCTGTTTGTATCCAGCTTTTGAATTTGTAACTTGCACATTCCCAAACCTCTCTAACTCAGTCTTCAAAGAGGGTGCTGAACAGCCAGGCCAGAGCTGCTCATGGCTGCTGTGCCCGCAGTGCCCGTGGTAGGGGAAGGAGCAGGGCCTGCCCAGGGTGCCCGTGTGAGGTGAGAGGGGCCCTGCCAGCTGCACGTTCAGCTGCACTGAATCCCTCTTGCTGCCTATTGGAACATCCCCATCCCAGCAGGCAGCTCTGAGCTGTGCCCTCACTGAATGTCAGCAGAGGATTTGTTGTTTCCTAACCTCGCCTGCTTGAAGATTTCTGGGGGGTGAAAGGAAGATAAATTGCAGAGAGTTGCATTCATTCTCTTAGCAAATGCAGTCACAGAACGTGTAGGAAGAGGGACCAGGGTACTGTGAGCTGCTGCTTCAGGAATCCACGTGATGCCACATGCAGGCAGTTCAGGAGCTGGGAGATGGATGATGCCCAGTCACAGCTGAGCAGCTGGAGCAGACCAGGCTGCAGAAGGAGGCTGCCAGTGGGACAGAGGGGTCTGCAGTTACTAAAATCTGTTGTGTGCTGCAGACACAGGTTCAGAGGCTGACAGGGAAGGGATGTGACTGCAGGCAGGTGGGATGGGGAGGTTCAGTAGGAAAGGACCAGAAAATGTTCCCCACTTGTGTTTGGGGTAGAGGAGAGCAATTTTGTTTGCAGAATATCCATTGAGGGGTTGCAGTGTGACCTAGGGCGATGTGAGACTAAAGGCATGATGAAGTTTGTGAGATCCCCTCCTGAGGCCGTGTGCTGTCTGTGCCCAGTGCCTGCAGTGTCCCTGTGCTGGTGCAGGCTCAGTGCCTGCTGTGTGTGTGCTGGGGAGGGAAGCCAGCTGGGCCCTGCGTGAATTTGCATGATACAGATGTATTATGATAAAATATGGAAAGGGGAGGAGGGTTCTTCCATAGGATGTGCTTTTGCAGGTCTCACAACTATTTTCTTTTAATTGAAAGCTTGTTTAAATGCCACAGTACAATTGGCTGCCAGTCAACTGCCAATCCCTACAGCCACGTGTGGCACTAGTTGTTATTAATTGGGTGCACATCGTGCTGCTGTTCTCTGTACACACACCAAAATGCAAATGTGCTGGTTCTGTTTTTTGCTGAGGTATGTGCAAGAGAAGCATCCTGCTAACTCAGCCTTGGCTGGGAATGCAAAGGAGGTGTCTCCATAATGGATTGTGGTGTTTCTTGATAAGATGACACCAATGAAATCATCGGAGCCTGCACAGTGTTCCCAATTATTGCAGGAAAACACTGAGTTATGTCGTGTGCTGAGTTAGCTTGAAGCCCAAGGATGTCAGTGCCTGCAAACACAGGGAGCCTGGCCCGAGGGGAGCCCAGACATGGGGAGCTGGTGTCCCATTGTCCCTGCTCCGAGAGCTCCCTCCTCAGCCTGGCTGTGCCTGCATGATCACAGCTTTCCTCTGAGCAATTCCCACTTGGCTCTTGCCCTTCTGAGCACCCTCGGGTGCCAGATCCCCTTTGCATGTCCCCCTGCCCTCGGGCACTGCTCCCAGCCTGCTCTGCACGGGGCTCTCTGAGCTGTATTTGCCACTGGGGAGCTCTTTGTAACACATCCAACTCCTTAGAAAATTGTGTTCAAAACAAAGAATTAGGAATATGCTCATTTGCAACATGATTTCTGGTTCTGTGCCAGGCCTCAGCCATACCGGGCCCTGAAGGAGTCGGACAGTGCCGATGGAGAGGACGTGGGCAGCCCTGAGAAAGGCAGAGAGCCTCTGCCCCCGAGCCCTCTGCTCTCCAGCAAGGCCTCAGAAGTCAACCTCCTGGAAGACATCTTCCCCAGCTTGGAAGTAGAAGGGCAGCCCCAGCCCCTGAGCCAGGCCAAGAGCCTGGAGGACCTGCGGATGCCCAAGGAAGAGGCAGAGCAGCGCTGCTCCTTCGAATACCAGGTCAGGTTCCTGTGCCCTGGGGGTGGCACAGAGCTCATTCTGAGGAACTATTTCATATCATTGGGAGGATCCTAATAATAATTATCATCATCATCTGTTTTCCAGGGGTTTGCTCATGTGTTTCAAAATGAATTTCTGAATTAAGAAATGGCTTAAATGGGACTCAATTATAAGTAACTGTTTTCTTTAAAACCTTTCCTTCTGAAGGAGGGAATATTTGCCCTGTTCCTCAGAATCTCTTTTTCCAGTGGCTGTCACACACAGTTATCTTTGAAGTTGATGGTCAGCAGTGAGAATGAGTAACTGGTAATTTTCAGGTGCCCTCCAAACTTTTTTTTAAAAAATCTGGCTATTTTGGGCTAAGCATCGTTTGAACAATCTCCTTCTGAAGAAATGGAATTGTTTGTGATGGACCATAGCTTGGAAAGAGTTAAACTAAAGCAGACTCCAAGATCTTCATCTAACATTAAAGAAGCAAATCATTTATGCCTTATAATAATATTGAATTTAGTGTTACATTCAGATATTTCATCTGTCAGTTTTTTCCATGCAGCAATTAAGGCTTCTCAGCTTCTGTGCCTTGGACAGAAGTGTGTGCTCCTTGCTGGGCTGTGACAGATGCTCAACATGTCCCAGCTGAGCAACCCCTTGGAGGCAGGGCTGGAACTGGAGCTGCAGAGTCCTGGCTGGTTCCTGTCTGTCCTTCCTGGCCACACGTTCTTGTCCCTCTGCTCTGCTGGAGCCTGGGGACAGATCCTCTTCCCTCACAGCAGCCTGAACTCGCTCCCTGCTCTGTGTTGGAGGGACATCACTGAGAATGAATGTTTGTTCTGCTCTCTTGCAGAGAATGGATCTTGGTGTGTCCGAGAGGAACAGGATTGTGCCAAGCATGAAGCTGTCTCACCCTTACAACAAGCTGTGGAGTATGGGCCATGATGATATGGCTATTCCCACCAAATATTCCCAAAGCTCACCTGAAAGACCCTTGGCTGCCCTGGGTAACGTGCCCCCCATCACCAGGAGACCCCAGAGCAGAGACAGTGGTCTGGCTCCTGCAGAAAAGGATGAATCCAATCCTGCCATTCAAGGGAACATCACCATTCCTAGGCCACAGGGAAGAAAGACTCCAGAACTGGGGATCGTGCCACCACCACCAGCACCCCGAGCTCCCAAGCACCAGGCTCCAGCCGGGCCAGCGGAAATCCTCCCCGCTCACGGGCGCAGCCCCTTGCTTTCAGATCTCATCCCGGAGCCCTTTGGGGCCGGGAGCGCGTCCTTAGAGCCTGAACTGCAGCAGTCCATGAAGGCCTCCTCCCGCCCGTCGCAGCTGCTGCGCGGGGCTGCGGGCGCTGCCGAGCTGCTGCAGCCCGTGCGGGTGAAGACAGAAGGCACAGGTAACGAGGGTGACCTGCTGCTGAGCCTGCTGGACCCGCTGAGAGGCGCAGGCTGGCCAGGTGGGGCCCCGCAGGGCTCAGCCCCCCAGGGCTCAGCCCCCCAGGGCTCAGCCCCCGCGCCCTCCTTCAGCACCAGGCCCAGTGACTTGGTGCCTCCTGCGGCCGCACCGTTTGCCCAGCCCCTGGGCTATCCTGCCCCAGCTCCGCCAGCTTTTCTACAGCCCTCCCCGAATCCATTCACCCAGACGCTGCCGGGAGCCCTCCCGGTGGGCCTGGTCAGACCCCCGAGGGGCTCCTTCACCCCCTCCTTAGGTCACGCCTACAGCTCCAGCTTCATAGCCCCCACTGCCGCCTTCTACCCCGCCCAGAGACCTCAGCCCCACATGGCCACACTGTCCATGCCAAACCTGTTCAGCCAGGCCTCGGCTGTGCCAGCAGCTGGCTCCTTGCTCCTGCAGAGCCACAGCCCTTCTCCCACCAGCTCCCTCCAGCCAGCGTGTCTGGGTGCTCCCTCCAAACCCCGAACGTTACACGTGGGCCAGCCCAGCACAAAGGTAGATCCCAAACAAGCGCTGGATCTCCTGGCCAGTGAACCCCCCCTGGTCCCTGCCAGGCCAGCCAAGGGCTTGGAGTCGATGTTACTGTCCTCAAAATCTGAGGAGACAAAAGATCCGTTTGAAGATCTGTTAAAAAAGACCAAGCAGGATGTGTCACCCACACCAGGTAAGGTGGAGCAGCTCAGAAAGCGATGGGAAACCTTTGAGTGACGTGCCCCACGGCCTTGGTGTCCTTTTGGAAGTGACAGAGAGGTTTTTTGGTTTTTTTGAGCCAGCATAAAACCAAGCATTTCTTTTAAGGAAGCCAGGACCGCTGCAGGACCATCACTGAGCTGCAACTCAGCACGAGAGCTTTTTGCCCACAGGTCAGAGTCCCCTGTTGTCCCAGTCCCTGGCACTGCACCTTCACTCCCTGCCACCTAACCCTGGGGTTCCTGCGCTGACCAAAGCATGAGGGGAGGTGGGTTGGGTTGGGCTTTCCACACACAGCTTTCCAGGCAGTACTACTGATGCACAAGTTCCTCCCTCCCTGTATTCCCTGTCCTTGGCACACCTGGAGCGTGACACAGCACACTCTGCTGGGGTTCATTCCTGCCTCTGGGAATGGGCATCAGTTTTTCTGGCATTACACTCAGACATCCAACATTTCATTTCCACGTGCAAAGTACAGTGAAGCAGCCTGACTTGGGCTGCACTGAACTGATCCATCAGGCTCTGTTTGTGCTCCTTGAACCCTCCCTCCCCCGGAGCTGTGCTGTCACATGGGCTTTGGTGGCACTGTCGACTCCCTCCCCGAACACCGAGAGCCAGGACAGACTTGTCCCAGGCCTGGAAACCACAGCACAGAGCAGCTGCTCAGGGATTGGTCCTGCATCTCTGTTGGGAAACTGGAAACACCAGCAATTGTTTTCATTTTTTTGACTTTGTTTTTGTTAAATACATCAGAAAATAGAGGCCATAAAGAGTATCCTAGTTCTTATATGTGTATCTTAATATTATCTATCAATATTATACATGGCAGTATATGAATGGAATGTAACAATATCTTACTTGATTATTACAAACAAAAAGGAGAAAAAACTTGGGGTATCAAGGTTCCCAGCTGCTGAGAGCAGGTGAAGGCCGATGTGCTGAGGGGGCTGAGGTGTGTCCAGGAGGGGATGGAGCTCTGTGGCCTCGCTGGAGCCTCGGGCTGGCCCCACCTGGCCCGCGAGGCCCTGGGCACAGAGGGGGCAGGGCAGGCTCAGCTGGGTGTTCTGAGCCCCTCGCTGTGTTCTCAGCCATTTCACACCAGCCTCGGCATCCCCCAGGAAAGCTGCTGTCTCTGATCATTTCTGTTTCACTTCAGTGGTGCTTTTTTGGTTTGTTTTGTATCTAGGCACACTCTGGTGTAAAACCTGTCACTTTGGCAGAGGGAATCACATCACCATTGAGCCTTTGATAAAGGAAATCATCTTGGACACATGGGGAAATTCTTGTAAAGCTTTATCTGATTTCCAATGTATCTATTTTATTCATGTAATCTTGGAAGTTTTCTTACTCTGGGGAATGGGAATGGCTGTCTCTGTGTTCGAGTCTGGGCAGTACAAAAGAAAAATGCTCTTAATAGCTGAAATGCTGCCGTCTGGGAAGACCACAGTATTCCAGGAATATTCTGTTTCTGTGCAGTGCTGTTCCTCTGACAAGCCATTCACTTGGATTTGTATTTCCTTTTTGTGTTGAAAGACAGATGGGTTTAGTATTGCATAGTAAAATATTTAAAGTCTAAGATACCAGTTCCATTTTATTTTATACAGTTCAGAATATGAATGTTATATATAATTCAGTCTGGTATTTCAGAGCTCCTTTGCTGTGAGCTGGATGATAAAACCCTCTGGGTTGTGGTGGATGTAAATGGGCATTGGGCAGTCGTGCCTGTGCCAAGCAGGGCTCCACAGGCCCTGTTTAAACTTGGTAGTGTCACAGTGATCAGACACTGAGGAGCCCATTGGAGATGCTTAAAACCACTCAGGATAATTCTGTCCCACCACAGTTCATTTCTGTCTCTGGTTACTTTGCCCATTTTATGGATCATTTGCTAAGGAAGTTTTGGGCACTGAAGAGTATTAACACCCATTTATTCACCCTCCACTTTATTTAGCACCTCTGAGAACCAGGAGGACAAGGAGTTTGTGACTTTTCTCATGTCTGGAGCAGGGTTTGCAAGCAGGAGACTTTTTTAGGGGTTTCTTGTAACGTAGGAATTGGAATATCCCTAGGACAGCATTTAGGGATTTTCTGTCGTATTTAAACTCAGGAATTCTGAACATGATTCATTCCTGATAGTGCCAGATGTAAACCATTGTCTGAACCAGCTCTGGTTCGGAGCTGGAAGGAATTTGGATGTTTTTACCAATTCAGGATAAAAAGTGTTCCTGGTATTATTCATCAGTGACTTTATACTCGACTTTGTCCATGTTCCTGTACTCGTCCTGGGTTTGGTACCACTTTGCTTATTTACAGCTGCTTCCTGCCATGAGAAGTAAGTTAAGTTTAAAAAACCCAACCAGACAAGAAAAACCTCTTCAAAGTTTGTGATGCATCTGCTGCTGCACAGGAGGTGAAACCAGTTCTGTATCCTGTTCACTCTGGGTGGGAGCTTCCAGCTCAGTGCACGTGGGTGAGGCAGCCATTGGACACAGAGTCCTTTCCCACATCCCATAAAGTCATTCCCATAAAGTCAGGGGGTGATGGTACAGAGAGAGCACAGCCCAGGGGGGTGAACAGGGTTCAGGAGGTGTCCCCAGCTCCCTCCCCTGCTGTTCAGCAGCTCTGTCCTGCTGCTGGGCACAGCTCTGCACCCTGGCCTGTGCTCAGGGCTCTGGGCTGGGACAAATCTTTAACTGGGAAGAGCCATGGAGGTTTGCAGGTGTGCCAGGGGTGTGGCACAGACCCCAGGAGCCATCCAGACAGCAAGGTGTTCTTCAGGGAAAGAGCCACACGTCAACAACCAGGTCTGTTTTTAACCAAATTTTATTGTAAATTTCTTTTGAAGGACATTCTAATTATTTACAAATTATAAAATTTACAATTAAAAAAGAAATCAGGATCATGATCATTAACTACAGCAAGTCCAGTTTTGTGAAAAAATATATTCAAAAATTAAATATCAAAAGAAAATTAAGTTCATTATTGAAAAAAAACCACTTTCCATAAATTATTTTACAGAAATGCTCAAGACACTGACAGAGTATTTTAACACCTTGGCTAATACTGGCTTTGGGTGCTTGGAATGCAGCCCTGAGGAGCTGCTGCCGGGGCACGGCCGGACCTGCCGGGGGCTCCAGGGATTTGTACCTTCAGGGATTTGTACCTTCAGGGATTTGCAGGAACTCGGGGAGCTCTGGGAGCACGGCCAGGACCAGGGGCTTGGCCTCACTTCTGTGCAGTGTGAACACCAGGAGGGGAGTGGAGCCAAACGGCAGCAGCAGGAGCTGCCCTGGGCTGCAGGGGTGGAGGTGGCAGAGAGCCCAGAGCCCCTGCAGGTCATTGCACCCCCCTTTGCCTGCCAGCACAGGGACCCCCAGGGCTGTGCCCAGCCCGGCTCCTGCCAGGAGAGTCCCTCAGCCCCACTGTCCTGGCACAGCTCTGCTGCCCTGGAGCCTCCTGTGCCCAAAGCCACGGGAAAAGCCTGCTCAGCTGCTCCCAAAGCCCCACTGCCAAAGGGCACCGGGCAGTGCCACTGGCTCTGCTCCCCAAAGAGCAGCTGGAAAATGCCCAAACCAGTGCCAGAACTGTGCCAGCACAGCCACTGCTGGTGGAGAGAGAAAAGCAGCAGCAAGCTCCCACCTGCAGCCAGGGCATCTCTGTCCCTGCCAGCTCCAGCTGCCTCCCAGCCACAGCCAGCTGGGATCACACCCTCCACTACTAGAGGGAAAGTGATCTTACACACAAAATAGTGTCTCCCACTCCTTTGTTTTTCTCTAAAATTTTCATTCTTCTGTCAGCAGCTGCTTGTGTGCAGAGTGTTCTTACACTGACACATCTGAGCAGTAGTTCCGTGCTCCTCCCTTTGCTTGGAATTACAGAAACATTTACAGCTACAGTAGAAAAAAGAGAAATCCAAAAGCAGACCAGAATAAACAGGATTTTTTTGTGGCAATGAGCTACAGTGGGCAGGTTCCCACCCTGATTTTTAATAGTACTTCGGAGAATAAAAAGCAGACACTGTTCTAAAATATTCCTCATTGACAGTTGTGATTATCCTGAAACACCAATGACTTTAGACCTTACCTGGCCTGCTGTGCTGCATGTCCTTCCACAGCCTCCACCACATTATGCTAAAGAACAAACAGCATATTCAACAGCTAAAACAGTAACACAGGAGAAGTGAAGCCACAGAATCAAAGCCCTTTTTAGGGCAGTGGAAAGCAGATGCTGTGTCACTTATACCAACCCTGGTTTGGGTTAAAGGATTGGTTAACTCAATTCCACTCTTCTGCACCACCAGGCCCAAACCTGTCAGGCCAGAGAGGTTGGTTCTAGAACTATTTCCTTCTCCCCTCCTCACCCCAGCAAGTACCACCTGATGCTCAGCTCCTGGCTCTCACAAGGGTCACTCCCTGCTCGGGGTGTGGCAGAGCCAGATCAAACAACATAGAAACATCCTCCTTTCACAAAGGGTAAAAACTATAACTGGCACCTCAGGATCAGAAAGGCACTTAAAATATTCCTGTGGTCTGGTCTGGTCTTGGGGAAAGCTGCAGCAGCCACGTCCAGCCACAGCCCAGTGGGCCTCAGTGCCATGCCAGCTCTGGCCCAGCTGGAAGGGCAGCAGCAGCTCGAGGAAGGATTTCCCACTGCTCACTCACCTGCCTTAGCCTTGCAGAGGAGCCACAGGCACGTGTCTTTTTGAGAAAACCATATTATTGACATTATTTCTGAACAGAGTGGTTTCATTCCCACTCACTGGACCTGCCTCCAGGTGGGTTTCTGTCTCCTGCACGGCCGTGGCCGTTCCTGCAGCTCACAGCCCCATGTCCTGGGCACTTCCGTGTGCCCCCTGTGCCACAGCCACTGCTCCCTCCCCTCCTCCCCGGCTCTCAGCTGTGGGGTTTTTCCTCCCCAGCGCTGCCGCTTTAGCTGCCAGAGCAGTTTGGTAGGGGTGGTTTGTGGGATGAGCTGCCCTGAGCAGCCCCTGGAGCGGTGGGAGCGGGCAGTGCCAGCGGGCAGTGCCAGCAGCCCGTGCGGCAGCTCAGACTCGGCCGTGCAGAGCTGCCCCCGGCCCGCGGCCCCTGGGCAGTGCCAGCAGCAGCTCCGTGGGTGACCCTGGGCTCAGATCAGCCGCTCGGTCGGGGGCATCTTGATCACGTTCCACATCTCCACTCGGGCCCCGTCCTTCTCCTGCCGGCTCGGGCTGTAGGTTCCCTGAGTCGCTCTCCTCCTCTTCATGGCAATGGCCGTGGCTACAGCCACTGCGAGGAGCAGGGCAGCACCCGCAGCCCCGACTGCTCCCACCACGGAGGAGTGGCTCAGGTGTGCCCACACTCGCTGCTGTGGTAGAACAGGGAGTTACTCAGAGCTTCCACCGAGGCGCTGCTGCATTCCCACCCCTCGGCCCCAGCGCCTCCCTCAGCTGCGGTGCAGGGCAGGAGCTCTCCCTTCCCTTGTCCCCTCCCTGTCCCACAGAGCCCAGGGAATGCACAGGAGGCTGCTGATCCTTCTCCTGCTCCCCTCTCCCCTCCATGCACACCAAACGTCCAGCTTCTGGCAGTCCAGCACTGGCCCAAACCCCCAAAGTCCTGCCTGCCCCTTCCCTCCATGGTAGCCGTGGGAATGTCTAAGCACCACACCATTCAACACTGATTTATACAAGGATTTTGGTCCTGACAATTCCCTGTAACACGGGGCTGTCACAGGGCAGGAGGTCACAGCTGCTGTTGCTGTTGAGGACTGAAAACCTCACACACCTGAGCTGAAAGGGTTTGAATGTTTTTCAGCTGTTGACAAAAGCAGAGCAGAATATACAAACCAACCATGACCTTCCCCAGCTCCGGAGCAGGAGCTGAACCTGCACAGGTGCCTCAGGGCACCCTGCCTTGAAAGCAGATTTCATGTGCCTCTCCTGCCTGGGAGGGACTGGAGCCACTTTAGCTCCTGCCCAGCTCCTGCTGAGGTGAGCCATGGCCAGTCCAGGGCAGGGCAGGAGGGAGGGCAGAGGCTCCCTTGGAGCCACTGGTGTGCAGCAGTGCCAGGGCCTGGCTGGGGCAGCATTCGGGGCACCGCTGCCCCGTGGGTAACGTCCGAGTCTTCATGGCCAGGCCTTAAGGGAACTGGGCTGGGGTGGATCTGCTGCTGCCAGTGCTGGAAGAGCTCAAGGTCCAGGCAGACCTTGCAGGTGCAGGTCCTGGGCACAGCAGGGCCTAGATTAGGCGCTCTTCGGGTGGCACCTTTAGGACACTGTCCATCTCCAGCCGAGCTCCTGCCACCTCCTGCTGGCTCGGGCTGTAGGTCCCCTCGGACTGGCGCCTCTTCCTTGCCGTGAGAACCATGAATATGAGACCAATGCTGAGGAGCAGCACTGAGCCACAGGCTACAGGGACAGCTACTTCAATTAGTGGGGAGGGGAAGAGAGCACCTGGAGTCTCTTTCTGTAAAAGAAATTAACGGAGAAACAGTGAAACTCCAGAGGTTACAGTAACTGCAATAACTGACCCAAATGGTCAGATGAGAGGGAAAAAGATTTTTAGAAAAGCAAAAAAAAAGCACTTTTCCACAGCAGGACAGCCCCTAAGATGTAAACGCCAGTTTACTCAGCATCTACAGTGGGAGTCTTTAAAGGTGCCTGCTTATCAATATCAGACTAAAATACACAAGTGCCACTGGCAACTTTGGGACTAATGTTGAAAAAAAAACCCCAAATTTTAAAGTTAATGCAGAGTAATGTGAATTTTCAGTAACCCAAAAAAATTTCCCCAAACAGGGGAATGATACTAAAAGAAAGTTCAATGATGCCTGTAATGGCAAAGCAGATAATTGATTTAGCTGTTAAATTTAGCTGTGAAACAGAATTGAAGAACTTGCAGCAGGAAGATGTTGACAAGATCAGGACATGGATGGGAGATGGAGATGATAAAAAGCCCAAGAACTGAGGAGAGAAATGAGAATTCTCTAGACTGATGGAATCAAGGATGGCATGGAAGACAACAACATAACTAAAAAAACTGGAATTTTTGTCATGAAAGAAAGCTTTAAAATTACAATAAGTTTAAAAATGAGATATTTCTTATCACTAACAAGCACATCAGCCACCTTACAGCTAAACCAAAATAATTCAACCTGGATTATTTAGAGCTTTTGGGTGCCATTCAGTCTGTGCTCATGTCACAAAGCAGAGAAGGAACATTCCCAGGGGATCTGGAAGTCCTTCTGTCCTTTTCAAGTGCCTGAGGTTCAGGTGGATTCCCTGAGCCTGCCCGAAGCCGAGTGCCGTGCAGGGTTAGTCCCAGACCATGCAGGTTAGTCCAGCACCACGAGGGCCCAGCAGGGCAGCTCCTGGAGCTGCTGTTGTGGGAGGAGAGAGCAAAGGGAGCTCAGCTGAGCTCCAGCTGTCCCTGGTGGCACCGAGCACCACCCCCAGCCCCTCCCTGCCCCACAGGGAAAGGAAGGAGTGGAGAAAAGCAAGGGGAAGGGTGATGAAAATGAATACAAGGAATCCACGAGAAGTGTCCTGGGACAGAGGAGATAGAGATGCCTGAAGGAGTCTGTGCATGCAAACTGGAAATGTCAGGGTGACCTTGGCACGTGCATTAGAGCCCTGGGTAACAGCAACAGCAGCAAACCCCCCTGGCACACAGCCCTTTCCATGCAGGGTGGGTTAGTACATTCCCAGGTTACCCAACAAGCTGCCTGTCCATGCAACAGCCTCACAGAGAAAGCTGGGGTATGGATCCCATCTCCCCCCAAGGGAGGATCCCAGCCCCACCCTGAACACTTGGGTTATGCACACAGGGACAGCTCGGCTGGGCTGGGGCAGTGGCGGCTCAGGGACAGGACTCAGCTTCTTCCACACAGACCTGAACCACTCCTGGCCTGACTTTGTCCAACTTCCCTTCTCCAAACATCCATTTCTACTCAGATGATCTTTGGAGAGGGAAGGGGTTTTGTAACTCTTATCCAAGATAAAATACCAAATCAAATTCCATTCTACAGGAACCTGGGCCAACTGCAGGAGTTGGATTACTGTGCACAGAGTTGTGAAATCTATGGAAATGTGCAGAGACAGCCCCAAAAGCCATATGGCAGCACATGCAGATACTGAGGAGTGTTTACTGCAGTTGTTTGTATGCTGGAAACCAATAAGCAGCAGCACTGCAGAGAAAAAAGCGTTCTGGATTGCCCAAGTGTGCTTTAGGCAAGACAGTGGCAGGGACAGCCTCAGCAGTGCCCAGAGCCCCAGGCTCGGAGCAGAGGCCAGGCAGGAGCCTGGCAGTGCTTACGTTGATGTCGCAGCGCTCGCCCGTGTAGCTGGCACTGCACACGCACTCGAATCTGTTCTCAGCATCCTGGCACGTGCCCCCGTTCTGGCACGGGTTCGGCTCACACTCGTTTATGTTGATTTGACAGCTGGAAAGGAAGAGTGTATTAGAATTGTCACTATATTCTTGTGCCATAGGACGCAAGATCATCTAATCTAAAAAAGCCTTTTTTTGAGAAACGCCTGTTGCAGCTTTCTCTGGAATCAAACATGAAATTCTCCCCATTTCACACCAACCCTCCTGCTGTGGTTTCTGTGCGATGGAGGCCACCACAGGTCTCCAGCACATGCAGTGTGCTTGAAAAAACTTGGAAGCAGTTCTTGCTGCAAAAGCTGGTGCTGGCAGCTGGACCAGCCTAAGCCTCCTCTGCTCCAAGCAACAGCTCGTGTTCCCTTTAGGAGCAGCTGTTTGACTGGCACAAGGACATGGAGAAGGATGGAGCAGTGGCCCTGCTGTGCCACCCAGTGGGACCAGGACTGGAGCCCTGACTCCCCTGCAGCCATCCCAAAGCAGCACTTACTTCCTTCCCGTGAAGCCAGGCCTGCAGGAGCAGTTGGCTCCCCAGCTCTCCGTGATGCACCTGCCACCGTTCAGGCAGGTGAAGTTCTTGCCACACTGCTGAGGGGGGAATGGCCACCTGGGGAGAGCAAGGGACAGACTTTAGAACACTCAGGTTTTGGGGAAGGGCACAGTGTTCTGGGGCTCATGGGGAATGGGGCTGGTGAGGGTCATAAACAGTCATCGGGATTTCTAGGAGGGAGTTTGACACAAGTGGAGAAGGGAATAGTCTCAGAAATCACCTGTAATATGAGAGCATTCCTTGGGTCATGCCCAGGGAATAGACAGGAGCTCCATCACTACTCAGACTTTTCCCAGACAGGCCTGTTCTCGCTAATGCAAATACAGACAGGGACACGACTGCTGGAACAGGAAGGATAACACCAGTACCAGGTAACTGTCTGCAGCAGAATGCAGCAGAACAACAGGGAAATCATCCTGGATAGATCAGATAACTGAAGCTCAGCCCTGTCAGTATTTAATTTCATGTTCAGTTTGAACTGGCACAAGTTGTTTTGTTTTAAGACTATGGCAGGGGGAAGTGAAGTCCCAGAGAAGATGGACTTCTTGGAGAGTGCTAGAGGAAAATGACTACAGGCCAGAATATGTGCCCTTCAAAGAGCTCTGAAATGTAGCTTGGGGATCAAAACATGATCAAAAGGAAGGATCCTTATCCCGTACGAGGCTGAGTCCCTGGCAGTGAGGGTTTGGACCTGGACAGCACCTTCCAAGCCACAGCAGAATTTAGGTGCTTTACCTATCAGATGCTTGCAATGAAAAATTTTCCCAAAGCGTCCCAAAGTAAAATTCCAGTTTATCTGGAGCTCCTCTGCCCCGTGTACCAAAGCAGCCCCAGCACTTACTCGCAGCGAGGCCCAGAGTACTGAGGGGGACACTTGCAGGAGTATCCATAAATGCCATCGACGCAGGTGGCTCCGTTCAGGCACTGGTGCCGCACGCAGTCGTCCACGTTGATGTCGCACCTCTTGCCGATGAAGCCCCGGAAGCACTCGCACTGGAAGTCTGCCACGGCATCCACGCAGTCCCCGTGGACGCAGGGGCTGGGCTGGCAGTCGTCCACGTTGGCCTCGCAGCGCTGCCCCGCCCAGCCCGGGCTGCAGGCGCAGCGGAAGGAGTTGAACAGGTCGTGGCAGGTGCCGCCGTTGAGGCAGGGGCTGGAGGAGCACACGTCGGCCCCGGAGCAGCCCAGCTGGACGCCGCCCGGGCCAGCCTGCAGGAACTGCTCGGGCTGTGGGTACGGCTGGTGGGCAGGGAAGGGCAGGAAGATGCCCCCGATGTGCACCCGGCCCAGGCAGCCGGTGAAGTTTTCGGCCAGAACGACCAAAGCGTTGTTCTTGAGGAAGTCCAGGTTGCCAGCGCTGCCCTGCAGAGTGACGTTCGCTGAGCCATCCAAGCGCAGCAGCCAGCGGGAGGAGAGCGCCGCTGGCTCCTCCATGGCCAGGGACACACTGTGCCAGGCCCCGTCCGTGACTGCCTGTGTGCTCAGGAACCTCGCGCCCTCCACGCTGTTCCCACTCCTGATGTCAACAAGCAGGGAGGAATTCTTAATGGCTACCTGGAAGGAATCCACCTCTTCCACAGCCTGAAGCAAAACAGCATCTTCATCCCTGGTTCTGAAGTCCACATGGAGGCTACTCAGAGTTCTGGTCACTGATGCGTTGGTGGTAAATTCTATGGCAGCATAGCTGTTAAATGTTGCATTAGCCAGACCTATAAATAAGGGGGAGAGCACGAGGGATTTCAAAGACAGTTGGTGTCCTGTTTGAGCCAGACCAATGGCACACCCCTGGCAGGTCCTCTCCCTAAGAACCCCTAAGCTTAGTGTGAGCAGGATTACAGGCGAGCTGCTGGCAGCCTTAAAGCTCTTCCTGTTTACAACTGCACCTCCCATAATCATACCCAGCTCTTAGGCAGCAATTTTTACTCCTCAGCTGTGCTCAGTCACACCTGGGGGCAAGGCCACGGAGCCCGTGCTGCCTGCAGCAGTGTGTACCCAGCACCACTCCGTGTCCTTCTTGCAGCATGTGTTGGTATTGTATTCCCAGCACAAACTGGGAGTACTGGCTATAGACAGGGAACCTGGGGGATTTTACCAACACACAAGCAGGAGAACAAAACTTACACACATATCCTGCCACAACGTCGATGCAGGTGGTGGCTTCAGGACATGGATCACTTTCACACCAGACTTTCTCTTCACAAAATTTTCCAGTGAAATTTGCTGGACAGCTGCAATGGAAATCATTCCAAGTGACAATGCATCTGCCACCATTCTGACATGGCTCAGACTGAAAAACAAAACAGGGGAATTTAGGGGCACAGTAATTCATCTTGAGGTCTAAGAGTTTGGTAGAATTGTGACAATGAAGACAAGCACGAGCAGCATTTGAATCAAGAGAGAAGGAAAATGGAACAGTGACTCAAGAGCAGTGAGGGAGGCACGAGGGTCTCTGTACAAGAAATTCCTGAGCTGCTGCTCCCCCCTGTGCACAGCACTGACCAACAGGAACTCCAGCAATTTGGCAAAAAACAAGGCACAAAAGCACAGGCAAGGAACAGACAGAACAAACTGTGATGCTCCCAAGAAGCTCACAAAGCTCTGTCCCCAGAAGGACACTCCCAACACCACAGGTGTGACAACACTTCAGAGCACTGTAAGCAGAAGGGCAAGATTAGGTGGTATGAGCTCCCCATCAGCAGGTGTGGCACAGAGGAGAGCCAGGCTCTGACCCAGGGCACATGGAGACAGCTCCTTCAGCTGCTACTGCGGAAGGGGCAGATTCCTGGGAAGAGGTCGCTGTGCAATTGGAACAGGATGAGGGGAGTTACAAGGTTACAGGTTAGGGAGGGGAGTCTGGAACCTATGTGGGCTCAGCAAAGTGGAGATGGGCAGCACAAAAGCTGCTGCCCAAGTTCTAAAACCATAAAATCTACAGGGGAGCTTGAGAAAATTGAGTGTTTAAATCATATGTAGCCCATTGAGTGAGGTGGGAGCACAAAGAACCATGTGTTATTCAATACATCAAAAAAACTGTTTTTGGTATCAGCAACAGTCAAACTTCTGTGTAACCACAGAACTACAATAAACCCTTGCACACGCAGAGACAAACGAGACACAGACATACCTTGCAGGTGTCATCAGAGATGCAGCCATTCACAAGATTTCCAGTTTGAGTCCTATTGAGTTCCTCTGGCAGACTGTCATTCTCCACCTGGAAGAACTGTATCTGGTGGCTGTTGAGTTGGATATCCTGCAAGCAGCCCTTGAAATAGCCCCCCCACAGCTCAGCACTATTGGGGTTTGGGTGCCCCCCAATAAACACTTCTGAGCCAGCTACCAGGGCTGGTGCTGGCAGCTGCCCCAGCTCCACGTGTGTGTCTGACTGCAGGGCAGCAACAGAACCTCCCTGGAAGGACAGGGCTACCAAATGCCTTCTGCCATCAGCCACATTGCCTGGGAAGGTCAGAGTGTCCGTGGGTGACACCTCTATGCTCAGCTGGCCGTCCCTCAGGTACAGGGTGAGGCAGGGCCCTGTCCCATTGCAGAGCTGCACTAACAAACCCTGGCGCTTGCGGCTCCGCAGGAAAAACGAGAGGTTGAAGTCTGCACCAAGGCTGTCAGAAAGGGTGAAAGAGGCAAAGCTGGTGGAATTCTCTAAGCCAAATGTGGCTGCTGGGTGCTCTGGAAGAGAAAAGAAACAGAGACATGAGCTCAGAGATAAAGGGAATGCAGCTCCTTAGGAATGGGGCAAATGTTTCTTCTCAGCGTTTTCCATGTGTGCCAGGGTAACACTGCTCCTCCCCACAGGTCTGTCTACTAAGATTGTAGGTGAATGTGGCACTGCTTCCTCTGGAGGGCACAAATTCAAGCACTCAAGTAGCATGAGAGTGAAATACAAGCAGACCCTTGCCAATCCAGCAGATTTACTCAACGTCTTTTGAGATTTAGAGTTGCTTTTAAAATTTGTCAGTTTGGTAACAGCAGCACATGCCATATTTACGGCTCAGCAATGTTAAAAAAAAAAAACAACAATATTAATACAAGCCTTGCAGGAGCAAAAAATGCAAATAGATATGATTTTTAACTCAAAATTGTCACAGAGCTTCCTTTAACACTTTATAGTTTATCTATAAAGCAATACATTCCTATTCATCCTCAACTCAGAAGCTCAGGATCAACTTTTCACAGTAAAACAACTTCCCTGTTCCCCTGCATTCACACAGATCTGTTACAAAGGTGAAGTCAGAGCCTCTAGCCCAAGCAGGAATAACCTGCACCACAAAACTGACAGTCATTCCTGCAGGAGCAAGTGACAGGAAAGGGATCAATGAGAATTTTATTCCCAGAGGCTTTTGTTTTATTTTTCCCCCGGTCAAGTAGAAAGTAGTTTCCTGAGCTAACATCCAAGCTTCTCCAGTACCTGTGGAGCTGGCAAGTGTCAATCCCACAGCACTTACCATACGAGCAAGCTGGGCCTCCATAGGGCCTGGCACAGTCACACCTGAAGGTGGCCCAGAGGTCCACACAGAGCCCTCCGTGGAGGCAGGGCTGGGACAGGCACCACTCGGTGCGGTCACAGCCTGGCTTCACTGGGGATGACTCCCCCAGCCGCAGATCCGCAGGCAGCACAGCCTCAGCATCCACCTGCAAGTCCTCCAGGCAGCCCACAAAGCCCTGCTGGCTCCGTGTGTTGTTGGCCATTGGCTGCTCAGCACCTCCGATGTACAGACTGAGGAAGGCCTGTGGGATCCCAGCAGTGCCCGGCGGGACAGGAGAGCTCAGCAGGCAGAGCCCAGCCTCACAAGAGCCGTGCCAGAGCTTCAGCTGCACGGCACTGTGCACGACAACTTCCACCTTATGCCACTGGCCATCGTCCACTCTCGGCCCCTCCAGGAGCAGCGAGTACCCAACATCCTCCCTCTTCAGCTCTGCATGCAGGATGCCTTCCAAGAGCTCCAGGAACAAGTACTCAGCTTCATGGCCTCGGTAAAAAAGGACAGCGCTGGGCAAGGTGGTTCGGAAGCGGAGGGACACGCTGGCCTCTCCCGTGCCCCTCCCGCTCTCACTGCCCTCGGGCAGCTCAATGAGGAGATACCCTCTGGAAGCAAAGGAAAACGTTGTTGGTGTCGAGCATGTGGCATCATAGAAACCAGGCTGGCACTGGCACAGGTGGCCGTGGCTCTCAGCTTGGTAGGTTGGGATGCACAAGGCCTCGTTTTGGCAGTCGTGCGTCTGGCACCCAGTGAGCTGGACAGAGCAGTTCTTCCCTCCCCAGGTAATGCCATCCTGGCCAGGGGCACAGTGGCAGGAATAGTCAGCAATGCCATCCTCACAGACAGCTCCATTCTTGCAGGGACCCTCCTCACACTCATTGATGTTAACAGCACATTCCACACCTGTGAAAGAGATTCAGAGATGGGATCTCACTGTGGGATCTCACTGGGGGATCTCACTGTGGCACTGGGACTCCCCCCCAGAGCCTGCCAGGCACAGCCCTCCCCAGCTCTCTCCAGGGAGCAGCTGCCAGCAAAGAGCCCAACACTCACTGCAGAGGGTCCTGCTGACGATGCAAGAGCAAGAAAACCAAACTTCTGTGTCCTCCCAGGTGCTATTTATAGAGCTTTTTGCCCACATCCCCCAACAACTGCTGTCCTGTCCCAAGCTCAGATCCCACAGGCAGTCAACATGCAGAAGGTATGGAAGGAGCAAAACAGCACAGACAATGAATTTATGCTTTTTTCTTAATAGATTTGGTATGTTGAAAGGCTAACTAGGTCCATAGATTTGACAGGAGCATGTTCCAGGCACCAGTGTTGCAGACAGCAGTAAAATGGGAAGTTACTGGAAAGCCTCAGTTAAAAAATTTGAATTCCAGGACAACCTACCAGTTGTAAAACTCACAAAACCCAATTCATTACCAAACAACAAACACAACATGCTCCACAGGCACTCTGCCATGCTGGCACTAAGCTGATTTCAGTTCTGCCCAGTCCTGCAGGAATGAACTGGGTGAGGTCCTGCACTGCAGTTCTATCTCCCAAGTGGCTCAAGTGAATTACAGGCCCTTACACCAAATCTGGCTAATGAAAATCTGCTGGCATTTTCCTGAGCATCCCCAGACTGCCAGAAGAGCCCTGAACTAGTTCACTTTATGTAGCCCATAACGTTGGTTTTCACTAATCTTCAGAGACAGTCCCACAGATAAACCGAGCATGGATTATCCCAATCTAATAGCATTACACTCGATCCAGCCAGCAAGCACAACGAGGGCAGCAGGGAGAAAAAGAAGGAATTCACACACAAAGGAGAGGAATCAAAACACAAAGGACATTTGTAAAGCCACTAGACAGAATATGCATGTCAAAGAGATTAGGGAGCTGCCTGGGGGAGAGAGATGAGGGGAGATGAGGCATTAGGAGCACTGGAGCTGGACTTGATGTGTGATTAAAAATAAAAACATAGCAAAGATACAGGTTCTTGAATATTTGTGGTGATGGTTTGTCCCTGAGCTCTGCAGAGATGAGGACTCAGCACCAGCTCCCATTGTGCCAGTGTAGGGGCAGAGCTCTGAGAGCACTGAAAGACAAATGCAAGGCTCTACTTCTGCACTTTCCAGCTAAGCCAGAGCTGTTCTGTAAGCAACAGTATCTTCAGCACAGCTCTTCTCCTCTTACTGCTGGGCTTGCTCAGGAGGGAACAGCAGGGACAGAATTAAGATTGCAGCACAAAGCTGTGAAGGAAATGTGTTGGAATAAATAAGAGTATAAGGGACATCACTGGGCCTGGAGAATCCAAGTTTAGGAGAAGATGGGAAGACTTCCATTGCAACTGGGAAAAATCGGCAGAGCAGTATAACTGTGTGGGGTTTTCCTGGAGGGCTCTCCAAGCTGCAGGAGGCAAGTGTGCAGTCAGATTTAAGGGGAGAGGCTGTTGAATGAGGAAAGACAGGTTTGGTATAGTCCCAAACCCTTGAGATGCTGCTGCTTCAGATCGGAGCTGCTGATATTTACCAAGGCAAAGAGGGGAAGATAACATTGGTCTGGATAACAAAAGGAGAGATGCCGTGAATTTTTGCATTTCTGAGAAGGCTGGGAGGCAGAGGCCCATTTTCCCATTGCACATTCCCAGCCTGAGCAGGTCTCAGCTCTGCCGTGGCACAGCAGCAGCAGCAGAACCTGCCTGGGCTGGTCCTGCCCCGCAGACCCCAGGGTGAGTCCCCAGGGTGGGTGCACAGCCCCGGGCTGGTGGCTGGTTAAACACCAGGCTTTCCCATGGGATGCAGCTAGTTTGATTTCTTAGATTATTTGTTTGAAATTGGTAAAAAGGAGATTGAACAAGAGTTCTAAAAATCTGGCTAATGACAATTTTTTCCTGGAAGCCTTGCTAAGCAGTTACCCAGAGCTACATCACTACAATTTCCAGAAGTACAGATCATTTCCTGGATATCCATTAATCCAATCTTCTCCAAGACATGGACAGTTTGCCTTTGCAGACCCACTGGGAAGTAGATATTAGGAAGTTGTTCAACACTAATTGGTTTTTCTAAGAGCAGCATCGGCATCCCTTTTCAGGTATGTTTAAAAAAGTAAAAAGGGGGGACAAGACTCTGTTCCACCAAAACTAAGTAACAAAACCAAGTTACTCTCTTTGTAAACAAGTAGTAGTCTCCTCTGTTCCCTCTAAATTTCATAGCTCAAATGTTTACTATTATTTGAGCCATCAACAGTAAAAGCAAGTTGCCAATCTGATTCATTACACCATTAGGAGACTTCAAAATGTTTAATGAGTTCCTTATCTAGTTAAAGACTAACAATAGCAAAGCAGTGGAACTTGTTATCTGGAAATCACACAAGTGGTATCTAAAAGGCTGCTATCTGGAGTCAAGGATTTCAAACATTCTGTAATTCAGCAGTGTCTGAGGTAACAGTCCCAAGCCACCAACCCGCAGGGGCTGGGTCAGAAACACTCACAAGTGGCTGAGCTTTCACAGCCTGCAGTATATTCAAATACAAATCCTTCACCACATTCAGCGTTGCCGCTGTGCTGGGAACAGTCCTGTTTTGTAGATGCAATTGTGATTAAATCCACACAGCTCACCACTCCCTGAATGGAGAGAATGATTTACTGGCTGCTATTAATAAGCAAAGATTCATTGTATGCAGTGTAAGAATTATATACTTCAACAGATACATAAAATGTTAAAAGAATAAGCACAAATGAAGTGAAATATTCTAATTTAGCTGTCAGATATCAAAAAACCTTGAAAGACGAGGTCTGTTCCTTGAAACACGGGAGTTCAGCAGGGCTGCCCGGCCAGCACTGCCTCGCCCTCTCCATAAGGCAGCTGAATTCCTAACGACCTTTCCCTGCTGCATCCTAATTAGGGATTGTATTATGATTATCAAAAGGAAAAAGGAGGGGAGGGAGAGGGGGGAGGCAGGGAATTAGCCGCAACAAACGGACCCCGACACAATTATATTTGCACAATTACTGCCATTTCCATGGCAACCCCTGCTCTGCCGCTCCCCCACCGCGCTGCTGCTCGGGGCGAGGGAGCAGGAGGGGCTGGGGAAGGCACTGACCACCAAAGGTCTGCCCTCTGAGTTACCACAAAAACTACTTCTCAATAAGGCACTTTTCAATCAAGAAAGGAAAAATGAAAACTGCAAAAACATCAGTAAAAAGCAAAACTAACGTTTCACAGAAGTAGCCAGGAGGCACCTGTGTGTCTCCAGAGCTCACCTGGGCACAGAGCCTCAGAACACCTGGCTCTGCCACTGCACCACAAGGCACCACTGCAGCACAATGACTGTGGAGCTGTCAGCCAGACCCCTGCAACAAGGAAATTCCTCGCCCTAAAGTTTCCAAAACAAAACTTTAGGTCTCTTCAAAATAAAAGCATTCTTCCTTTCTAATCGATTGTGGTTCCTCCTCATGCCTCCAGGCACCACTCATCCCACACGAAGCCCCTGCCCTGGGCAGGCACGCACACAGGCAGGACACATCTCATTACCTGCTAGCAGAAAAATTCCCTTCAGGATCACGCCAATCAGCACAGATTTCATGGCCGACTCCTTGTGGACATTGGTGACAGCAAAGGGAAAAAAACGGGGGTGAAGGGTGGGAGGGATGACAAAAAAGGCTGGGCTGAAGGGCAGCGTGTGCAGGCGCTCCTGGTGCCAGTCACACGAGAAGGGATTGGAGCGAGAGCCGAGGGAGCAGAGCCCTGCCCTGCGCCAGGTCTAATCCAGCCCAGCTCTGACCCTCCCAGCTGGCCCCTGGCCGTGCTGACACCAGGAATGTGTGCTCCCAGCAGATTCCCGCTCCGTGCCTCCCAGCAGTGCCCGGCAGTGCCCACAGCCTCAGCTTGGCAGGGCAAAGCCAAGAGACAATCTCTTGCCCTTGCTGCGTTCCAGGTGAATCTGCCAAATTCCACAAATAAGGCCAAAATGTTCTTTATATAGGCTAAGCCAAAAAGCTGCATTTCCACCATATCTGTGCAATACCTAAACCAGAGGAACAAGGGGAGTTCCAAATGCAGAGTGAACCTGGGCCCAGCTGCACATTCAGTACTGAGGGAATCAGGGTCCCTCAGTTTTCCTCCTCTCTGTGCCCTGTTCCAGGGCTCTGTGAGCACAGACACTTCCACTCTGCTGTATTCACAAAAAAAGTCTCAGGTTTTAATGACCATGACCTGTTTCTCTGAAGTCAAACTGGATGGAAGGAAATTCCCTGCATTATGCTGAATGAACTGGTTCAGACATGGCATGCACAATCAAAACTCTCTCTTTCCTCATTAGCCATCTTATTAAACTAGCTGTAGCTTTTTCCTCTACAGTTCTGGTTTAGGTTTTGTTTCGTTTTTTAACATAGTTACTTTCATATTATAAAATCTCTGGAGGCAGAGTGTATTTTTGTGTTGCAAGGACCCAGAGAAGTTTCTTATTTCTGTGAAGAAATGTTATCTGGGAGCTTTTCCCCAAACTTGGAGTTTCTGTTTGTATCAATGTCAGGTCCGAGCAAACAAAACCTCCCACATGTCAGAGTCTGGAATCTGCATTAGCAGTATCACTAAGATATTAAAAAAAGCATTCCACCAACTCCTGTAGTTATTTCACTTTTGTAATTTTACTCAATCCAAACATGCCAGTCTATTTCACAGATACTTCAAGTGGGAGGGATATGGTGTTTGTTTGGAGTCAAAACGTCTCAGATAGCCACGGACCTGTGCACACACAGACCTATCCCAGCACGGATTTGGAACATTATCTCTGTCAGCTACTCTGACCCTTCTGTTATTGTTCAGGAGAAAACAAACAGGCAGTTGTGCACATTCAGCCACTACTGCAACAACAAATTGTAACAACTGTGAAGACTGCAGAACATTCAATGTCTTCAAAAAGATGCCTGGTTTGGTTTATTCCCCCACACATTTATCTCCACATACACACAGAGTCTACCTGGACACTACTGCCTGGAAATCCAGCACACCCCCATGCACCCAGCACAGATTCTGCTCTCACCTGCAGGCACAAGCAGGCTCTGGACTGCAGCACTCACAGCCTTCTGATCAGATGACAGGCAAGTCAAAAGGTCTGATTAACACGGAGCTGTGATCCAGCAGGGAGAAGAAACGTGGAGCAGAAGGGAAGGGGGGGAGCCTCTCCAAGTGCTGCCTAGCTCCCTTCAGCTATATTTACCAAAAGGGATTTGGTTGAAGGGGGAACAGGCCTCTAATCTCTTTACTATCTTAACCTTTTAGCTGCCCTCTCTCTAGAGGCTCTGTCTCTAAAACAAATCTGACTTAAGAAATACCTGCACAAAAAAATTAAATCTATCCAAAGGTGGTTAGAAGGAAGAAGCATCTCCCATTTATTTCCTGACCCATGACCCAGGAATTGAAGCCCATTTGATCTGGGCTGGCACCCTCACAGAGTCACCATTTATAGCTGCTGCACAGAAGGTTTCCACTTCTTTAAGGAGACAAAGACATTATGGCTGTACAAAGTGAGATGGTCAATAAGCCCTCCAATTACACTGGGACACATTCACAGCACATCACCTTCTGATTTCTCATGAAAGTAGAAGTGTTCCTCGGCCATGTGCGAAGCAGTTCAGAATGTTGCCATGATCACAAGGTGCCACTGGCCCGGGCTGGATGTCTGCCATGGGTGCCACAGAGCCTGCAGCAGGACACGGCCTCTTCCCACTGAGCACAGCTTCAGCACGAGAGGGAGCACCCAGGACACTTGAAAGTTTTTAGAGAATGAATGATCCCAACCTCAGCGACAACATTCTTGCAGGTTAAAAATCAGTGTCCATGTTAAACTGAGGTAGCTGCCTTTTTCCTGTCCTGGCCCTATTTATTGCCTAATAAATACATGATGGACTGAAACTGTTTCTGAAAAAAACCAAATAAAGAATTAATTTTGTTGGATTTCTTCTAAAAGACAGACTTTTCCTAATATGCTTTTTCTCCTGACCACAGTTGACATAACTTCCAAGAGCATGCAAGATTCCCACTCCTTCGCACTTCTTTTAGTACCTGTGCAATCTTTTGATTCATATCTGCATCCTCTCAGGGTATCTATATCCTCTGCTAAAGCACAAACTATGCACCAAACAGACTCCTCAGGACCTGCTATGGAGTTGTCTCAGGAATGAGGCACTGCTTTTGCAACAACTCCATTTCAGAGAGAAGGTTCATCTGCCTGCACTGCCCTGAGACAGCTCTGAGGCAGTTAATTTGCAAAGAAAGAATTTCTCCTGACTCGCATTGTTATCCCAACACTCCCCAAATTCCTCAGACCGAGGAAGCAAGCACACAGAAGGAACCCCCTGCCGCCCCAAGAAAGCATTCTTCATCAGAGTAGCAAGTTCACTTTAATCAGCGGAGGCAGCTTAAACCCAAGTTCATGGCAGATCTAAGCTGCCACAGAAATGTGTTTTGAAGAGAAACATTATGGGAAGCTTCACAAAGTTGTTCTGTGATCCTAATATGAAGTAATAAGCTGTTTACCCAGCATGACTGTACTGGGATTAATTGACAAAGGAGGGGAGATTAATTGCTATTATTTCCCTGTCAGCTTCACTCCTCCACATGCACTCACTGATCTCACAGGCTGCTCCCAGCCTTTTGCTGTGTTCATGTGTCAGAACTACCTCAGCTGAGACAAAGTCCTTTACCAAAAGCAATATCCAGAAGAGCAACCTGCTTCTAATCCCCTTCAAGTACTAATGAACCCAAATTTGATGCAACAGAATGAACTCTAGCACTCCTTTGCCCATCAGCCCGTGTTTCTGTCAGCTTTTCTGCCCATGAGCATGCTAGGAATTGGAAAGGATTAAACAGATCTGCAGCTTGGCAAAGCACAATGAAATTCTGAGCTCTGTGAGGGTGCTGGGGAACTGCAGGAGGAAAAGAGAACAGGGCACAGATGTGAGTGGGAATTCTGACAAGAACTATAAACTTTAAACCACCTCTTCGGACAAGATTCCAGTTCACAAGTACAGCATTGTAACTGCGGAGGAAAGCAGCAACAACGAGCTTAGATAAAAGCTGATTTTCAAAGGCCTCATCTACAAAAGCAAATTTTTCTTGATCTGGCCTAAATTAGCAAATGACATAGGCCAAAAAAACCCACAAATAATTCAGCTCAGTTACAGAAGGTGTTAACTAGAAGCTGATTTTACATTCTGGGAATGAAAGTAATAGTTCTTCCCAGGAAAGAGCTGGGCAGAATTAAACCAACACACCTCAACCACTGCAACCACAGAAGGAAAACAGAAAATTTTCCCATGCAATAAAGGCCTGAGAAAGTCTCTGGAATGTTGTTACCTGCTGTTGCAAGTTAAAGGACCGAGTTTTCTCCTGGCTTCAAGTGTTTCTTTTTCCCACGAGATGGCAGCCTGGTAACACTGTGGAGAGGTTACCCTCACCTCAAATCCAGAAACCCAGGATTGTGCTGGAATCTCCTTTCTTATAAACTACTCTGGTGTTAAATTGCCCAACACACGTGGAATTTAAATATGAAGAAGACTGAGAACGAATATTTTAAAGAAAGATGAGGTTTAGTACCAGTTAGCAGAGGACCTTCCCAACAGGGCTGACATTCACCACCTCCCAGATTCTCAAACCAGCAAACAGAACCCTTAGGGTCAGGCAGGGCATTTGGGGAAGAATCCAGACTCCTCATTCCCTTGTAAACAGAGAAGGCTTCCTTTGCTCACATCACTAAGACCTTTTGACCTCCTAACATAGCAGATCACTGCTTTCAGCCAAAAATGGCTGGCTCTTATCATCCCAGGGTGTTAGTGAATGGAGATGTTTTACAGATGTTTATGTGCTGGTGAGCCAATCTGCTACAGCCACTACAATCTGTGATGAATATTAATCATCCCTTTTTTTATTTAAAGGCTGTTTTTCTACATGTTTCATCCTACATGTATAGAAACCCCCACAGTTCTCTTAGGGAACTTTCACTCCAGGATACAGATGCCCTGGATACTCTGATCTTAGACCCTATGTTGTTGATCTTATGTCTCCAAATCTAGTTCATGGCCCATCAGCTTCCTTGCCCACACACAGAGCTTTCCTGTGGCATTTGAGCCCTGCACTGCAGACATCTCATCCTGGAATCCTGCAGCCAGGCAGCAATGCAGGAGTTCAGCATTAGCCAAGCAGAAGATCTGATTCCAGCCACCCCTTCCCCATTACCTGAATAACCAGGCAGGCACTGGCAGAGGAAGCCATTCACCAGGTCCTGGCAGAGGCCTCCATTCTGGCAGGGCTGGGACTCGCACTCATCGATGTTGGTAAAGCAGGTCTCCCCTGGAAAGTGAAAACACAAACAGGCCTCTGAAGTGCACTTGTGCAGCAGTGAAACAAAGATTGACAACTGCAGTCACAGGTTTTGCACTTCTTTTCTTTCACCTAAAAACGCAAAAGAACTTCTAGAACCCTAGCATGTGTCTGCAGGCACTGGCACACAGACACCAGCACCGAAACAAAGGGGGCAAATGAAGGATGAAATGATTTTCCAGTGTCAAACACTGGCAAGATCAGAACTTCTGAACCATTCCCATCTGTGCAACTCATATTTCTCTCATAAAATAATGAAGTGTTATTGTTTATGCCTTCCCACTAGGGAATTTTCCTAGCTGTTAAATCCAGCACTACATACATATCTACAATCCAGGGAAAGAGTGATATTTCAGTGGAACATCCACAGCTTCTAGCTCCAAGAGCACCATATCAAGAAAGCCCTCTTGTCCCACTCTGATTATACAGTTGCTGTCATGAGAGTAGTCTCACCAAGGAAACACCGAGAATAGTAATCTGTGACTCTAGGGAATTAGCTTTATCCGATGAGGAATTTCAGAGATATCCCTAGGGATGAGTTCTGCCATATGCATGAGAGACTGACAAAGGGAAAACACCCTGGCACCTGCACAGCCAGAGGGCATTCATGGAAGCATGGGGAAGCACACAGGCTGCTGCATCAGCCTGGAGACAGGCTTGGAAAGGGAATGACATTCAGCTGTGTGCAATGGGAGCAGAAACACATTCCTGATGCAGCAGGCTGCCAGCCCCTCTGAAGTTCAAGTGTTTAAGTGATTTTTATTGCAGAGAACATTGCTCCATTCCCACCTCCTCACACCACCCAGCGCAGACAGGATGAACCTTTGCTGTGCAGCTCACCTGTAAAGCCTGGCTGGCACTGGCACAGGAACCCAGCTGCTTGGCTGTAGCTGAAGTTGCTGGGGAAGTGGGGCTGTGTCCCGTAGTGGGCTGGGTTGGAGCGCTCCAGGCACAGGCCACCGTTGTGGCAGGGCTCTGTCACACACTCATCCACGTCCTGCTCACAGTCCTGCCCGGTGTACCCTGCCACAAGACACTGCTGTCAGCACCGTGCACAACTTCCCTGGAGCTCAGCTCCCAAACACTGTGGCTGCCTCAAAGGAGAGAGAATAAGATCCCCAAATCTGCAGCTCATCTAGCAGGGAGTCCCTGGGCCCTCTACTTTCTCCACTATGTTAAATATGGGAGCCAAAATCATCAATTTGCGGGAAAGCATCACCTCATGATAGAGGAATACATGATAGAAAATGGCAGAAAAGAGAAAGAAAACTTTATGGTTGAGAATTGGGGTGATTTTTGCAGGTCAATTGGATTTTGGGATGACCTGTAAAGAGCAGCAGTGCAGCCTCACTGTTTCAGACAATGAAAATTCACAAGGGGCCATGCAGTATGATCATTAATTCTCTACTTCTTCATCACAGCAATCCAGGACATGCTGTCCATGGCCGTTTGCCCACACACCACACGAGCAGAGAGCCCCCAGCCCACCTGGCCAGCAGGCACAGCTGTAGCCCTTGACTCCCTCCAGGCAGGTGGCACTGTTGTGGCAGGGGTCGGAGGCACACTCCAGGATGTCCAGCTCGCAGTGGGTCCCCTCGAAGCCAGTGGCACTGCAGTCACAACGGTAACTGTGGGGCACCAAACAGAGCAAGGCATCAGCTCTGCCTTGGACAGCAAGCCCCAGGTGAGGAAAGGGCAAAAGAGCTCAGCTGCCAGTGCTCACACCCACTTGTGCTCACACCTTACCTGTGGAAAGGTAAATTCAGACACACAGGTATGTTCACAGCAGTTGCCTGTGCCGTTCATGCTCTGCAAACAACTTCTCTTTGTGTTTGTTCCTCCCTTCCTTTAAGCACCCCTGGAGTTCTGCTGCTGGGAGGGGGCTTCTCCCTTATTGCCACAAATCATTGTTACTGCCACTCAGTGTACAGAACACTAAATCCAATTCCCCCCACAGCTTTTTATTCTGATTTTCACAGGTTGCACTGAGCTTTAGATCAGTCCTGGTGTCTAATTGCCCCCCACCACTGGTTTCTCACCTGTTAATGAGGTCATGACATGTCCCGTTGTTCTGGCATGGCTGGCTCTCACATTCATTGATGTCCACCTCACACTGGGTTCCTTGATAACCTGGTGCACATGTGCAGTTGTAGAACCCAACATGATCACTGCACAGGGCCCCGTTCTGGCAAGGGTCTGAAGCACATTCATCTATTTCAGTATCACAGTTCACACCTTTGTTAAAAAACAGGAAAACATCTGTGTTACAAATCCAGAAAAATGTGTATGTGCTGCCTGGAATTCTGAGATGGAATCACAAGAGTCATGTTCTCAACCCCAGCTGGCTACCAGCGTGATCTCTACCTGCTTCTCCAAAATATTGTTCCATTTATTTCAATTCTGTTCATAACTTGCTTTGTGATACCCAAGAAAAAAGCACTAAAGCATTGCAAAACACTGGCTACAGTGATACCTGATGTTAGTAAGTGATTTTATTGGGAAATGCTATTAAAAATACAATGTTAGCTCCACTACCCCTGGTCACAGATAACAGCAAGTGACACCTGTTTGGTACAAAGTCCCAACCTCCCTGACAGAACAAGACCTCATGCAAGATTTCTATGCCATTATCTCATCTATTTTCCACCTCTTTGAGCTGCCTGTGGCCTGGCACCCAAAGCTCACTCCAAACTTTACTCATTACAGTGGCACCATCTAATCTGCCCTCTTTGGCGAAGGCTCCCCACAGAGTGGGCATGGCCATCCTAATCCTGGCAGAATGTGGGCCCCCTAATCTGGTTCAAACCCCTCAATACCCACACAAAACTTCCTTCACCCAAATTCCAGCTGCAAGCACCAGGAAACAACTGGTCTTGCCAGCCAGTGGTGCTTGAACCTCTGGATGAAGAACTAAACCACAAGGCTAAGCTTCACATTTGACATCAGAATAACTTGAAGCACAACAAACGCCTCCAGCTGCCTGGGTGACTTTATTGCTCCTTTGGCAGGGAATCCCACAATCCTGAATTGAGGATTCAGCATGAAGATAAAAAAAGGACCAATTTGCTTGATACTCAAAATCACCAGTAACCTTAGGGCCCACATAAAAATTCTGCCTTGTTTCTCCTTCATCTCTCTTCATTTTTATCAGAGAGTGAGTCAGCATCAGGGACTGCATTCCTGATGTTGTAACTTCTCCTCATTCCACTGGTAATCAACAGCATTCCTTCACAGCAACCCAACTCCTTAAACACTTCAGTCTGTGAACAGGAGGAAGGCTGAGAAAGTTCATGTGCGAGGTGGTACCAGGCAGACATGGACACATTCCACACCATTCCGCTCCGATAAGCAGGGCTGGGGGAAGGAGAGCCTCCACTGCCTCCCTCACAGATAACTCACAGGTGTGGATTCCTCTCTGAGTCACCATTAGCACAGATGCACAAAAGAGAAACACTTAAATCACATGCTAAATAAACATTTGCCAGGCATGAAAGAATTGGAAATCTCCAAGTAAAAGACACTTTTTTCCAAAAGACAAGTACTTCCTTTGGAAAAATCCTGCTGGACAGGACAAAGAACTAGAGGCCAGGTCGGTAGAGCTAAGTTACACCTGGAAACCCTAAGTATCCATTTCCTGATGATAAATATCTTTGTTTTTGAATAAATAGCTTCCTTAATTTAATCACAGCTACTTTGTACCTAGTACTCCAGTGTCAGGCAGTCCACTCCAGGGTCCCTGTCTCTCAACACCCACACCATGCACTGAATTCAAGGCCTCAAGCACTGCCTTTGAGCCGCTTTGAGCAGCCCTACACTATCACTCACACACAGTCCCAGACACGGAGAACACAGAGCCTCAGGGAGGCAGGGAGGCAGCTCCTCAGTGTGGGAGCCCGAGGAGGCAGAGCAGCCTGGGTACCTGTGTATCCGGGCACGCAGTGGCACTCGTAGTGGTCCATGTGGTTGAGGCAAGTGCCGTGGTTGCGGCAGGGCTGGGACGCGCACTCGTCGATGTCGATCTCGCAGTTGGAGCCCTGGAAGCCTGGCACGCAGAAGCAGCTGTACTCGCCCGCCCTGTCCCTGCAGATGGCCCCGTTCCGGCACGGCCCTGAGGCGCACTCGTCGATGTCGTCCCCGCACGCGGCCCCGCTGAAGCCGGGCTGGCAGAGGCAGCGGTACCCGCCCGGAGCCTCCACACACGTGCCGTTGTTCAGGCAGGGGTGGCTGGAGCACACAGAGCTTTCCGTCGGGCAGCCTCCTCCATCGGGGCCCGGCTGGCACCTACAGGTGTATCCGGTTGGGCTATCCACACATTCCAGCCGAGGGTCTGTGCAAGGGCTGCTCTCGCACTCATCAACACTGTCACAGTCGGCACCTGCGGAGCCTGGTGTGCACACACACTCATATTCCAGGAGCCCTGGAGTCCTGCTGCACGTCATGTGGGCAGGACAGTCATGCTTAACGCAAGCATCATAGAGGAGTTCACAGTTTATGCCCATGTAGGCTACAGGCTCCACGGGGCAGGTGCACTGGTAACCCGCTTCCAAATCCTCACAGCTCCCCCCATTCTCACATGGGGATGAGGAACAGCCACTGTCATTTTCAGAGCATGAAGTTCCTGTTGAGAAAAGAGACTTTGGTTAGTCAGCATTTGTAGCTCTAAAGAAAAAAGTTCTGCCAATCCCCATATACAACTCAAAGATTGCCCACCTAAATTCCACACTCCAAGAGGCTGTTCTAGCCAGGAGATGAGAAGGATACTGGACAATCAAACATTTACTATAAAGAAGACAACAGCCCTTCATGTGGTGGCAATCAGGAATCTCTTGCCAGTTTGGGTAACCAGGTACCTGCTTTTTTAGGAGACACTCAAAAACCAACTATTTTACTTGTGCTTATTCATCCATGAGTCACTTTGAGAGCAGTGACACATATAACCTTAAATCCATTCACAAGATTAACTTCGTGTAAAATTCCATGACCCCTTTCACTGGCAGGGCACAGCATTTGTGCCTGGAAATCCAGAGGCAGGGTAAGTTCAGGTATTGGCTGTGGCTCTCTATGTCCCAGCTGCTCTTTCTGGGGGTACAATTTTTTCCTCAGCTAATCCAGAAATGATTTGAAGATGCTCCCATAAATAACCCAAGGCAAACTCAAAAGGGGCACGTTTCACAGTCTCTGATTGCATTAGGCAGCTCAGGCTGATAACCACTGACCCTCACCCTCTCCTCGTGTACATTTACACAGCAGGACAATTTTAGCAAGGAAGAGCAGTGACTGCTGAGATCACCGTGCTGATGGCATTTTAGATCCAAACACTCAGTACCTGCTGAGCTAAAACACCAGTCTAACAACCAGATACCAGGAACTAATGTTGAGACCAAATTCCTCTAAATCTGGGAGCATTTGGATGTAATCAGTTAATTCACACTGAGCCACAACGCCTTGCTGTCCCCACAAAGGCAGTGTTTAAAAGGCTCTTGCCCCATTAAGCAACTCCACCGTCCGGAAATGTGATGGGACATGCCCACTGAACTGCAAATCTAGTTCATATAAATGAGGATACACGACATTAAAAAAAAAAATATACAACACAGATATCTCAAAATTGAGCAGAATGGAATAATAGGAGGAATCCTCATTTCTTTTCCAAAAGAAATTTTAAATTTACTTTGTGAAACAAGGGGCAGATTGGCCAAAGGGCAGGACAGCCCAGGGGACAGCAGATAGTGGCCTTTATGTCAGAATGAGGATATTTGTCCTGGATTCAATGCCACAATTAAGCACTTTCCAAAAGTGCATAAACCAACCAAAAATATAATAAAGGGACAAAGGGAGGGCAAACAGAGAGCTTGTCCTTCCACAAAGGCAGCAGCCATTAGCACCTCATCCCACCATGGCCTTCTGAGATCAGCGCTTTTCATTCTGTTCAATTCCAGCATAAATAAGAGAGAAGCTGTGTGGTAGAGATATCCCAGCCTAAGTGTTATATCCCTGCATAAGTGTTATGAAACATCCAAACTTGGAAGTAACTCTGCAAACAACTATATAGCAGATGTTTGGAAAATGTCTCTGGAAAATGGTCTCAAAGCAGAGATAAAGCTCATGAAAGAGCAAATGGTACCTGAGAAATTGCTACTGGGAGACAATCCAGACTTCCCTGGTGTTGGAAGTCAAGCCATCACTCGAAGCCTTGGGCAAGCAGCTCTTCACTCTTTCTGCTGCCCTCTCTAAGTAGCTGTGGCCCAGGTAGTGACAGGCCTCGGTCTCTGAAAACCCCTCAAAGCTGCAGGTGGAGCAGGCAGGATCCCAGATCACCGCAGCTCCCTCAGCCCTCCCTGCTCCATGGCGAATGTTGCTTTCCCCTGCCATGCTCCGTGCTAAGGACTCGCCAGGATCACACCACATCGCTGCTCCCCAGCTGACCTTCCAGGTCTCTCACTGGTGCCAGCATTATCCCGGCCCAATTTTGGGCACGTTTGCCTTGCTCTGGTGCACCTTATTTAGCCCCGGTAGTTAATCTGTGTCAGTGGTGCTCTATCATCAACTCTGCCCCATCAACTCCTCACTCTCTTTGTACCTGAAGGTGGAGGCACTGACTTCGGGGCCTGAAAGGGATTTATAGGAGACTTTGGTTTACAAAAGGCTGCCCCTGCCCTGACCTCCCCCAAATTCCTCCCACTAAAGACTGTAGTGTTTCTAAGTCTTCTTTTAAGAGGCCATGCTGCTGGGGGAGGGAGGGTGCTCAGGGATTTAGGCAGCCCTTTCTCTTCCCAGCATCATCTCCATGGCCCACCCCTCCCTTCCTCTCTCATGTGATGCTGGGGAGAGCTGCTGAGCCCTGCACTGTCCAGCAATCCCATTATTCTGCCATCAACCCTTTTATTCTCACATTCCCAGTCAGGCAGAAAACAAGGATGACGGAATCTGCCTGGAATCTCTGTGGCAATTAGAGTGGAAGCCCAGGAAACTATTTGCAAAAGAGCTTTACTAGGCGGGAGATACGAGCCTTTGTAGGCTTAATGAGTAACCGGCCCCAGCCTGCACTTTCCGCAGGCCAGGAGCACCGTTTGGGATAAAAAAGGAGCCCAAGTCCAGTGCATGTTGGGAAGGAGCTGCAGCACACTCCATCTGCAAAGAAATTCCCCTTTCCACAGAATCCCCAGGCACTGCTGGCATAGCCAGGCTGAGTCACTGCCAAGGCTCATGCGTGGCTTTCTGCTTCCATGAGAAGAACACAGGCAAAATGATTTTTGCAAATAAAGCTAAACATCAAAGCCCTTTGCTGTTTCCTGCCTTTCCTGAAGTTCTTTCACAACAGACACACCTTTTTGTACCTTCTCTGGTTTGGTCCATCACATGGCTGCCATGCTCAATGACCTGTCCCTTACAGAAAGGTGTGTGACGAATATGTGGTCCCATAGTCACACACCACAGACCCAACGGGGTTCAACTACAGACAACACAAAGCTTCACCTGTAAGTGCAGAGGCCTTCTTGGCTTACCAAAGACAGCAGTGAAGGAACAGAGGGAACTCCAGTCTGCTCAAATCTCACTGAGACCATGAACAATAGCACTGGTTAATATATGTACTTCAACAGGACCACGTTTGGGAGGAAAATGTTCCTTTTCTGGAATAGATAACCCGGAGTAACACAGCACTGCTCACAGGGCATGCATGGAGCAGGCTGAGGACACTGCAGCATGAATTACAAGAAATGAAACTTATCTAAATAACTGCAACTTATTCTGTGAACTGCAGCTGGCAGAAAATCCCCCACGTGTTTGATGGACTCAGTGGAGGCTTCAGGGACATTAACAGCACCCAAATTGTATCACACACTCCCCTGTATCCAGCATTCCTGTACTAATATGGAATATTTCCCAAGGACAAAATATGCCCCTGTGTGAATGTATTCTAACCCTAATACTCCTTCCACGGCACTGCTGAACTTCTGGCTTGACAAAGAGCACATCTGACGCTTTTAGTTCTGATTTTGTTCTTTTCAACCATCAGTCCTAGGGCATACAGTTATTGCTCTCAGTTTTGGAATAGATTATTATATGAATGTGAATAGCACATGAATATGCACTAAACACTAATAATAAAAATGAATTAATTAGCTTTTCCTGCTGCACAATATAAGAACCACAAAAACACGTAGTTCAGACTACGCTGATTCATGAACACAGTGAAAATCAGGTCAAGGAAATCACTGAATAAAAAGAGTTTATAGTTTTTCACCATAGTTGTTGCTGGATTAACAATGACATTCAGGAGTTTTTCTTTACATTTCACAAGAAAAATATGAATTAGTGATGTTTGTAAGGGAAAAAAGCATTAAAAGTGCATTACAGTCATACCGTGCTGCAAGCCTACGCTGAACTGAAACCGGAGGAGACCACAGCTCCTTTGAAGAACAGTTCCAGGCATTTAGGGGTGGGTTAGGAGGAACTTCAAAGGCTACCAGAGTCCCATATAAAGCATTCATTGAGCTCTGTCAGGACAGGGCTGGTTTTACACTTTAAAGGTAGCTGACAAAGATTTTCCCCAAACGATGAGGTTTGTGACCTTTTGTAACACTTTAAGGCAAACAAGCTGCATTACCAGGCTCTGTTTTAATAATTGACTTTAATAATCTTAGACTTTATACCTGCACTATGGGATCTTATCAAAGTTGCAACAGTGAGTTTTTTAACCACAAAAAAATCAGAAATTAATGAGAAGTCAGGCAATTAATTCTCTGATTGGAAATGCTGCTTTAGCATTGCTCACTGGCTTCTATTTTGGGGGTTTGCTTTTCACAAGTTTGTTTTTCCAAAGTCTTGGGTAACTCTGATACAGGATGGATGTTGTCAGCCTGGAGACACACCTGACCTTGTGAAAGATGCTCAGTGCTGCACTGATAACTACCTTAAAGGTGTCTTAATGACCACTTAAAATTCCGGCAGGGAAGAGGCAGCATTGGGGTTATCAGCTCAGTTTCCTTTGTACAGAAGGACAGAAAAAAAAAATCCAAGCAGAGGCAGTGGTACCTACTGGAAATCCCCATCCCTGAATACCTGTTCATGCACATGGCCTGCACTGGGGGAAAAATGAAAATGTACCTGTGCACAACCCCTGCAAATTGCTCATAACCACAGACACAGCTCCCAGAAGAGTCAGGCTGCCATAATATTATTTCCTGGCCTAGCAAAAACTGAATGTGAGCTTGGACAAGCTAGATCCACCTCGAGCAGGAAGAAGCATCCTTCAGATGTTTTTCATCTGTCCTCCTCAGTACAACAACTGAAAAAAGCCCAATTTACAACTAAGAGGTGAGAACAGCAGGATTCCCAGAGCACCACAGGTCCCAGCTGCACCACAACAATAGGAGCTTGAGGGATCTCCAGGTTCCCAAAGCACTGGTCAAACCCCAGCCTGGGGCAGTTCTCACCAGTCAGGCTGTGCTCCTGCTGCTCATCCCAGCACACCTCCCACTGGAGAAAGATCCTGAGGCCAAGGGTAGAAAGGAAACCCTTCTACCAGAAGAGATTCAGAGCGACACAACTACTAAATAAACTCTGAATAAAGGAATGGAGAGTTAGGTCTCCATGACAACAGGAAGGCATGTGCTTATATTAGTAAATCCCTGCTGACCTCTGCTGATCTTTCCCTATCCTGGTCAGTGTAAAGGATTAGTGAAAGGGGACACACTTTGGCCTCTTCCCAGGATCCACACAACCAGAAAGGGAAATGGACAGGCTTGAAAAAGGGCTTTTATATTCACCCTCCCTCTTCCCCACCCCTGCTCACTTTGGGAGGACGACTATGGAAAGGAATGGCAGGATAAAATCAAATCCTTCTTCAGGAAGCACCTTCTATGTACCTGTTCAGGGAGGGTACAAGGCCTCTCTTCACGTGGCTTCACACATCCCTAGGGCTGTACAAGCCCCATTCCCTTCTTGACACATGGAGATTAAAGCCTTTCTATCCAGACCTGAGCTAAGCACCTGCTCTGAGTAATATCAGCACCAGAAAACAAGGCCTAAACCTCTCTGAGACTGCTGACAAGTTCATGACATGCTAATAATTGGCAGTAATATTTCACCTAGCCTAAAATATTCCATAACCTGTATTCCTTGTCCCGTTCAACACAGTAATGGCACTTGTGACAGTTGCTTTAACAGCAGGCTTTTCTATTTAGCCTAGGAAAAGGGGATGTGGGAATGGGAAACCCTCCAAAATACCAATGTTTGATCCCAACTACGAAGCCCCTGGGCTGCAGCAGCTTCCCAGCACCCAGCTCTGCTGGTGTACCTTGATGACTCTGGGGCCCAGAGCCAAGTTCTTCCTCCCCATTTTTTAAAAGGGAGAAAGGATTCTGAGATATATCTTCTGGGTGAAGCTAAACATTATTGTTACTGTCTCAGGTTATCATCTTACCAGATATGACAATTTATGTGAAGCAAGACATGGCACTATGACTAAAAAACACCAAACCCTGAAAATAAAGATTAGCTAATCCAAAAGCAGTGTTGGCAGTGAGCAGGCAGGACTTCTAAAACAATACTGAATAAATGGCCTGACAAGATGCCAGGGAACCCAGCAATGCCAAGAGTGTCTTTTGGAAAAGTCAGTTTTAAAAAGAGCCTTACTATTCATGGCTTTGATGTCTCTTGTAGAGTTTTGGTAGGTCAAACACACAAGCCCAGCATTTCAGCCAAATACCACCTTGGATGCCAACTTTAAAGGCCAGATTACAGTTTTACCCAGATTACTGCATGTAACTTCCCAGACTGCTTCTGACATTGTTTCTCTTTGTTACTGGAAACCAACAAATTCCACACCACATTTGAACGCGAGGTTTTTGGTGTGCCAGAGTTTCTCATGCCAGATAGATGTAAGCAGTCTACTGGTGTAAAATATTTATAGAGAATTTACGAAGGCCTAGACCTAGACTTTCATTCATTCAGGCACAAGAAGTGTGGCTCAGGTTCTTGTGAAATATGCAGAACATTTACCCCCTCAAAGAAGGCGGATGGTGATTCCTGGCTCTCTCTCCCCCCAGCTTGCCCAATGAATTGCTGAGAGGTGCCAAACAGCGGGCACATATCCATGGGGCCCAGCAGTGCCAACATCATGGCCCAAGGCATTAACAGCATTAGTCAGAAATACCACTTCAGGGAACTGAACTCATTCTCACCACAGAACAAGAAGCCAGCCAGTTTGTGTTCTACTGCAGATTTGAAGGTGTAACTCCTATTATCATGCTTCTAGAACTGGGAGGAAAACAGGAGCTACGAATCCCTGGTTTGTGACAGCATTGAATACATTGCCAGAGTAACTCTTTGATCTTCTGCACTCAGGACACCCCAGTATTTTCCCTTAATAAACACTCCTCCAAGCTGACCTTCATGTTTCACACATTCTCTTGATCTCTCAGCCATTTCCACAGATCAAACACTAGGACAGGGACTTTCCTGTGTATTCAGTTCACCAGAGTGAGTCACAGGCCTTAATTTCCAATTCTTATTTAAATATACTGACAATGGACAAAACAGCTGGAAAGATTGGTTTTGTTTGTTCCCCAGTTTTGAAGAAAGCCTTAAACTGTCCCTACCTCCGAGCTAATCTCAAGAGCTGGCATGAGAGCTGATAGCAAAAAAGGTTTGTCTTGCACATGCTTTCCCTCAGCAGGCGTCCAAATCATCTTCCAGGCCAAAGGTATGTGAATTCCTGTGCCTGCTGATGGCTGGAGTTGTGGGAACAGAAATGAGAAGACACTCCTTCTGCCCTCCAGGATCTCCTTTAAAGACAAGGAATTAGCTGGGAGCTATCGTGTTTCCATTACATAGGCAGAAGCAGTAAAGGGGGATCACAGGCTGAGCCTGCACTGACGCCCCTGCCCCTCCGGGGTTTCTTTCAAACAACTGGAGATAGCAAGGACCTGGCTGCAGGATGCTGATGGGTACAGACTGCACCAGGCCAACTGCATACTCAGAATTTCCACAAAAATTGTGACCAAGTAACTTAGGCACTCTCTGCTTCAATGACATTTAGACTCAATCAATTAGAAATAAAATAAGTAAGTTATATGGTTCATAAGGGCAAGAAAAGACATTTCTTTACACCCTTAAAAAGCTACAAGTGCTACCTAAATAGCACCATTCACTCCACTTAAAATCTGGCAGAATTCCCCTTGCAAAGCAGGCGTAGGTGGAAAGCCTATGAAAATCAGCACTTTCCCTCGAGCTCTGCTGGCTCCAGCAAGAAGTCATCCACCTGCACTCAAAAAACCACCACGCTCTCAGTGAATCAGTGTTCCAGAGAAGAGCATTCTCCAGGAGTGAGAAGCCATGAGTGCAGTGGTCAGAGAGCACAAACCTCCAAACCACGTCCCGGCCCTGGCAGCCACACGCGGGCAATCCCTCCATGGAACCTGCCTTGCCTCTGCCCAACACAAAGCCACCATAATTGCTTCACACTCCAAACCAGTAGCTATGGTTACTAGATACAAAAGACAGTCCTGCTGCTTCCCTGTGGCCAGAGGAATTCCAGGCACTTAGAGCAAGCACACCAGACAAAGAAGCCGGTACAAAGAAGAGAAAGAAAAAAAAAAGACAAAAATCACAATATATTTTGACTTTCACATTCATGGTCTGAGGTGGACAGAGCAAAGGAAATGCTGGGAGGCTTCAGAAGGAAAAACAGACTGTTGGGGAATCAAAGGAAAAGCTGAAAACTTTCTCCAAATCTCAAAAATTACATAAACATCACCTACTAATGCACAAAATGCCAAGTGCCGTGTTCAGCACACACAGAGAAAATCCTCTGACTGTATTTTCTCAATGTTCTCCGCATTTCACATCCACTTCTTCACGTCGTGGATCATCCCTGCACTTTCTCAGTGGAAACCAGACCTGACTTGTACTGACAGGTAACTGGCCTGGCATTGCCGAGAACGGGATAAGGAGAGCAGTTCAATCCAAACCATACTTTCCAGTAAAAGGCTGGACGTGTTCCTGACATGACCTTATAATCCCTACATGACTAAAACAGATGTCTAGGCCCAGCAGATCTCTAGGTACCTATTCCAGAAGAAACAGAGATACGTAATTTCAGGGAACATAAGATACTGTGAACAAGGCTGTCAATGGAACCCCAAAACATGCTCTTGGGAACTTGGAGAATCCCAGTGTACTCAAGTAGATTCTTTGGCTATAAAATCAGTTTTCAGTGTGGAAAAAAATACAAAACAAAACAACCCCCCACCAGTGTGATAGACTCTTTTGTTACCTCATTACTTCTCACACTTTGAGGATGGATCTGCTTTCTTCAAAATTTCTAAGTGGAGACACTCCTGTCCTGTGATCTCCCTCCACATTTTGTACCAGATGTATCTGGCACTACACTCCCTTGGGTACAATCCTCTTGTGCCCAGATGTATTTCTACAGCAAATGGGATGGAAATAAAGGTCCATGTTTCTTCTGCATGGGCACAGCCAAAATATTCAGACCTTTCCAATGGAGAAAATGGTTACTATAATAGCTGAATACTTAATTACATGAATACTTAATTACTTTTAGTTCTTGTGAATAAATGCATACATACATGTGCACAGGGAGAAAGATGGAAAGAGACAAATAAATAGAAGGAAAAATATATCTAGAATGAAATGTTTGTTTATCTTCCAGACTAAAGTTTTCAGGCTACAAATCTAACTGCAAGATGACAATTGGTTCAATGTAAGGTAAGGTCACAGATTTGATCCAAAGTTACTGCATAGTAGCTGGGTAAGAATCAGGCACAGAAGACAAAAACTTACCCCAAAACAAGAGGAAAAGTGGCAGCAGGAGAGCAGCATTGCACGGCCTGGAGGTAGTTTTCTTTAATTCCATGACAAGTGTAAGAGTGGCTGTTCTAAACCCCTCCGGGGAGAGACAGGAGCCGGAGCCCAGCAAGCCCCTCCTGTGGCCACATCACGGTGCGGGGCGGGCTCTCCCCACGCCGGTCGCTCGCCCCGCGCTCGGCCGGGCCGCAGCAGCACTGAGCCCGCGGACAGAGCCCGCAGCCCGCGCTGCCCGCGCCCGGAGCGCCGGCAAAGCCTGCCTGGATCGCGCGGAGCGGACTGCGCCCGCTGCCCCGGGCACGGGGCTGGCCGGGAACGGCCCGGGGGGGTCCCTCTGCCCCTCCGCAGTGCTGAGAACACTCCTGCCGTGTCCCCCACAGCCGTGACACGGCTCGGAGCGCTTCGGGACAGAGGCTGTTTGGAGGATGCAGGGTTCTGCATCAGCTCATATTTACAAATTCCACAGGAGGATCGAAAAGAGTTTTCTGAGTGAGGCTGCTTTGTTCAAAGAGAAATAAGACAAAAGCGCTCTTAACCCCAGAGTTAGTCCATATTAGTCTTTACTGCTGTCTCATCATGGGGTGAGTAATCCCACAGGACAGGAGAACTCACAAAATGTACAGGAACCCTCTCCCCAACTGAGGAACAGTTACAGAGATCAACAGAGGTATCTGCAAAACACAGGCACCAAAGCACACCACCTTTGGATATATGGGTTCAGTTTTAGGAGTGGAAAAAGTTAGCAGTGCTCATTGTTTAATGACAGTAACTGGAAAAGGACAGCCTGCACTCAGCTGAGACCTACTAAGTCCCTCTAAATCCACATCACAATTGGATTAAACTAACTGTAATGAGAATTAAGTACATTGCCTCACCCTTCACTAACAACTAAAAATAGAGCACAGGTAAGATGCCAGACAAATTCCTAGTTTAAACAAGAAATATGCAAGATAGCAAGGAATTGGTGCAGAGAGACCTAGGCTGCACATGAGGAAAACAGGAGCAATCCTACAGTGAGTAATCTGTATTATCCCAGGATCCTTGCAGGGTGGGATATGTGCATGGAAATGGGATAGTTACTGCAGGGGTTTTACCTTCAGTGCAGAAGCAGAACAGCCACAGCAAGAGCCTTTCCACCACCCAGACTCTGCAGGTCAGGAACAAATGGTTCATCTCACTGTCCTGCCTTGGAATGCTCCAAAGATGATATATCATGTGTTATCAACCTTATCTGGACCACCCTGCCCCTTCTTTCATCTCTGGTGTCCTCAGTCTGTTTTCTCAAGATCAGCCTCAGTATTAGTTTCTTGCCAGTTACCAGGACCATCTGGAACTCATTTCTGTCTCCTTAGACTCTTGGTTTGCTGTCAGGGGATGTAACCAAACACTGAAGTGTGCAGAATCTTTCTACTCAGAATGTTTTCGCCTCACCTGTTTTAACTATGCTCCCTACAATCCACCTTTTCCAAATCCCAGCAAATACATATGAATCATTGCACAATTAACACAGCAACAAAGCACCATTCTTAGCCAGGCACTGAGTAGTGCAACACCTCACAACACCTGGAAAACTCACCTATCCATGGTAATTTGTGGCTCCTAGGCTGAAGGACCTGCTCAGCTTTCATAAAACAGAATCAGTGTGACAAATCCCCCACTCCACAGAAAGTGGAGGTCGTCCCACAGAGGCTGGGGTCTTGTGCAGCCCTGCTGCTCCTGCTGTTCTGTGTAGCCTGGGATACCCCAAACCCTGGACAGAGCCATGACTTGTGGCACACTAGCCAGACTGAGGGAAGAGGAAAACATCCAACTTCCTTATAATAATTAAAATACCTTAATCCATTGTCTACCTGTGAGGATATTAGAATTTAATTTTATCAATGTTCACGGCTGCAATTTTATGAGATTCTGCCAGCATAAACAGCAAACCATTCCTGTGTTGGACCCCTGGGTATACAAAAGCCAGTGTGGGTATTAACCAGCTTAGTCCAATTAAAGGACCCTAATGCACCTCTTTTAAGGCTCTGATTTGTTAGGCTTGACTACATTTCCAAAGGAGCACAATTGGGTGGATTTGTTATCTAAAGCATAAGCTGCCAGTCCTTAGTCATCCTCGCTAAAGCCTTCCCCAAACTTGTCATGGTTTGTGCTACCTCCGCATCGCTGCTGTCCAACGTCACCATAATCTGCTCTTTAACGTAGTATTAAAACTAGAGCCAAAGGACACAGCTGCTTTCCTTGGTGTAACACTCATTATGAGAGATTTAAGGACAGCATAACAGCAAGGCTTCTATTCTCAGCCCAGAGCAGGAACCTTCGCAAGCCGGAAATGCATGCCATGGAAATGGGGCAGCAGTGGGCAAGCTGGATTAGGAGAAAAAGGAGAAAGTAGGTCTGAGGTACTCAGCAGAACCTTCCCGCCCACTTATTCTATGCTTTTCTGTACACTTTTCACAAAACAATCCTACACATCTTTCTACAAAAAGTTCAGAGAGAACCATTCACCAAAGTACCTCAGCAAAAGCCTGTTTTCATTCAAAGAACAATGTACACTCGCATGAGTTTCACAATCTTTCCTCACACAGGGCTTAAAATAATCCTAATACTGCAGATTGGATACTGGAGACGTGTGACAGGCCGGCAAATATCAGTGGTACGAATAAAGCCATTCCTATCTCCTGTCACGTGCATGCTGTAGCTGCCCCAGAGGACAGAGCCTCACCTTCCCCTCTCACCATCCTGGAACCACCGGGCACAAATCTATTTTACTGAATTAAACAATGGAAGCCAACAGCATCAAAGTAATGATTTTTTTCCCAACTTTGTTCTCCAAGAGTCATTAGGCACAACCATACATAAAGGAGTTCTTACTAACAGTGGCTGCTGGCTTGGGAAGTTGAGTTAGTAAAGAAAAATCCTTCCAGTTCCACTCAAAAACTGTGCCAAACCTGACTGCTTCCATACACTCTCCTGTTTTCTGTCACTGCTGAAAAGTGCCAGGAATATTTTTAAAAACTTCAGGTTTTGGAATTTCAAGCCTCCAGACTCACAGGCCAATTCTGTACACCGAAATGTTCAAATACAATTTGGTGCTGTAATGCTCAAGGGTTCCCCAGAGTCCAATCTCTAAGTGGAAATTGGCTCTCTCCTGCTGCCCTGAACAGGCACTGTCCCCACTCTCTCATCAGCCCACTAGATGTCCCTTCTGCACTACAAAAGTCACCAAAGGCCCTCGTGTGAAAACGGGAGAGCTGGAAAGAAATGAATGTTACAGCAGCACCAGGGAATCAGAGCAACTGGACATATCCTAAACTGCTGCAGGACTGTGCCAGCAACACCCTGGATGCTGCAAGACCTCTTGCAACATCCCCACAGCGGAAAAGCCAAGGCAGAGTTTGGGCTGTGAGCCAAAACTTTAAAGTTGCTATTAAAATCTGGCAAAATCACACAAAATTTCCAGTCTTGAGACATCCTAATCGCATTTTTTAGACACAATAAATTTAGTTTCCTATCATTGCTGATCAGAACTGCTGGCAAGCAAATCATGCTGCCTGATAAACGACAGAGCCCTGAGCCTGTGCCACTGATCAGTCCCGAGAAATGGCAATGGAGGAAGTGGGCTGACAAGGCAGAGCAGGAGAGTTTTTGTCTGGGCACTGGCACGGGTGGGCAGAGTTCTGGCACAGCCTCACTTTCCTGGTGCATGATCATTGATTTCAGATAAAATTGCAGTGCTGAGGAAGAGGAGGGGGGCAGTCCAGCAGGACAAGGGCAGAATGAACATGTTTGCCTGAGGTCTAAAATCACCTTCTCTGCCTTGCAGCATTGCTGCTTGTTCAGGGATCTTCATGGTGCACCTCATCCCAAGAAAAGAGCAAACTGTAAGGACCATAACAAAGATATCCAGCACGTGCACAGCACCTCTGCCTTCCTCTCCAACAGATAAACCATTCAAGCACACACAGACAAATAGAGACAGGGCCACACTCCTGCAAAATTGTCTCTCGAGGAAGTCTCAGAAGTCAGGCTCTGACCATGGATGTACCTTTGATCTACGTGAGACCCTGCTGGACTGCTGCAGGTCAACTTCATGCCCTTTGATCCTCTCCCCCTGCTTACAGCTGCCTGGTGGAGGTGAATCCCTTCCAAGGGGCCTCTCTGGCAGATCCAAAGATGAGAATGTTGATCACCTAACAGGAGGCAGCCAAAACGGTGTAAAAAGGGTCTCAGGCAAGTTTTCTGCAGTAAAATGTTACAGCAGGGAGGATGTGCCCAAAGCATTGCCAGGATCTGAGGGTGTTTTGAAGGCGTGTTGAGTACTGAGAGGCCTTTTTGCTGCTGTTTTTGTCACAAACAGATCCAACACATTTGTAAATAGCCGATTTCCAGGGGGCTCAGTGCAGGCTGGTGCCGCTGGAGGGCAGGTCTGTGCTCCCAGCCCCAGAGCAGCCTGCAGAGGTTGGATTAGCAGTGCTTGCTGCAGAGCTCTGCATTGCCAGAGCCCTGGAGCCAGGCTGGGCTTCAGGGGAAAACCAAAGGAACCCACGCTCGGAGCCAGAGGGAGGGAGGCTGCCCTGCAGCACAGCCCGGTTGAAGGAACCTCGTGGTGCTGAAGTTTGTGTTCTCTGAAGGCCAAACAGGGGAATTTTGGGCTTGGAAAACAAACACATCCTGCTGCACTGTGTGAGCTGTGAGCTCTGAAGATGAGTGTAGCCTCAAAGTCCTGTCTGACATCTATCTCTGCCATGGAAACTACACCTTTGAATTCTGCATAAAACCAGCAAGCTCTGCCTCATTTTCCTTCCAGCTGCAATCTCTGCTTTCCCTCACAGCTGCACACACAGTCTGCTCAGTAAGGAGGCCTCTGGGAAAGCTGGACATTGTCACCACAGTAGGTGACAGGAAGTAAAATGGATGCAAACCATGAATGTGCCAAATGTTGAGGAATGAGTAATGTTCTCCAAGATGCCAAAGGTCTGGGGCTCACTTTTGTGTATTTGCACCTTAATGAACACTCAACACTTCTATTAGCTCCAAATCTAATCGAGGTAACTAAAGAGACATTTATAAGATGATGGCAAGGGACAACAGTACAGGAACAGTCCCACGCTCATTTTCCTGACTCAAAGGCAGGGATATTCTCCAGTACTTTCAGGATTTTGGGCTGCCACACTCCTGCCTTTCTAGGTCATGTTGCACACCAGTATTAGCATTACCACTTCACCGACTGAAGCTCCTGCCTGAGTCAATTGTTTCTACTTCACAAATGCCCCAGAATAATGGCCCTACCAAGGTGGGTGTGCACAAGTTGCTGGATCTGCTCTCTCTTGGATGAGAGGGTCTGACAGGGATTACCACAGGGATTACACACTGCCATTTTGCTGGGTTGCCAAATCCTGGTGTTTCCACGACCAGCCATTTGTCAGATTGCCTAACAAACCTCTAAGAATGACCAATACAGATCTTCACATAAGTGTTAATGCATTCAAGCTTGCTCTCATGGTCTCCAAATGAGTATCTTGTTTGCTTCTACTTGCAGAACCAGACCAGAGACAAGGGCTTCAGCACTTCCCTCTGCCCTGAGGGAAGCTCTGTTCCACTCCTCTTAGCCAGCATGGTTTATGCACATTTTCTACTTCATGTCTCACAACAGCAGGCAAACCGAGCTCCTGCTGGGCTTCTGTCAGAGGAGATATTGATCTGCAGCACAAATGCTTGAATCTCTTGCTCTGCTAACCAGTGTGCTGAATGTGCACAGGAGCCCATCAATATGTCTGAAACAAAATCTGCTCAATGGCTTTTGAAAAAAAAAAAAAAAAGAAAAACTGAGGTTTCTGATGAGGTTGTATACAAAATATTCAAGTGGATGGATCTAGAAACTTTCTAAGTACTGGTAAAAGCACCAAGAAGCAACACTTCATCTGGTTTACAACTGTTTCAGTAAGAGCAAGAATAAACTCCAAAGCATCTCTCTGATGAGACACATACAAGGCTTCTTATAAGGCTATATACAAAATATTGAAGTGGATGGTTCTAGAATCTTCCCAAGAACTATGGGGAAAAGCATCAAAAGAATTATAATACTTTAAATCAACTATTTAATGCCAATCCAGCCTTGCCATTCACCAATTATATGCATCATTTCTGGAAAGAAACATAATTGACAGTTTATTGGAACACTATCCATTTTATCCCCAAGAAACTTCACTGTATCTAAGCCAACTTTATATATACCACGGTAAGAAGCAGCATCTTGTATATTTAAAGAAGTTTTCCATGCCAAGGCCAGTGTGTCAGCACCATTTATTATGCTTGAATGCTTTGTAAGACAGAAGTCACAAACCTGACAATTTAACTCTCATTAGCTTTGGGAGTGACTCCATATGCCAGCCTAGCCACACTCTGGGCAAAGGATGAACCTTTTTGTTTCCAACCCAGCTTTAACTCCCCCTCTATTACAGGACTTTAGCAAAATTTCCTTTGCTGTCTCTGGGAGCAGAAGGGAAGCCAAAGAACAGATGCCTGAGCTTTCCAGAATCCCAGAGAGCAGCAGAAACTTGGCTTTGCTGCATGGTGTCCCAGTGGATCTGTGGCTCCTTGGCTCTGCTAACCCACACCTTCAGCAATTCACCCACGGGTCAGGAGGGCCCATCAGTGCTTTTCAAAGGAAACTTTTGGCTGAAGATTTAAACTCCATTTGATCCAAACCCCTTTTAAGTGCATGACTCTGAACCAGGGCACTTTGTGTATTTCTGCCAGTCTCCCTTCCCAGGAGGTCACCATGGCGAGCACGCTGGAGAAAATAGAATCCAAGAAGCAGGAAAACCTATTTAGGGATGGGTGTGTGTTTGTGTGTGTTTATGTTCTGAGAAAATAAGAAACCACTGTCACTTGTAATACATGAGACTAAGTGAAGAGTTCTTCAGTTCCATTTCTGCCTCCTGTAAAGCTTGTTAAAACACAGGTTCCCTTGACTTCTGCATTTCCTTTGATTCAGGCTAGACAATAAAGATTAATCAGTGCCCAGTACCCAGTATTTCTGAGATTTCACAGCTTCTTTCCTTTTTGACCTTTAGAAAGGTAAAAAGTCAGCTTGTATGGGCTGTTATAACATTTCCTCTTTTAAATTGGGGAATCATACAGACATTTCCCTGAAATCTTGAATGAGCAAATGATTATTTTAAATTTTATTTTGTTAGTCAGAGTTAATCTTCAAGAGTGCACACTACAATCTGAATGAACCTCTTATTCTAGCAACCAACTTTTGGGAGAGCAGGAATGAGAAATCCAAAGCAACCAAAATGCAGGGGAGAAAGCCAGGAATATCAACACATTGTGTTTCCCCTCAAAACAGTTTCCTCCCATTCATAAGAGGTTACATCCTTGGGACAGGATTTTAAAACAGTGAATCCCACTCCTGGCTATTAACTTCCACACTGATACACACTTAGCTCCAGTTCCTTGTTCCTTCCCCTCCTACCCTAACCCTATTGCCATGACCTGTTACAAGCAGAAAGCTGACACTGTATTCCCACCACCCAATATCCACAGTTACCATTGAAGTAAAAGCCACAGTTCATCCTCTTTCCATGACTTTAAAGCTCATAATCCTCTGTTACATCAGCCATAAGGACAGTGATTTGTTGACTCTGCCCAGCAGACTCTTGTCTTTTTCTACTGCTTGGCAGAGATGGTGCTTCCATTACAGGCACATCCTCGAGGGCTGCCAGAATCTCGCTGCTAGGTCAGAACTGGCCCCGCCAATATAGGAACTAAACAACTTATTTGGGCAGCAGCACAGAGGAATTGCCCCAGCAGCAGTGGACACAATGCTTCTCAGTTCATTCATCCATCTGCAGCTGAAATGGAGCTTCCAGGGGTGAAATAAGGTCACAACAAAGTAAAGGGGGAAATGGAATCCGTCCAACAATAAACCAGGTGTCAACACGCACTGCACAGAGCCTGACCAAGGACAACACGGTCATTCTCTGTTAGCTGTGCTGGGATGTTGGGAATTTTGAGCAGATGTTAATAGGATGAATACATACCAGTCGTACAGTCTCAGAATAATAATGCCTGTGAATGCCAAAAGCATATTGATCTCCTGAAGTGCATAGTCAGAGCATCTAATGGCTCTAGAGAGAGCAGGGAAACACTCAGAAGGGGAAGAGAGGAAAAATAAAGAGACGCTTCAGATGGGAGAGTTCTATCCACTAAAAGAGCCTTGGGGCACACAGGGATGTTAAACTGCTGCTGCACAGACACATTCTGAGGGACCCAAGAACACACAGTTTGTGCACAGGAATGGAAGAATGAATTTACAGAACTTGTATAATTACAACAGGTCTAAACCACTTCTTCTAGGTAGAATATTAGAACCAGGAAGAACCTAAAGAGGAAAATAAATTCTTACTGCACTGTCCTGATGGACTAGAACTGTGGGAAAGGAAAAGCTAACACCAGTGACAGAGAATGCAGATACTGTTCAAAAGAAATTCAAAGGGAAATTCTTCCTATTTTAATGACCTCAGCTGTTATTAGTGATGCAGATCAGGGCTTTGTTCTAAAAGGAAATCTCATAGCTAACCTGCGGTGTCTTTTTCAAGAGGGAGACACTGAAAGGTCCTTTTTACACAAGGGCTGTGTAACTGGGAAATTCAATTCATTCTCTTTGCTTTGATATCTATTTAGTTCAGCACTACACACAGTCAAAAGCACAGTGTTATCCTCCACTGCACCTGAGGGCCCAGTGGTCCAGTGGCATATGCTCCATGGAACTGATGCAGTGTTTTCACCCCCTCACAAAGACATGCAGCTCTTTGAGGGAGGACAAGACTCCAGGACAACAGGACTGCAAATTATCCGTTTGTTCAGGGGGATTTTTCTTTTTTATGAGCTACAAATCAGACCAAACTACTCTAACAGAGAGATTCTTGTAAAGTTCACTCCCAGCAGTGCCACCACAGGAGCATATCAGAATTCTAGCAAATCTGGTCAATAGTATTATATATCCCCTGTACCACTAAGAACATTAAGCAAACACATTGAAGAGATGAGAAAAGATTCCAGTTATCCTGAGCTTCCCACTCTCTGACCACAAAACCACACTCTCACATCAAATGGGGAATGCAACTCAAGGGACATTTTAATCCTACACCCCTGCTCTAATTAATAATCCTACTTGATCAATATTTGATGGAGCTGCTATTGTGTCTGCTCTGACCATTTCACTTTTCAGAGAATGCTCTGAATTATGCTGCTTGATAGCAATGCAAGAGCAATGCAGTCCTTTCATGGTAGTACACATCAGAAATGCAGCACGTCCTTTCCTAAGCCAGTGCCTCTGCAGGTCCTGCTTCAGGAGCAGCCTGGGATGGACTGGCAGCTGTAACATCTGCAACTGAGCCTCAGCTGATGCACACACATCTACTGACTCAGCCTCCATAACCTTTGTCATAACAAAGTGTGAAACACAAAAAACAATAAAGTGAGAGCCCCTCCGCTTGAGATGCTCGTGCTGTGAAATCCTGTCTGTAGTGACCTGTCAGAAAAATGCCTCAATCACTACAGGCTGGGATAAACACAGGTATTTAACCTCAGAGACAGAGGGTCTGCCACCCCCAAGGATGGGCTGGGGATCCACACCACGGAGCAGGGCAGGTCCTGGCACTGGGCAGGGCGAGGGCACAGCAGTACCACAGCAGACCCACGGCTTGGTGTTGGAAGCAGCCCTGGAATTAAACTGCTTGCAGGAGTACTCATGCAAATTCTGAGTAGTGGAGCTCTTGAGAGGTGCCAAGTGACAGAATAATGCTTTGGGTTGTTCATTTCCAGGAGGAGAAAAAAAATGGGAAAGTACAGAAGAAAAATCATCCCATAAGTGGAAGAAATTAAATGTTACCAAGATAAAATGGAAAATGCTTAATACAGACTATCAAAGACAATGTATCCCTATCACAACACATGCTAGCAAGGTTTACCTGAGTAGTATGGACCTTGAAGGACACTGTTTCATCTATAAAAGGTTTGGAGATGTTACAACTTAGTCTTTTTGCCAGGAGATACTTTATTAAAATTGCTGTAAACAGTAACTTGTTCAAGCAAAGAAGAGGTTCTTCCTGCCACGAGATTAAAAGGATGTTAGCCTTCAATTCTGTTTTTGAAGAATGTTTCAGATATTGATTTCTACCTCATACTCAACATAAGTTATGTTTTCTTCACAGTTCTGGTGCTCGGAGCAGAAAGCAACAACATTTTCCTGAATCTCCTGAATCTCTAAACAGACCTTTTCTAACATCATGTTCTCTGAACAGATCTTCCCAATACTTCTCCATCCCATGACCCAGCAGCTGTAGCAAACCAAAGTATTTGGCAATACTGAATTACTCAAAGAAATCTGAGCCTTCTCTCTGTTCATAGGTCTCCCTCAGGGCCCTGAGTGGGTTGCAATAGCACAGCCAGTTGCTCTAAATAGCTTGGATCCAAACACTCTACTCGATGGTGATTAAATATATAAAATGTTACACGTCCAATGTTTGAAGTGCAAAGGCCCAGGGCACCTCAGCAATGCTTTCCACACAGAGCAATTATAGCAGTGGAAGTACTGGAAATACCATCATGTGATCCAGTCACAAACTACTGATCTAAAGAGAAGGAATCTAGAACAAAAAGGAACAGGGATAAAGTTCAAGACGTATGATTGATGTTTTCCCTTTTAATTCTATGTGTAAGCCAGACTCTGTTGCAGACCTGTATGAGAAAACAGATGCTATACACACTCAGCTGCCACACTGACATTACTCCTTGAAGTATGATAGTCTAGGCCATTCAAGGTAGAGCTTTTTTACTGCTACTGTGAGATCTGTACCCTTCAAAAACTGAGGTATTTTACTTTGAAAAGGCTGTACTTTACAAAGATGTTGCTAACAGAGGAAGTAAATATCTGATATTGCAAATTAATTAGACTTTGTTATATAGTTATACTTTTTTCTAATAGAATACTAATCCTGGCAGTTGGCACTGATTAGTATTTTGGAAGTGGTTCTCAGGAGCTGCTGACTCACTGGGCTGTGGTCCCCTCTGTCTCAACAAACTACAGAAACAGGCAAAGCAAAAGCACAGACAGGGCAAAACCCATCTATGGCTCATCAAGTAATTTAAATACATGAAAGTAAGTGTGGCTTTATAGTCCTTTAATTATGCATTGCATCTGAATTATGTATGGAGCAGAGGGCACGCAGGAGTTGTGGTGGAAGGAAGCAGCAGTGTGGATAAGACATGACTGTGCTCTGCACTGAGCTCTCTCCATCTCAATGGAAGCCTCTCATTCCCAGACATTTTGCACGCACATTCTCACAGCAAGGATTGTCTCATCTGGCTCAGCAATCCCCTGCTGCCCCCTCAGAGGAGCACATTTCCCTTGCTGGTGAGCAAACACTTCTCCTAGATCCTGCTGTGCTCTTAGTTAGCCCAAGTACTCTTCAAGAATAATGTAATCCATAGGTACTTTAAACCTATAAAACCCAACTTACTTAATGTCAAGTGTTTAAATACATCATGCCTTTCATATCAGTCAGTGGCTTTGTAATGTATGGCATTTGTCTAACCTGCAGTTTTACCATTCTGTTGACTGTAATGACTGTTTGTGCTACTCTAATATTTACACCTTCACGATTTTTGTGAGGGACAGATATATATCGCCTCTTGTAATACCATATAATCTGGCTGTAAGATCCCTTGGAAACAAAAGTCAACTTTAATCATCACATCATTAGTCAACACTAACCATTATCCCAAGTTCTGCCACTGCTACCTACAGTGGATCTAAAATGAATGTGCACATACACAAATCATGCATGAATACAAAAAACTCCATGTTCAGTCCTTAATTCCATACTCTTCTCTCCGTTTGCTTTTTTTTTCTATTTACTATTTTTCACTTTAAATGCACAGTCGTGTATTATACATGAAATAAATACAGACAATTTAGAGAAGTGATGGTGGATAAAGGATTAATCCTCTGAGACAGTTTTACAGGTCGGTCTGTCCTTACGCATTTCCATAGCCAGACATCAACACAGAACCTCTCTCCACCTCCACCCCACCTCCTCCTTAGACTATACCTTGCACTGGGCAGAACACTAAACCCTGCTCCCTGAAGCTAGTTTCATGCAGAAAACAGACACTGTCAACTTCAGATACAGCTCCACATACAGGATGACATTTGGTTTATGCTGGGAAAACTTCTGAAACTCCAGGTGTGATTTTGCAGAAGGAATATTTGTGCTTTTGTCTTTCCCTGAGGCACAATGACCTTCCCTTGAGCGGGAGCAGCGCAGCTCCGCAGCCAGCCCGGGCCCGGCACTGAGCTGCAGCTGCCACGTGGTGGCAGAGGTTGGGTACCGTCACCACAGCGCTGCTTCCCAGGAATGCACCGAGAATGTTTATTCTCTGCTCAAGGTGACTCTCAAGATGATTTCGTGCCTCCTCATTAATTACTATATATATTTATAGACAAATTAAAGATTCAAACAAACGTTTACACAATTAATCACTTCGAGTTCTAGTGGAATAAACAGTATCAAACCAATTCATCAGCTTGGGGGCTTATGACAATTTAACACAATCTCATTTTTTTCTGTTCCCTCTCTGGTATCATGTCTCACACAAGAGTTAAAACACGAGACACTGGCAGAGGAGCATAAGGAGCTCTGAACCCCCAACTATTTGCTTCAACTCACAATGAAGAGAAAATTGATTTGATGCAATAATCAAGTTAGGATTGCTTCCACACCCCTCTCCCAAAGACATTGTGTGTAATCTTTAAGTATTCAGCTGATAATTCGACTACCAGCTTACTGAGAGCCACTACAAAGACAGTGTATGCTATTCACTGCGATTTGGATCATGTGAATGAACCATATTTCACACAAGGTGCTTCTGCTTTGTGAGACCTTGCCATCCTCCCACTCCAGAGGAAGCTGCATATTTTATCCTTTAAAGATGCTACAAGAGCTATGACTCCATACAGCACGTTCTACGTATTTTTAGATCACACCAGGTCAACCAAACCCCTTTTCCCCTCTCTGCCACACCATTCATGAATCCCCTAATAAAACAGCACAGCTTCCTTCTGCCCTCAGTATTCCAGCCTTGCCTTCACACTGTTTGGCCCATTTCCTTTATTCAAACTCTGTACACTCCTCTGCTTTTCAAGTAATTAAACACTTGAGCTGTGCCGATGCACGTTTTTATTTGCAGCTCTCCCTGGGTTTGCTCCATGGTTAAAGCACCCAGCTCTCCCCCCGGTGTGCAGTGCCCTGGGCAGGGCTGTGGGAGCACACAGAGCCCTTCCTGCCCAGCACAGCCCCGAGAGCCCCAGAGGGGTCCCTGCCGTGCCAACGACAGGACTGGCACAGTGCTTAATGAGCGACTCGCCACGGCACTGCCACACCGACAGTCTGCCCTCGGTGCTTCTCGAGCTTTTTTAATCCCAAATTTCCATCACCTTTCTAATTGTAAAGCACCTGCACTAATCAAGAGTCAGCTCTGAGAAAACAGTGTGAATGATTTAAAGCACTTTTGCAAAAAAGAAAACAAAAACAAAACACATGGATGCCTTTCAAGGCCAGCATAACAAACCTTCTGTAAAAAAAATTAGAAGATCACACTATACTTGTTTAGGAATCATTTTGCCTTTACAGGATCTGAATAGGAATATTCATGCTGTGTTCTAATAAAAATGGAAGTGGAATTACCAAGTGAGAAAAGAGCAATTTGCAGGATAGGGCTCACTCACAAATTGCAGGAACAGGTCACAATGGACAATCTTCTGCTGTCGGTCCTTTCCAAGTTCCAGACTTCTGCAGAAACAAAATAGAAGATCCAATAAATTAAAATGTCTGTGAATTTAAAAAAAAATTATAATCCCATCCTAGGTACTTCTACTGTTCCCCTTTAAATTTTCCACAGAACACTGTTTTTGTAGCTGCCAGTTCTGTGACCTTGCTGGAAGTGGCCAAGCCAGAGATCAATTAGTGAGCACAGAAGAGAGGAGCAGCTTTGCCTGAGTTGTGCTGTCCCTTGGGAGGAGGGCAGATCGTTATCCAGCAGGAGTGCTAACACAGGTTGGGACTGACTGCAAGATGCACAATGCAGCAAAAGCAAAAGGAAGCGGCAGAATCTCTTTTTTCCTTTGGCTTTCACGTTTTACATTTCTCCATAATTTAAAAATACTTTAATTTTGCAGATAACAAAACCTTGTTACACTAAACGGTATCTACAACAAACAAACACATAAATTATGAAGAGAGCTCTCTAAACCCTCAGGAAATCCCCACTGTCCCCCATTTCATAGTCAGGATGAACTAAAGCACAGAAGAATTTAGAGACTTTAGTGTTACACACTACAAACCACAGTGACAGAGAAGGCTGAAAGCCTCAGTACCTGAGCTTCCAGGTCCTGGCAAAGGGCCCCAACTGCTGAATGCCTTTGGAACATGACTGGGGGGCTTTCCACTAAGGACACACAGCTGCCTGACATACAGCTGTGCTCTCAGGCCTGCATGAACCCCAGCTCTTTAGTATTTAAATGAGTACACAAATATTTCACATAAAGCTTAGCCTAAAATAAGCCACCTGTCTGGTTACTAAAGCATTACTACAGTCTATCTGCTTGCCTTAATTTACAGCCAACTATAATGCTGCTTGTGAGACACACTATTCTTTAAGCCCTCCCAGAAAAAAACCTGAGAGATCAATAGTCCTTAAATAAGTAATTAGAACAGCCAAAATAATTTAGGTCATCAAAGAACAAGCAGGATAAATAAAAAGTTATAGCTCTGTGAACACTTGCATCTAATAGAATTTTTACATTTATTTGAGTTAACTGATAGAAAGGCTGAACACCAGAGCATGGGGCAGAACTGCTGCACAACATCTGTAACAGGAAAACCAAATAGGATAGCACTACATGCACACATTAAAATTATTTGGCAGGTTAATTAAAACAAAAAAAACCAACCGGGATACAAGATACACCAACAGTGCTCAACTTCCCACTCCTAACGCAAGCAAACTTAGATCAAAGATTTGATAGGAAGCTTCTAATCTAAGGCGGGAAGCCAAGACAACATTCTGTGTAAAGAAGCATTTCTACACTCACAGGTGTGCTACACTAAACATGGGAAAGTCTGTGTAAAATACACTCTCCCCAAAATAAAGATATATTTCTGTTCAAATGCCTAATCTGAGCATTTTGGACCCTGTGAGATCCTTTACAGATAAATGCTTATCACAAGGATAACTATTTGTCCAAACATTTGGGCTGTCCAGGGAACCATCTTTACAGACTGGGCTCAATTTTCCCTTCAAGAAAAATCTGATACACTTCAAAATTGCTAGTCAGCACTGCCGTCTCCATACCTCCTACGACACAGGCATCCAAATCTTTCTCAGTGTTTCAGCAGACACACAGCTCATTTGCTAGTCACAGCTCACTGACATCTCCAGCTACTAAATATCCACATTTAGATAACATTTTGACATATCAAAGTTGATGAAATTTTGAGGTACATGCCTAAAGTCTGGAATGTGACTTGTATCTGTTGCAGATCTGTTTTCCATTTATCACATTATGTGACAAAACTAGTTAGCTCAGCAGCAGCTTCATGGGTACACAGAGTAAAGATCCTGAAATAGGGAAAGGTTACTTCTAATTTGTGCAGTGTGAGGGGACAGCACATCCTCACAGAGGAGAGGAAGCAGACTGCAAAGAGTCCTCAGTGCTGCTCAACACCCCTTTGTCACAGGCAGGTTCAGTGCACCAGAGCTTCTCTGTTTGCTCTGGAGCTTCAGCCACTTGGAGATGAACCAACAAGAGGCTGACAATCTCTGAGCCACGTTCTGTGCTGGGTTTGGGTACTGGTGCATTCAAGAAACACTCTCATCAGCTTCAGCAAGGTCAGTTTATCCCAAGGGTATAGCTTGGGAGCAGTTTCCAAATGCCATTGAATTCTGCCTCTAATATCACAAAATTTTTGAAATTATAACACTACTTCATTATAACCAAAATTCTCATTATAGCGAGATTTTCAGACTGTATTTCTGACCACAGTTCAAAGTGAGACAATTACAATTATTCCTGAGAGTTCTCCACTGTCTGTTGATGAAAAATTAATCTTGGTAAAGCTTTTTTTTTTAAAGATTCTTACGACTGTGCTGCTAGCTGTACTCAAACTCTGATTCAAGTTCTTAGGCTTCACAGTCACTGGTAGACATTCAGCTACTGCTGCCACCAAAAAAATACTGATTACCAAGACAGAAGCAGATATGGGAAGAAAACATGTAGATAAAAAACCAAAGAGAGAAGAAACCAAACCCATTGAAAACAAAAACTTTTTGTACCAGAAACAGATTGAAAACAGAAAGGAAATTAGCATTTAGGAATGAAAAAGCCTATTCACTGTTGATGTTAAATACAACACCCGGGGAGAGAGAAGCTGGGTTTATTTTTGATACCAGTATAAACATTAAAGATAAGCCAAAAGCATTTAGAAAATATGGGTGTAGTACAAAGGCTCATGTGATGAGAGCTGTTTTGCTTTTAATCTTGACCTGGAAAACCTCTTGTATGACAGAGTCTCTTTTCAGTGGAGTCAGTCCTGCCTAGTTGCTCTGCCTATTAGTGATAAAAAGGCCACCCAAGTTGTTTCTGCTTTGGAACGATGGTAGATTTTCAATCTTAAACTTCAAAGCAGGAGAAAGCCCACCCTAATATATCAGTCTAAGGACCTGCACCAAACTCCTGTCAACCCTTATCTGGTCCAATCACACTCTTCCCTAAAACAACAATCCTTACAACTGTATCCCTGTTTTTCTAGAAAGGACGTACGTATACTTGCAAATATTTATCTACTTGCCAGTGATATAAATGAAAATACTTATCTCATATTGATATGAGATAAACACATACTGTGTCCTACCCACAAATGGAAGAAACAGCTGATTTCCAGATTGGTTCAGCATGTCTACAAGCCCAGTAACACAGAAGTGCAAACCACATCAACCACAATCATTTGGAGCACTCAGCGATCACAGAATCACATCTCAAAGGTGTATTACGAAGTATAAAGGCTGAAAACTGCGAGGCTCCTGGGAGTTCAGTCCTGCTTTCCATGTCTGTTCACACAGTCCAGGCATGTCCAGAGAGCAGAGCTGCAGACCAGAGCTCAGTCTTTGCAACTTCACCCCCTTGAACTGTGTGTTTAACGATACTGCCAACCCCAAGTGCCAATGGGCTCAGTGACAACGGGACCCTAGAACTCTCTTTCTGCCCCTTTTCCCTCCCAGCCCAGACAGCAGAGATGCCCTGCAAGCAGCTGCAGTCCTCCATTCCCACAGGCACAACAGGCAAAAGCACTTTCATCCACAACAAAAATGTTGAAGTCCAGATCAAGTACCAACACCCCATGTTGCTATGTCATGTTACACCATGTTACAGATCAGGACACTTCACATGACCACTTAGGGCATCACCTTAATTAGAAACTGTAATTAAATGCCCAGTGAAGGTTGGTAAGATCATTTGCTTCCAGGCCTTCTTATTTCAAGAGGAATGCTCTGTCGGCTCAGATCAATTCTCCTGTGGAGCCTGGTACTGTCCCTCAAAGCTATGTTTACTGCTGTGAATTTTGTCATGGCCACCAAAAGAAAAGTTTTACTCATTCAGCAGTTGCCAGATGGGGTGAGAACACAAGCAGAGCACTGAGGGCAGCACTACACGACAACTGAGCTGTCAGGAATGCCGAGCTGCGCTGCACTCTGTCCTAAACAGCACCTATTAAAATAAGATTAAAGCACTTGTGTTTACAAATGGTTCAGGAAGCTGCTGGCCCGCAGGTCACTACAGACACTGCCCTCGGGCTGCCTCTGGCCAAGGCAGGTAAGTGTGGGATGGTGTGACAGGGCCATGGGCTGGGCAGGTGAGTGCTGCTTCACTCGAGAGCAATTCACATGCTGCTTTAAGGAACACTCTGTACCACGACTCTGCAAAGCTGACACACCTCAAACAAGAAAGTGAAATCAGAAAATTAACAAGTAGAGCACCACATATTGAGACATGCACTCTTTTTTTTAACCTAGACCTTTGTTGTTTTTAATAATTGATATAAAGTAACAGATGACTCACTAATTGCTCTTCTAAATTGTAACCCAACCTGGAATCAATGACACATGGCACAACTTCTGTTCTTATTTGAAGCTAAATCCACCACAGTGCCTGCAGTAGCCTCTCTAATAATTGCATTAGTCATAATCTGAAAGTATTTCCCATTCCCTTAGTTCCAGTTTCGCTTGCTTTTCAAGCTGATCCTCATCCCTGTTGTTTAAAATATCTCTGAAATGTTACCCTGCAGAGCCTGCTCTGGGACTTGAGGAGCTCTGTGCAACATTTTGTGGTGTGAATCCTCTCCTGGTGACTAATTTTCCTCCACTACTATTTTATCTCCTTTGCTCCAGCTGAAAGCCAGAGAATCATTCAGGGTTGCAACAGATATTAGCAAGCACCGTGTACAACTTGGTAAAAAGTTAGATACACAAATGACTGCCAGCAGAAATCATATCATCTTTTGTTTTGCAGCACAAATTCTCAATTTTCAAGCATCCTCTACACTGGATACTTACCTGCTTGATTCTCTCCCTTCTATGCCTGAGATACACTTTAAAATAAAAATTAATACAGGTCTTGTAAGCATTTTTCAAAATAAAACTCCATGCTATTTCAATCTTAGAGACTAATTTCCCATGTAAAGACAACTTTTTCTATGAAAATTTTTAAAAGACATGCACAGAAAGTTGTTTTATTATGAGCTGTCCTCGGCTATCTTTGCACAAATGCCATTAACTTTAGTATATGTCTAAAGGCACAATTTGAAACCCATAAAGAACTGGGTCACTGGACAATGGTAAGTCTCAAACGGAGATTTCTGAGTTATAACATGAAAAAAATCCCTCTTCCCTGGGGCACTACAGGAGCATTTCCATTTGTCTGTAAACAATAGCAAACACTTGAAATTCGACAGGCTGCATTTCATCCTTGCTCACTTAGGGGTTTCCCCTGCCCTGTAGCTAAGGCCACTTAGTCCTCAGTGCAGCATTTGGGGCAGACACCACATCCCTCAGTGCCCATCCTGTGGGGCACAGCCCAGCACCAGCCTCACTCCAACCTTAACACTGGCACCCACCAGCAGCTTCTTGTAGTGGGCCCCTCGTTTGTCTAAGGGATGCAGGTAACATTCAAGAACACATAACAATCTCTGAGCTATTTCTATGAAAAAATCTGTAGGGAACACACATTATTTCCATTGTAGTTATATATTTAAAAAAAAAAATTCTTTCTATGCCAGTATTTTGTCCCAAGAAAGAGCACAATTATCGTTAATTACTTCAACTTTCATCAAGGTAACTCTTAATTCCATGTTGCTTTTAGCACAATTCAGTCCCCATATTTTATTGACTATACTTAGAGCTATAAATTCAATTTTCTTCCTTTTTATTCCATGAAGCCTAAAGACAGATGTTAACTTTTTTTCCAGGCGTCAGATGTTCTTTTCCTTGTTAAATGTATATCCTTGTACTGCAGCGCCAAAGCTCTCCCAATCCCCTGTATTCTAAATTAATCCATCAATCCCCTTTCCTCTGTGTTTCTGCCCTTGGCAAATCATTAGCCCAAGGGAGAACTCAACAGAAAAATTCAAGATTTCACTCACACCAGCTGAAAACATCTTTCTTCAACCTCTGCAATAACTTCACCACCTGAGGTGCCATCTCTTGCAGATTTTTCCCTCCTCACTACATTTCCAGCTGCACTGCACAGCCACTCATTTCACAGCAGCCCCTTCCCATCTCACCATCCCCCACAGCAGCCTTTCTCCAGGCTGTATTTGTGCTGTGTCTCTATTTGATGCAATTAATTTCAAATAAAACCATTCTCACATAAAGTCCTTGGACCAGTCCTTGATTTCCAGCTATTATCTTCTGCCTCTTTTCAAGGCCCACACTAATATTTTAAGGTCACACAGGAGATTTGGCAAAATTCATTCATTGCTTTGAAATGTCTCGATTTGAGACATGAAAGCAGTAACTGAGATTCCTCATATTTGTTTCTCCTTTCAATCCTCAAACACGACAAGATAAAAGTCTGTTACAAAGGCAGAGCAATGTCTGACTGTTCAGAACCAGGGTGACACTTCAGCCACAGGCTTGCAAAGGAGTATACAAAACCTAAGTCTAATTGGAACAAGGTGGACCTCTCCCTGCATGTAAAGCTATTAATGTGCACGTGCTTTCTACTTCCACTCTAATGCTGAAATCACTCTTTTGAATGAAAGTTACTGTTCCACTTCAGCGCCACAAATCTCCTGATCCTACAGCCATTGGCCAAAGTTCCCTCAGGGGCTGCTTCAGCACAGCACGTTGTGTACTGATTATTTTGGAATAGAGCTCCCCAAGTCAGCAGTCTTTCATCTTCACAGCCTGTATAAAATCAGTTTTGAAAAGTATAAAAAGTGATATCAGATATGATTGCCATGCACTTGTATGCTGAAAGCTGAATTAGAAAAGGTACTTAACCTAGAAAATCTGATAGAAATTTTGAAGCACTCAAGTGACTATATTGGCCATTGAAGTGTTGAAGCACATGGAATGCTGAAGGATTATGAAGTTCTATAACTGTTCCGTGTAATGCACACACAAAGAAGAAAGAAAATCCCATCAGAACCAACCCTCTCTCCTCATACCTAAAGGTTCTGCTTGTCAGGACTGCTCTGGAGTACGATGAACATTAGCTTTGGGAGCTCGCTCCACCTCCACTGCAGTGCCCATCTACAACAGCCACCTGTCTGGGATTGGGAAGAATTATTGCAGTCATCTGAAAACTAAACCCGTTTGTCTTGATTTCTAGAAGAGAAAGATGGAAATCGTTGACCACTACGCTCCTTGTGCCGCCCAACCTGCCCAAACACACCATGAGGGTGCCTTGATTTGTCCTCAGCCACTGAGGATTCCACAAGGAGCTCAACCGCTCACAGGGAAACCCTATTCCTCACCTCAGTTTAGGAACCTGCTCTTCCTGGAATCCTTTCGATTTGGCAGTGGGATATTAATCCCACCAAGGTCGCGCGCTCCGTGAGGGGCCGAGGCCCTGCCGCACCCTGCCCTGGCCCCCTCCCCTCAGCCCTGCCCCCGGGCCCGCCCGGCGCCCCCCTCAGCCAGCGGGGCC